>SJXQ01012419.1:89946-124622 GCA_006408695.1 Aepyceros melampus | reverse complement strand
AATTTTTTTTTTTTTTTTTCCGGGTGGGGGTGGGGGGGGGGGGAGTAGGGGTGGGGTCACACAGAAAACATGCAGGATGCAAAGGATGCTATCTAAACTGATGAAACGCTTGTTTCATCATACACCTGTGGTGCTCATCTCCAGCTTGGGGCAATGTGCCTGTAACTGGGACCAAGAATGCGGCTTCCCTCTGAGGTCTCTGTCACAGATACCTGGCATTTGCTGGGCCTCGCTGGCCAGTAAACGGTGGGGCCCTGCTGCTCGGTCATGTTTGACCCCTTGACTTTGTTACATCATCACCACTTTTAATTCATAGCTGCTGCTAACCATGCCATCCTGTGGCTTGACTGTGCTTAGGCCTAACACTGCCAAACAGGTTTATCAATATTCAGATGGTCAAAGCAGAGAGAAGAGGGGTAAAGTCTTGACACTGTCAAAAGAACTCCCATGAGGGGACAATCTTCTGAGCCCAGGATTTCAGTCTGGGCTGATCCTCTTACTAAATGTGTGCATGTGTGCTCAATCATGTCCAGCTCTTTGCAACTCCATGGATTATAGCCTGCCAATCCATGGGTCCTCTGTCCATGGCATTTTCCAGGCAACAGTACTGGAGTGGGTTGCCATTCCCTTCACCAGAGGATCTTCCTGATCCTGTGCCTCCTGCATTGGCAGGTAGATTCTTTACCACTAAGCCACCTGGGAAGCCTTACTAAATGTGTGACTGGGGGCAAGTTACATAAGTTCCTTGAAGCTCAGTTTCCTCCCTGTAAATTCAGTATAGCAGTGACCTCTTACAAAGCCCAACCCTTTGCAGGCAGTTAACACCTTTTAGTTCCTTCTTTTGCCCACCCACCATAGAGCCTAGTTGGATGCTCATGGTAATCTAACTGCGAGCTAACATGGAAAAGGTGGAGTGGTTTTAGGCTGGGAGCTTATCTGGAATTAGGGAGTCCTAACTTATAAACACGGAGAAGGCAATGGCACTCCACTCCAGTACTCTTGCCTGGAAAATCCCATGGGCGGAGGAGCCTGCTAGGCTGCAGTCCATGGGGTCGCGAAGAGTCGGACACGACTGAGCGACTTCACTTTCACTTTTCACTTTCATGCTTTGGAGAAGGAAATGGCAACCCACTGCAGTGTTAATGCCTGGAGAATCCCAGGGACGGAGGAGCCTTGGTGGGCTGCCATCTAGGGGGTCGCACAGAGTCGGACACGACTGAAGCGACTTAGCAGCAGTAGCAGCAACTTATAAATATGTACCATCCAGGTCTGAAGATATTTGTACTGATGCATGCTATTAACCCGGTTTACTCTTTAGTCTCTCAGCACAGATGTGAGCAAAATTCTGTCACTTACACATTTCATTGACTATATTGGGTTGGCCAAAAAGTTCCTTTGGTTTTAAGTAAACATAAAAGACATTTTTTGTGTTCACCAAGAACTTCATTGAACAATATATTCAGTAACTGAATGAACGTTTTGGCCAACTTTTCAAGAACAACTGAGAAAGTTCTATGGGTTAAAGAAAAAATATTAAGGGAGACAAGTCAAACCAGAGGATAGAAAAGGGGTTTTTCGCTGGCTCATTTTCATTTTTGCTAACAAACCTCTATTGGGTACCACTTGTGTGTCAGAGACCATATTGAGTAGTTTATATTCAGTTTCTCACTTATCCTCTAGCAACCATAAGGAGATGGGTCCTATGACTGACCCCATTTTACTGATGAGGAAGCTGAGGCACAGAAAGAGCTACTAACAGTTTAGTGTTCAGGGTTCCACATCTTCTAAGAGTCACGGCTGGCAATTGCGCCCATACTAGGCCACCAACATTCACACCTCCCAGAAAGGTCAAAGCCTGGCAAGCTGAATCACAGAAACTGTCATGGCATCAACCATTTGCTCTGTAGGACCTCTTTTCAGATCCCCAAAAGGAAGGAAACACCCCTGTGACTTTTAAGGTCAGTAGCTTTGTAAGGTCAGCAGATTGGGAGACAGAAAAAAAATATTTCAGGAAGAAAAACTGCTATCAAGTAGCACATTCTTTTATGAACTAAATCAAGTACTCACTCTGGCCCACCATTCAGGAGTGCCATCACCATGTCATAAGGTGGAACTTCTTCCTTGCTCCATGCCCCTTAGAAACAGTGAATCCTTTGAAGAAGAAAAACAATTGTCAAAGATCTCATCTGATGGAGGCACTTGCTCATCATTTTGTAGATTTAATGTTGTTATTAATTATCTGCAGTTTCAAATATTTCAAGGGTGTGGGTTATACAGCATTTTTTCTCTTAAGATAAATCTGCTAAAAGCATGCATTGCAGTTGCATGCAGGGACTTATGGCCACACTATCTGCAAGCCTTACTTCTCTTCATGTAAGAGGGAATGAGTTGATATTCTACCCAGAACTGTTGTCTTTTTCCTAAAAGCCTGTCCTGTGACCACCAAACTGGCCCTTGGAAAACAAATATAAATCTGTTCCCCCTACCCCACAGGGAGCTCTGGTTCTGACAGGACTTTTGGAAAGGAGGACGGGCTAGAACAGGGAAAGAACAGACCCTCACTGAAGGTTAGTTAGGTGAGCCACATAAAATTGCCAATACTGACCCACTCTTTTACCTATAGAAGTGGCAACTTCATATGGCTTAACCCAATATTGAATGCTAGATCAGACACCTTTTATATGTTATCACATTTGATCTTCACAATGATCCTATGAGATCAGGTTTATCCCCCCCTTTACAGATAATGAAACTGAATTAAATGCCTCAAGTAGCTGTCTTAGTTTGGGTTACCCCCAAAGTTGTCGCAGAGTCAAGAAATTGATGTGAGTAGGATCTTGGAATACAACTTTGTAAAGCTCTGGTCAGAGAATGGCCAGTGAGCCAGGGAAGGGAAGAGGGGAGTTGTGGGGACACTCTCCAGCTGGTGGCTCTGTGGGCAACTGGAGCCCAGTCTCACTGGGAGACTCCAGGAGCCAATGAGGAACATATGCCACAGAGCCAACCCACCTTAGGGACAAGGGAGCTGGGCTATTGATACATAGACTGTTTTTAGTCATCAGTCCAGGCCTCTTGGGATTGGGACAGTATGTTAATACCTCATTATTTCCACATCAGGCTGGAAAGAGGGCTGGTGTGCACTGAAGTGGTAAGGAGACAGGGCAGCTATCTGTGTTTGCTATGGTCTCATAGCTAGAACAATAGACAGGGTTTGAACTGGTGGTTTTCTGACCTCATGTCCTTCCCCACTAAAGCACAAGATGTCAAATCACAGGAAATATCACAAGCTCCAGGAAAACTGGGAATCAATTTTCGGGTTGTATCTGGACAGCTAGAAGACACTCACCACTCCATGCTTCCCTGCTGAAGAATAACTACATGTGTGTGGCCCTCCAGAGTTTACAAAATGCATGCAGACCTATCACCTCATGGACCCACATCATGCTCATGAGACAGATTAAAATCTGCTCACCCACAAGGTTATTATAGTCACATGTATATTATATAACTATTGAGTATACATTCCAGGAAATATCCTAGATAATAGAGAGGTAGAAGTGGACCAAAGAGATAAACACTTCAGCATGGAAAAACACCAATTCTAGTGGGGCCAGCAGAAAAAAGAAACAAAGGGGTGCACCATGGAATGCCATATCGTAACAGGAGTCATGAAAAACTTAAGCCAAGATGGTGATGGCCAGGGACACTGGTTTTTTTTGTTTGTTTTTTGTTTTTAATTCAGGCTGAGGTCAGAGAAGATGATTAAATTTGAGGATGGAAGTGAAAGAAAGATGTTCGAGGCAGAGTCATGACAAAGGCCATATACCTAGGGCACCATGAGATACAAATCCGGAGAAATCACCCAGGGCAATGTCTCATCTTGCTGGCTACAGTTGGGACTGGGTTTTTGCTCTCAGCATGATGAGGAATCACTGGAGAATTGAGGGCAGCAAAATGGCATGGTATATGTTTTCAAAAGTTCATTTTTTATTTATCTCTAACTCATGTGGCCAACAAGACCCAGAACAGGGATCCAAATGGAATTCTTCTGACTCCCAATCCAATGGTTTTCCCACTTAGGTTCACAGTTGTTCTCCATACCTAGACGTCCTTGGTGGTTTTTTTTTTTTTTATTATTGTTTTCCTGTCCCTTCCATAGTTATTTGTGATCTCCTGGCCAAATCCTAAAACTGTTGTTGCCAGTTCCCCAGGCATTTGGCTCTTTGGGACTTCTCTTTGCCTCTTAGCCAATCAGCTTTAACGTTCTCCCATTTCTGAGAGCATTCTGTTCTCTTAGAGTTACCTAGCAAAACTCATGACCCACAGACTTGCTCAAGCAGAGTTCAAGCTTGACCATGAAAGTCAAGTAAGAACAGCAGGATTCAAAAATAACCACTCTAATCAGAAAGTTTAACTTGACAGATTTCTAGGAGTTTTCCTATCAAGGAATTTTAATAGTCAAGAACAAATCAAATTTCTTCCCAGGCTATGGGGGGAAAAGAGAGTATTGAACCTATGGTTCATTGCATTCTTTCTCATCCAGAGCAATGTGGAGTCAGGCAAAAGTCATAATGAGATATTACAGTTGTCTTTTCCTTCGTCATGACTATATTTTGTTTTGAAAATCTCAGATTTATTTGCTTCAAATCCAGAGCTACAGTGTCTTTCCAGCCAGAGCTGCAAAGATAAAACAACCTGTTCAGGGAATTATAATGTGGGGCTTTTAAAAGTGTCAGTACCCACAGTACAGTGTTTACCCCCTGGTTAAACAAGGAGAAAAACAGAAACATTCCACTCTCTCAGACCTGCACTGGCTCTGCGGTACTGACAAAGGTGACCATTTGTCTCCTGTCACTGGAGCTGGTCAGCATGACAGCGGGAGTGCATGGGTAGAAGAAGCATGTGGATAGACAGTCATTTGTTAGCTATAGCCACAGCTTAAATTCGGTATCCTCTGAACATGTTATGTTTCAAAGGCAGAATGATATTTCTGTTCACTTATTAAGGGATGACTAACTTGCTTTTGGCTGCACTACAAATGAATCACAGTAACAATCCCCAACTTGCGACTGATGCTCTGATGTAATGCATTGCTATTAAAAGAAGAGGAAAGGGAGTGGGTGAGAGTGAGATCACGCAGCACAGAACAGAGCACCGAGGGAACTAGCGCAGCTGGTGAACTGCAGCGACCAGACCCATCCCCTGCAAGGGGTTTTCTTGTGTCCTGGGGGAGAACATCTTGCCAGTCTGTTCCTACCCCCTTAACAGGGGCAGAATATCAACCCTGATCAAGGCATGGACTATGGAGGGGTTCAGCGAATAAAATGCTTCACTTGGGGGTGAAATCCTGATATTCCTTGAAAGCATTCTGAAGCAATTTGGATCTCGTGTCACTTCAAAGGAAGTATTTGGGGGCAAATAATGTAGGTTAGGTTAGACAAGCAAGCCAACCATTTCCCCTTTTCAACTATTTTCCCGTGAGCAGCTTATTTGGGAGTAGCAAAAGGAGGGAGCGGCAAGGTAAGATACGGAAAGGAAGGGAGCCCATAAAGGTGGTGTCAGCAGACTGATACCCCTGGGGACCTGCACCCTCCTCACAGCCTCGGTGCAGCTGAGCTTTCTGGGGGACAGCAGAGGGTGTTAATTGCCCTGCCTGGCAGGATGGCCTTCCACCTTTATCTGCATTCTGAAACAAATACAAAAAAAGCTGGAAGGTATCAGAAGAGCTCTTCTGAACCCACAGGTATTTTTCCTATGTTAATTACCACTCAGGAGCAGACACTTCCTCTCGGATCCCTCTGTACTCTCCTCGACAAGGTGCCCCTGCTGTCTTCTGAGGAAGATCTGCCTGTGCCAAGGAGAGGCAGAGAGGAAATGAGACTCTGGCCTGTCGTGCCCAGCAGCCCACACTGGCTTTGTCCCAGGCTCTGGCAGAAGGGGATTAAAGAGTCAGTGCCTCCCTAGCCCGGGAAATCACTCAGAGGAGGGAATCTTTTTTTTTTTTTCTCTCTCTCCAGTAAACCTATTTTTCCCTACCATGTGGTTTTCTTTCTGGGTTTCATCTACTATCAGATCTGTCATTGACCTAAAAAGTACTTCAGTGTGTTGAAAAAGCACACTTCAAGCAGCTGTAATAAATCTCAAATTGATATTAATGGAGTTAAATTTCTATTGCTGATGATCTGATTGTATACTTTGTGGATGTCATCTTAGAATTACGTCATGTTAGAACCAAACGGTCTGTCCTCAGAGATTAGTGGGACCAACCTCCGTTTTTTACTGAAAAATCTGAAAGATGAAGTAGAGTGACATTCCTAGGATCTCTGACATTCCTATCTCAGCAGCAAAAGCCAGATTTCAACTCAAAACTTATTACTGAATTTCATTATGCCCCACAGTCTCTTTGCTTGGCAAGTCTGTTTTAAAAGTTTTCTTTGGCAACTGAAGAGGCTGGATGGAGAATAAGCAAAGTCAGTAAGTTCAAACCCATCCTTCATTACTTGTTCACATCACCACGTTCCGCTGCTGCCTAAAAATGAAGTTGGCCCTTTGGATTATTTCTAGTCTCTCCCAATGGACCCCATAAACCCAGGTGCAGCTGCCCCGCAGCTCAGTCACATCAAGGCTGGTCATGTGAACCAGGTGGGCAGACAGGTCTTCATGCTTCTCCATGTCCTCTTCAACCTCACTAAAGTTCCAAAGCTGGTCTAGGTTCTCTAGGCCTCAGTTGCTCCAGTTATAACATGGAAAGAATGATCTAACCATTTCCATAGTCTTGTATTCAATGAAATTTGAAAACTGTATAGAGAGTACTAAGCAGACTAGTTACTATTACTATCAGCATTCTTAACCTGAAGGGTAATGAGAGCAAAGAATATAACAATTTAAACAGAGCCTTAGAATGAATCTCAATTTAACATTCAGTCTGGCCTCTTTGAGGGGCTTCCCAGGTGGCTCATTGCTAAAAATCCGCCTGCCAATGCAGTATATATGGGTTTGATCCCTGGGTTGGGAAGATCCCCTGAAGAAGAAAATGGCAACCCACTCCACTATTCTTCCCTGGGAAATCCCGAGGACAGAGGAGCCCAGTGGGCTACAGTTCATAGGATCACAAGAGTCAGATGCAACTGAACACACACATGTACAAACACTGGCCTCTTTGGCAGCAAATTACAATAAACATTGTGATCAAGAATGACACTGGATTATGCTTTGTTAGAGTGCTCAGCATTGTCTATTGTTAGGATCATTCCTTTGTTTTGGACATCAGATCTTTTATGTGATTTTTCCATATGTAAGTGTGAACACCCTAAATTCATGGAATTTATCCTACTATTGACAACACAGTAGATTTGATGAGTACTTATTGAATGTGTGTTGAGTGAATAATCTAAAAATCTATACAGAGTTATAGAAACATGGATTCTATGTTGAGCCACATGACATATCCAGACTATAATAAGGGTCAGGACTATTACATCATGATGTTTTCCTCTCCTTTTCTTTTCCAAGGGTCTGTAACTAATAATAAGCTTGCAGCAATTGAGACTGTCCATTCTGTAGGCTGAAGTGTGTTGGTAACCATTTCACTATCACGCTTTGATGTTTTCCTATCTTTCTTTCCCCCTTCTGCCCCTAGAGCAAAAATTTATGTAAAGGCTAAGATGAAGTCACTGTAAACTAACTTGTCATCATTTTCATCTTGCTTTTCTTTTCCAGTACAGAAATTTAAAGTAAGTATAGACCAATGATGACAACACATAGCTGTGATCTCTGGTTTCCATTCTCCCCTGTGAATGGACTAAGATCATCTGCTAACGTGTCTGCTGTCCTGAGTAGGGCTCCTTTAGGAAAGTAAATCTGGGCATTCTAAAACACTATACAGGAAGAAGTCCAAGTAGCATGTGCAGTGTGTCTGCCCATGGCTCCCGGAAGAGCCACACACACTCCAGAAGTCCCAGGAGGGAATCTCCACTCTCCTTTCCCAACCTCCCACTATTTACTCCCCTCTTACCCCCAGGAGAATCACTCAGACTCCCCCTGCCAGGTGGGTGGCTTCAGCCAACACCCCGTCTCTGGCTGCTTTGTCACCCAGCATCTCTCTGCCACTGAGAAGCGAGAGTGACACATGTTGTACCCACCTGACCTTCAGAAATTCAAAGCAGGTGAACCCCACAGAAGCTTTGGTACTGAGAGTTGAGAAACCTGCCCTCTCTAACTTCACTGAGGTTCTCGCTGTCCAAGCCTCCCGCCTGTGTGCTGGTGGCACCGGGGTTAACAGCGTGGCTGCTTTCTTTGGTCTGTGGTCCCAGGGGTCCCAGCAGTAGGTCTACAGAGCTGCCAGATCACTAAATGGTTTACAACTCCCCACCCAGCGTGGCATGGTCGCCGCAGAGAATGGATGGAAAATATCCCCTTGCTATAATTGGGTTCAGCCCTGTGGCTTAACACCATCTTATTTGGCAATCTTTTTCTCTTGACATATTTAGTAATCACTCCAAGGGAGATTTATTAGACCGTTCATGGGAACAAACAATGCACTAAATATTACACATATGCATGCTTTCAATACCACTCCTTTTCTAGCCTATTCTGAATCTTTCCCCCAAAGTCTTTCTTTTAACTCTCTCTTGTCACTAAATTCCTCTTGGTTCTTCCCTCCTCCTCAATAACCTTTCATATTTGGGAATTTTCTTTTTTAGTTAGGAGTTCTTTTAATCAAAACTCACTGGACCAAGCTTAGAACACACTCTTGGTGTGTCTAAACACACTCTCAATGTTAAAACCATTTGAGTCATTCTGCTCATCAATCCCAAAGCATCAAAACAAAAATTTAGCATATGGTTAGAGTTTGGTAAAAACAGTCTCCTAGGTATCTCTGGGACATCAACTCTGCATGTGTGTGTGTGTGTGTGTATGTGTGTGTGTGTAGGAAAGAACTCAGAATATTTCAGCCAAATGTAATACAGTGAAGTGTTTCCTGAACCTCAGGGTTGTGGCCTATGAGGAGTGTGAGGGAGAAGCCACTGAGAGTTAGGATTAACAACTCATGCTCTGCACAAATTAAAGGACTTTGATAGCTGGTGCCCCTCAGACATTTTCTAAAACCATAATCAATATCCCATTCACCCTGGCACAGGCATGCACAGCAAAATGTCTTAGCAAATAAACCAGCTACAGCAGATTTCCAAGCAAATCTATCAGGGTCATGGAGACACTCAGAAGGTTATGAATCACAATGGTGCAGCAACAGTATGGCAACTCTGGATGTAAGGCTTTCATTCCCTTTCTGTGGAGAGTGTTCTCCACTCACCAGGTGTGGAACAGTGGCCAGCTCTGCTCAGGAGATTGCTCTGCGCTCGGCATGGTCCTAGGTGTGCTCATGTAATTCTCACGGCCACCACTGGCCTCATTTTGGAAACTGGCCTCATTTCACAGGGAGCAAGCCTTACTTTTCTCACCTTAGACCACAGAATACACATGTTCCTACATATCTGAACTTGATGGAGCACTTGTACTTTCTTAGGGGTGAGGTGGTGAAAGCCCCAAATCAGGATTTATCCAGCTTCTGGCATTGCCAACCTGGAGGTGTCTGGTGAGGAGCTAGGAGGACAAGTGTTAGAGCCAGACTGCCTGGGACAGCCGAGCTCTGTGTGACTTTGGGCAGGTGACTTGGCCTCTCTGTGCCTCAGTTTCCTCATTTGTAACACGAGGCAGGTACTTGTACCTACTGCCGTTTCTTGTAAGGATTAAATGACATAATCTGTATGAAGGGCATGGAACTGTGCCTGGCGTGTAGTAGGTGATGTTACATGAGTGTCTGTATCCCCACGGGCACCTGGGGCACAGGCATACAGAACCAGGGCATGGCATATTTGACTTAGGGCAAGCTTTGCAGAATAAATCCTGCTGCACTTCCTTAGCATGACTGCCCTGTACCCCAGCCAAGCTCCACAACTACAGCTCCCTTCCTGTAGAAGCAGGACCATGAGGATCCTCAAGGTGAACTGCTTGTCTTGTATGCCTCAGAGTATTGCACTGAATGGGGAAATCATTTCACTGCCCTCCAAACCAGCCTATCGGCCTACATAGGACCTCTGTGCTTGGACTTGTGCTTTAATTCACTTTTGCCATTATATTTTCAAGGAGGAGACTGAATGGTAGACCTGTTGAGATTCTCAGATAGTTACAGACCCACTGAATCACACTTAAAGAACACAACATGGAGAAATAATGCTGTGCTTCTCCAACTTTAGCTGTATTGGCCTCCCTTGGAGGGCTTGTGAAAACCCAGATTCCTAGGCCCCACCCCAGAGAGTGTGACTTACCAGGTCTGGGATGGGGCCTGGGAATTTTCATTTCTGACAAGTCCCCAGGTGGTGCTGATGCTGCTGGTCCAGGAACCACGCTAGGAGGCCCTCGAGTCAGATGGGTGTCCTACATCCTTACTACTCAGTTCTGATGTAAGGTCCTAACATTTCATTTGAACTCTTTAGCTTGGAGATGCCATGAGTGACTCCCTTTCCCTTCCCCTACAAAAAAAAAATAGAGACTTTTGGATCCACAGAGCTGTCAGTTAGGAATGTCTTATTTTTGGTCATCAACACTGACTTTCATTTTTTTTTCCCCATAGTTGCATGCTGCTGTGACCAGGATCCAGGTTCCAAGGCCTGGATTTAATTACACATTTGCTCACATCTGTATCCTGAATAATGATAAGACTTGCATTGTGGACGACATCGTGCATGTCCTAGAGGAGCTAAAGAATGCTCGGGCCACCAACCGGACCAATTTTGCTATCACGTACCCGATCACTCACTTAAAAGATGGGAGGGCAGTTTATAATGGGCACCAGCTGGGAGGCGTCACTGTGCACAGCAAGGATAGAGTGAAATCCGCAGAGGCCGTCCAGCTCACCTACTACCTGCAGTCCATCAACAGTCTCAACGACATGGTGGCGGAGAGGTGGGAGTCCAGCTTCTGTGACACCGTCCGACTGTTCCAGAAATCTAACAGCAAAGTCAAAATGTACCCTTACACATCCTCCTCGCTGAGGAAGACTTCCAGAAGACCAGCCGTGTATCGGAACGTTACCTGGTCACCAGCCTGATCCTGGTGGTCACCATGGCCATCCTCTGCTGCTCCATGCAAGACTGCGTCCGCAGCAAACCCTGGCTGGGCCTGCTTGGGCTGGTGACCATAAGCCTCGCCACCCTCACTGCGGCTGGGATCATCAATCTGACTGGTGGGAAATACAATTCCACCTTCCTGGGAGTCCCTTTCGTCATGCTAGGTAATTACTGTCCTTTTTTTTCCCTTCTATTTCCTCCTCCTTATGGTGGTGACAGGGTTCCTGAAAGGCTAGGAGCAGCTGTCTAACACCTTTGTTTCATTTATAGCATCTTCTTTAGTCCAGAAGCCCTGGGACCAATTCTGTAAGGTGGTGCTGGGTCTCAAGAAGCAACCTTATCTGGTCGATGTGCCAGAAGCCCAAAGCCCTGTCTTCTAGTCCTAGACCTCCATGAAGTAGCTGTAGATACTAATTTAAATTCAGCAGATATTAATCTCTGTGTACCAGTGTTTTAGGTCGGGCTTCCCCAGGAGCAGACCCTGAGACAAGGATCTGGATACAAATAGTTTATTGGGGAGGTTAGCCCGGGAGACCACAACCTAGAAGCAGGGACATGAGACGGGGAAGGAAGACAATCCAGGGCATGTTAATCAGCAGGTTACCACTGTGGGCATCTGTGGTTCAGTCCCACTGGAGACCTTGGAGAGACCTCAGAGGTGTCCTTGAGGGGTGAGGACTCTTTAAGCTGCAGTATGGACCCAGATTCATTGAGGGTTCTCCCCTGGGTCATTAGCCCCCAGCACTTCCCGGGAAAGACTGATCACATTCCTGAAGCTGGAGAAATCTCTCAGGTTACCAGTATTTGGAGCAAGAAGGCTTCTGTGAGCTCAAGAACGAGGACTTGGAGGGCCACGAGTGGGGCACCAACAGTGTCCACCAGCCCTTGGTTTCCCTACCCAATGGGCAGGGTGGACGTGAACATCACACGGAAGGATATGGTCAGTAACAAGAACTCTGAAGGCAACAAGCTAGACATAAATAGGAAGGTAACTTTTTCTTGTCTTTGCTATGAACTCAGGAGAATATTTTAAAATGAATCCTAGTATGTAGTCTCTTGGGGGCTGCAGAAATTTCCTCATGGAGATTCTGGTATATGTAAAGCCATGGTGCTCATAATATAATGTCAGTTGCTCTGTCCATCTGAGATTGATGATGGCAGAGGTCCAGCAAGCCTGGTACTGAGTTTCTCATGGGCCAAGGACCCAAACACTTAGCTTCTCCCTCTTCTTTGGCAACTTCTCATCAATTCCTTTAGCAAAATTAAAATGTCATTTGGAATCAGATACTGACATGACAAATGAAGTGGCATTTCTCACTGGCTGAGAAATAACTCTGATTGAGTTCATTAGTATGCCTGACGCCCTATTTAGAGGTAGTAGGGAAAAAAAGGAATTTACTCAGGACATCTTAGCTGCATGATGGTTAAATGATAGTACACAGGGGCTGGTGGGGCCACAGAATTATGTGCTGCCCTCCATGCTCTGCTCTAGTAGCTCAGCTGGTAAAGAATACGCCTGCAATGCAGGAGACCTCCGTTCAATCCCTGGGTCGGGAAGACCTGCTGGAGAAGGGATAGGCTACCCACTCCAGTATTCTTGGGCTTCCCTGGTGGCTCAGCCAGTAAAGAATCAGCCTGCAATGTGGGAAACCTGGGTTTGATCCCTGAGTTGGGAAGATTCCCTTGAGAAGGGAATGGCTACCCATTCCAATATTCTGGCCTGGAGAATTCCATGGATGGAGAAGCCTGGCAGGCTAGTCCATGGGGTCACAAAGAGTTGGACACAACTGAGCGATTTTCACTTTCACTTTTACTCCATGCTCTGCAGGAACTGTGGAGAAGGCAATGGCACCCCACTCCAGTACTCTTGCCTGGAAAATCCCATGGATGGAGGAGCCTGGTAGGCTGCAGTCCATGGGGTCGCTAAGAGTCGGACACGACTGAGCAACTTCACATTTACTTTTCACCTCATGCATTGGAGAAGGAATGGCAACCCACTCCAGTATTCTTGCCTGGAGAATCCCAAGGACGGTGGAGCCTGGTGGGCTGCCATCTCTGGGGTCGCACAGAGTCGGACACGACTGAAGCAACTTAGCAGCAGCAGCAGCTGCAGGAACTGAGACCCAAGCAATAAACATATACTAGTAGCTTTTGTGGAAAAGTGGGGCACTGTGCGGAGACTGAGAGAGCTGTGAATTTACCAGATCGGTTTACTCATCTCTGCTGAACACAGTAAAGGAGGAGGCTGCTATACTTCCTCCTGAATTCAGTCTGCTAAGATGGCAGCATAACTTGCCTCTTTAAAATTACCTCAAGATGATGTGGGTCAATGGTGGAATACAGGGTGGTTCCTTGCAGCCTGACTAAGGAGTGGCTGTGAGTAGCTTCCACGGAGGGTTGAGTCAAGATTTAAATTAAGATGTTTTGCTCATGATTAGTCACATGCTTGGGTGTGTGTGTGTTTTTTTTTTTTTTTTAGCTTTTCATTTTAAAAATACAGTGTTTTTTGCTGTGATTGTTTCTGTGGGAGGAAGATAAACAGGGATAAGGGTTCACAGGAAACTGAAGGGAGACAGGTTCTTAAGTGAGGAAAAAGATGTTAGGGCTAGAAAAAGAAGTATCATTCCTGGTTTTTGACAATCTTAAGTAATTATCATAAGCTCAAAGAAGGGTACAATATTTAAAAGTTCCTAAAAACTAATTGCATTCAGTAAAACTACAATATTTAGAGCTTCTTAAAATTAATTTTTAAGCAAAATACAACAGTAGCATTCAAAACTTCTTCCCATAATTTCACTAAAAATCAATTTCATTGTAAGTAAAAATGAGTTTTTTACTTACGTAAATATTCAAAAGTAAATATTCAAAACATTCAAATATTCAAAATATTCAAAAGTAAATATTCAAAACATCTTGAATTTTATTAAGTAAAAGAAATCACAGTATTTCAAATCTCTTAAAATTGATTTTTATCCTTTTTAAAGAAGTTTTAATATTGTAAGCAAAACTCAATTCAAAAAGGAATACACCAGACAGTACTGGTATGGGGAGGGATGGAAGAGATAGAAAGATGCTGTTAGCCAGGGAGCATCTTTAAAAGACAAATTCAGAAAGAGTAGTGCCACAACTTCACCAAGACCTAGTATCAGTGAATTTCACATGAATTCAACTCAGAAAAACCTAACATCTGTAGCGAAAGAGACCAAGCGCTGCAGTGCCCAAAAAAATCTTGTTTGTAATTTGTGAGGAATGTCATATGCATTGATTTGATGGCAGTTTTCCCTGCTGACAGTCAGTAGACAACCTTTCTGTACATTTTCAGCTCAAAGAGATCTCAAATTACTTAGTCACAACGTGAAAGGAAGCGATATGTTTTAGTAGCTGAGGCCCATTTGCAATAAATACTTTGCACCATGTAATGGGTGCTTAATACGCTCGTAAAGCCAGCAGCACCTGGATTTAGGATGGCTGCCCTTCTGTATTTCTCAGATAAACTCATCATTCTCAGATTTGATTGTAAAATGAAATCTAAGCAAGAGCACGTTCATAAGTGTTGTGTTCAGGACCAATGTTTAATTCTGGTTTTTTGATGACCAGTCCTAAAATGCCAATAAATATTTCAAATGACCAAGAAGAAATGCGGTGCTAAGGGTTTTGCAGTGTGTGACTCACTAAACTTGTCCAGCTGCTAAATGTGCCTGTCTATAGCATCAAATGCTTATGCTTAAACTAAGCAGATTTAAGGAAAACTTCTTGATTTTCTGTGGTATTAATATACAGTCAAAACTAAAAAATATATGGCTTCTTTTAGAAGGAAAGGTATCTTAGAAAAAAAATCTGTTAGTCCTTTCCAGACAAAATTTCCTTGGCCGACAATAGGTCTATAATGTGATACACAATTATAGATTTAAAATTCAACAAACTAAACATTCTCAGTGTGATGCCGGTCACTTAAGGCCAGACCCAGCCAAATGCCAAAATGGCAGCAGATTTAGAATGGAAAATTTTAAGACACGTGTGTCAAACCGTATTAACCTGACAAAATTCCAGAATAGGAAAGGATTTGGATAAACTCTGAGAGTTCACCATAATGGGATGTGACTGTGTGTTTGTAGCCAAGACGATACATGACATCTCTGGCAATAAGAATATATCCTACACAGATGAATCATTTGGGCAATGATGTAAGCGTAGATACATCAGGATTTAGAATGTTTTTAATCAGTGTCAGGCATATTAGACAGCCCTACTTCTGCCAAAACCCCTGTCCATGAGTCAGATCAGTTTATTTAGAGCTGAAATTCTTAAAGGTCTACAGTATCATAAATGCTCATTGACATTTTTTAGTTATTATACTTTGGAAAAGAGCTTATTTCATCCACACCCTTTGTGTGTAAAGTAATATCCTTTCTTTCCAAACTATATTAACACCAGGCATCAAGGTACTTGAACTGCCATTTGTAAACATTTGACACTCATCATGTTAATCTATTATGGAATTTCCTTTAAGGGATGAGGATTTACAACATTGCCCAGCAGTTGGGTATGATTTAAGAAATTGGCCCAGGTTTTGTACATGCCAGCTCTTCTTACGGGCTTAATATTTCCACAGCTTTTCTGATCAGACACAAATCAGGAAAGGAATGGAATGTTGGGGAATATAGAAGGGAACAGAAGGAAGGTTTTCTTCCTTCTTCATCTGGTAGGTTTGGTGTTCAATGTACATTCTGTACAGCTAAAAGGGGAAAATTGAAGTCATGGTGAAAGGTATTTTGAATATTAGTTTATATGAGGTAATCTAATTTATAAGGGTGGCTTTGCATTTATTAAGATACAAAAGCCTCAAAGATCAGATGAGATGAAAAATATTCTTCAAGAAAAATGTTCTTCAAGCCCTTTAAAATGTTTGGGATTTTGAGACAGTCTAATGTCAGATCCAAGGTTCCCTCTTCCTTCTAAATTATCCAGCCAGGCCATTCAAATTCAAGGATAGGAAAGAAGCAAGGATGATTAAATGCTGCTGCTGCTAAGTCGCTCAGTCGTGTCCGACTCTGTGCGACCCCATAGATGGCAGCCCACCAGGCTCCCCCGTCCCTGGGATTCTCCAGGCAAGAACACTGGAGTGGGTTGCCATTTCCTTCTCCAATGCATGAAAGTGAAAAGTGAAAGTGAAGTCGCTCAGTCATGTCCGACTTTTCGCGACCCCATGGACTGCAGCCTACCAGGCTCCTCCGTCCATGAGATTTTCCAGGCGAGAGTGCTGAAGTGGGGTGCCATTGCCTTCTCCGATTAAATGCTAGGAAAAGACAAATAGCAAGGATGTTTGGCTTCCTTCAGGTATACATCTTAAGATTATCTGTATTTAGCAGAAACCAGAAGATAAGGTTCAGTTCTCGGAGAAATTGTTTTTATTTGCTGCCAACTGGAATGTGATGCAGTATACAGAGCTCATGCTTACAAAGAGGTAAAAGGTCCAGTGCAAGAAATTTAGTTCTAAGAAACTGGCAGTCTTAGTTATCTTAGCTCTAAATTTAAGCAAACCTGCAAAGTTGTGCTTGCCTGATGCCTATTCTGGTATATTTCTAAAGTCATGAGAAATGTGGGGGAATAAATCAGCCAGATAATAATAAAGTTCAAAGCAAATACAAAATTGTCAATATTCAACCATTCTTCACCTACAAAATTGGTGCCAATATCTGGCTATTGTTGATGTCCAAAAGCAATAATTTCTTATGATTCAACCTCCTACATTATGGTATACATTCATTACTTGCAACAATATGACAGTCTACATGATGGAGTAAAAGTATGTTAAGAATGCTGTGGAAATACTCTGCTTAGGTATATATTACTAACAGGTTCCATGGTGTCTAAAAAAAAAACTGATTTATAGGTGTTTTGTTGTTCCCATTGTTGCTTGCATCTGATTTGAAATAAGAGAGTAATTCCATATACTATTTTCAAAATGTTTTTTTCCCCAAATATCCTTTTTGTAATGCTCTATGATCACTGTGGGACTAATTTAAAAGGATATTGTGTTATTTTGTGTCTAGTTCTATCTTTTTATTCTTATCTTCCACCAGTCATACTACAATACGAGGTGGATGGGGAGAAATAGGTCTGAGGGGATGGATCAGACATGTTTTATTGTTCTATCCTTAACCACAAAGGATGGCAAGAATGGGACTAGGGGCACAGGTCCAGGGAGGCAGAGAACAATCAGGCAGAGGAATGCAAAGCTATTCGTCTCTGACCCAGGTCTCCTGGGCATCCTCTGGATGGTCTAGCCAGCTAGTCTAGGGAATAGGGGGTGGCCGATTCCATGAAGGTATGGCAGCTGAAATCAAGGACACCGAGCTGGTTAAAAAAAGAAAAAAAACAGAAGGAGGGACACCTAGTTGGTTGTTGCATTTGGATTCACATCTCCGAAAGTCATTGCTGGGGCCAGGTAGTGTCGACCAGATGGATTTGCAGTAGCTCATGATGCAAGCAGATTCATAGTCATTGTCAAGGAAACCCTGCATTTCACCTAGACTATTTCACCAGCCATGAACCAAAATGTAGATGGAACAACACTAACATTTCTCTTCCTCACCAGTAAAATAAATTGCACATCAACCCACTAGTCATTTTGTGTATATATCTGTGTGTGTGTATGTGTATGTATAATCTGGGTGTATAATATATATTATACATCACATTACCTATATATGATGTGATATAAATAAGTTCATGTTGTGTATATATATTTTATGTGTTTATAACATATTATATATACATATTGTTTGAATGTTTGAAGAGAAATTCAGTACATTTCTCTCTATATTATATAGTATATATTCACACATTTTATATGTAAATATATAAAATGTATTTGAATAAGATATGCCACATATATAAATACTACATATGTCTTCTGTATGAAGAGATTATCACACAATGACCATAGCATATATTATGAGCTTCAGTTGTGCACAATGATTTTATATAGTGCGTGCATGTGCATGCACACACACACACACAGAGAATGTAAATACTTTATCTTTAAACACAAAACAGCTATTCATTTCCTGGACTCTATTTGCAGCTCTTGAGTGAAGCAAATCATTTCTCAGATTAAAACCCAATGCTGTGATTAGAATTACCAAAATGTGACAAGCCTCTAGTAGAAAGAGTTTAGCTGTATGTATTCGCCCTGATGTGAGCATCTGTCTTAGCTTAAGCAAAGTACACCTTTACTCTCACTCTTAACTGTGAGACAAAACAGGCTGTGATAAACCAAACAACTCAGCATAGAAAGTAAATGTTTATAACAGGAAAAGTGTAAATGTAACCCAATTAATGAACTTCTCTCTAAAAACAAATGTTACTCAAGCCAGACACATACACACTTTAAATTTCTTAAAAAAAAAAAAAAAACATGAATTTATGTGGATGTCATGGAAGGAAAAGCTTTTTATAAACATGAGCTACTTAGTGGAGCTTGTCTAAGAATAAAATATGTTTTAAGCAGATTTTGCTCATACATTCATTATACTCTATGGATTTTCTAGAAGAATGTAGTAATTTTATTTTCATATAGGAAATCTGGCACTGCCCAGGCATGCTATAAATGGCTTTATTATCTCTTGATATTAAATGTTTTCACATTGAAACTCAGAGCCATCCCATTTCCCCTCCCCATCTTCTCAGTTATTCCTTACTTGTAGGAACTCAGGATGAGGAAATCCTGCTAGGATTAAAGGATTAAAATGCGAGGACAGCCCAAAGGCATTAGCCTCTGTGCTGTGGCTCTGTGTGCTGGAGAAGGCAGGAGGTTCTGGGCCTCAAGAAAAATCTGCCTTACAAAATCCCAGTGTACCAAGTAGATTGATTTGCCTATGATATTCATTAACAAAAAATAAGAATAAACAAATCACCCAGATTGCCTCTGATAGCAAAACCATTAAATACATTAAAAATATCATTGACTTTATCAATAACCTTCCAGAAGTGTATCTACTGGGTAAAGTTAGGTTAACTCTACACTATTCATTTGTCAATTCCTGGGTCAGTGGATTGTAAACAATCCTGAAGGCTTCAGTCAGGTCCCAGAAAAGAGCTGGGTAAGAGTGAGATTTTATTTAATTTGTGAGTATTCCTGAGACTCACTCTAAATGATTGGAGGATTTTCTACCATTAGTATTATTTATCATCTGTGCTATCTTTTCATTGCCTCCAAAATCTGAAAGGTAACTGCACAAAAAGATAGAAAATTCTTTGGAAAAGAAGAAAACTGATTAGCCTAAACCCTTTAGTATTTGATTTTACTAGATGAAAATCCCAAAGTCTACTGCTAATAAAATTTAAATTGCATTCCTAGTACAAACTGTGTCTGAACACCAGTGAAAAGCTCTACTGTCCTTATCCCAGGGCCTGGCTAAAAGCCTGTGCTGCCACAAAGCAGTCACTCATGAATAATTAGAACTTGGACTGGTGTGTGTATGTCTTGACGCACACTGATAGACGTGTTCATATGCATTTAACTATACAGACAGACATGCACTGAACCAAAACAGAAACAAACATCTTGAATGTGCTTTTCAAAGACTAACTGAATGCTCTCAAGTATTCTTTACCTTCAGAATTTGATAGCATCAGTATGTGTGGCTTAACAGTTCCCTCAGCTTTAAGTACAGTGATCAAAAGACAGGAGGGTCCCTGGGTGCTGGAAGGCAGCTGCTGAGAGAAGAAAGTGGAGAGGAACAGAATCTCCTCAAATCTTTCCTCCCTGCCTTTCCTTGGTTTCCACTGGCCCAGTTTCTGATGTGGATTTCAAAATGAAGCCCAGGGCTGGCTGCAGGAAACACTGTGAAGGAGTTAAGTCTCTGTGAGATCCTCTTACCTGTGATGTTCTCTGCCCTCCCTCCCCGTCTCCCTTCTTTGTCCCACTCCCCGGAGTGAAGGGAAGTGGCTTCAATAGACAACTATTGCACAGGGGATTGCATTTAAAAGAATCCCATGAAGGTCAAACCAAAGGGAATTCAGCTGTGGTGACAGACAGAGCAGGCTTTCTTGGGGAACAGGGCATTCTTCAAGTCCTACAGCTTATGGAACATGTCTCCCTGGAGTCCAGGCCAGAGACAGCAGCCCCACAGTTGAGCTTTCCATTATGGTAATAGGCTAACCTCTTCAACACAAGTGCCCAGCTGTGAATCAGGTCTGGTGCTAGCTAGGCACTCCAGGCTATTCTTCCCTGAGAGGCACCGGCAGCCATGTTGGTATGCCTTCCCCCCTTGACTGACTGAGCTTCAGTGAGGAGGCCCAGATAAAGTGTTACCAGTTGTCCCTAAAATCCAAAGAGTTCTCTAAAGACAATGCACAACTGGAATTTGGAGTTGAGGGTGTAGGCATCTGCTAGTGGGAAGGTGAGCTTGAGAAACAAGAGTCTGGCCTATCAGAAGTAATCGTGGGGGCCTCGGCACTGGGCCAACAACAACTAGCAACAAAGGCTGAATGTTCAGGTAAAACAGACTCTTTCTCAGGGCCTCCTCTTCTGGCCTCTATAAGTCATGCAGGCACACCCCTGAGAGGAATGAAGGAGAAGCAGAGTTTCCAAAAGCCCCTATGAGTAAAATCTGAATCTTCTGGAACTGCCCCCAGAACCAAGAACGTGTCATGTGCAGTGAAAGTGATCAGACTCAGAAGAACAAGACATTTAAAATGCAGCAGCCATGTGGCTGAGTTGCTTTGCCATTCACCTGAAACTATCACAACACTGTTAATCAGTTATATTCCAATATGAAACAAAAAGTTAAAAAAAATAAAGTCAGCTGATTAGGAGATTTCCTGATACAAACATCTTTGATATGGTATGATATTCTTTTAATATTGTATTGAATTTTTTGCTATAATATTAAAATTTTGTAGCAGTATTCAAAAAAATGCAGCAACAGAACTCAAGAGACACACTAACAGCCTACTTCCACATTCCTTGAGTTTGATTATTTTCATTCAGGACCCTCAGAGGTCTTACTCTTTTTACCTAATAGCTCTGTTAATTCAAAATCCTTTTCTCAATTAGCTTCTAAGATTATTCAATACCAAGGTAATAAAGGAATTCTTATTGTATTTTCCAACAAGAGTCAGGGTCAGATAATGTCATTTAAAACATCCTCACTGTAAAAAGGGCTGCAAAACAGATTTCATTTAAATCCTACCATACCAGTAATTCTAATCCTGCTTTATGCGTCTTTATTTTCTTACCATATTTAATGACTCAGCACCAAAGCTTTGTTTTAAAAATTCTTTTTCTTTCTAGAAAGAAAACACTTATACAATTTCATTTGCCTTTTCAGTGAAACTCTAAAGTGTGTTTTCCTGTCAGAACTTATTCTCCCTGGCCCCAGATGAAATGGTCAGTACTGTTTCCCCAGGGGGCAGGTGCCTCAGAGGTACTTTCTTTACCCTAATTTCAAGGGATCAGTTATTTTAATCAAAGGTTGGCTGATCCTTCCAGAGAACCCAGTGGAAACAAACTTAATAGTTTTCCCTCTTAAGACTAGATGTTAACTATCTAAAACATAATTAAGAACAGTATGCCAGTCAACGAGTGGGCTTTTTACTTCTTGTCTAGGGAGTTTAGGTGTCTTCACTTTAATAGGGGTCATGGTGCTAGTTATCAAATTGACAGTCTTGACCTGACCTCTAAAAGTGGCTGTAAAATGATGCCCAGTAAATTAAGATAAATGCCAAATTCCTCTGAGGAAACAGGCCTATATCATGACTGTGAAATGGGTGTGTGGGTTTGAGGCCAAGACTTCACAATAAGTATATAAATACCAGCCTGGGCACGAGGGCAGACGAGCACTCAGTTATTGTACACACAAGAGCACAGTGACTCACTTCACTCAGCATTACGCTTGGCTGGAGATTTTAAATTCCTTTTTAAAAACAAGACGATTGTACCACAGGGTAAAGATTTTATTATCCTCAATAATGGGATTGAATATGCCAAGGCAGAGAAGCAGAAAATGAGATCTGCAGATCCCAGTGCCAAGACAGGGGTGAGAGAAAGCCACAACAGGTCACTTGTCGGGGACGGGGTTGGTTTCAATGTTACGGTGGCCTAGAAATGCAGGGAAGCCCCTCTGGGAAACGTCGCTCCCACCAAGAGAGATGAGAGAAGTAAACTAGATCTAGTTGCAGGCAGTAAAGTCAAACAGGAGCACTTACTGTAAGTCTGCTCTTGCAGGGTTACTAGAATACTAACCGAGGAGGAAGGGCATTAAGTAGTTCAGGAGAGAGGTTACTGATCCAGCCCTGGCCCTCAGAGGCCATTGCCAAGTAGTGTAAAGAAGCCAGCAGTCACCACTAGCTTGAGACATCATCCAACCCAAATGGATTGGACAGGTCCCTGAAGACCAGAGACAAGCCATAAACCTTCAACCTGAATTCATTTTTATCCACTGCAGGGAGAGTTCCTGTGAATCTCGTTCCTTCTTCCATCCTTCCTGTTCACACAAACTTGTCCCTACTTATTTTGTTCCCCTCTGTTTCTCAGATTCATTGCATCCTGCATTGATTCTTGGAGAAGAAGGAAAAAAAAAGAGGCTGTGATTTAGTTCCTGTCAAGGCTCAGATTAAATACAGCACTTCTTTCTCCCTAAAGCCTTCCACTTGGCCAAACTTAAATGAGGTGATGAGACACTAACTCAGACCCCTCTGCCCACTGCCTTCCACTGTGCTAACCTCCAGCCTTGTGGGGATGACAAGCCAAATGCTGAGTGGCCAGGCATCCTCTCTGGAGTGTTCCACCAACCAAATACTCTGAAAACTGCAACCACAGTCCCAAACCATCAGTGTGTATAAGCCCCAAGAGACACAGGTGCAAGTCTACTCAGATCTCTTAGGCAAAAGTCCACCCTGCTTTCTTCAGCCAGAAGGAAGCATGAAGATCTTAGCTCCTCTATCTGCCCTCTCTCCCTTAACATGTCTGACTCACCAAAACACAAGTCTGGTCTCCACGGGAGAAATCACTGACGTTGACCTGTCACCGCTAGGATGGGTTACGTGTCCTTTGACCCAGTTGTTCCCCAGGACCAAGTTGGTTCCCGTCTTTAGAGACCTTAGTATTTTAAACTTTTGATCTGGTCTTTTTCTGCCCCCTCAGGTCATGGATTATATGGGACTTTTGAAATGTTATCCTCCGGAGGAAAACTAGAGAAGACCAACATGTGAAAGAGAGAACTGCAGCAGTCTATGCAGACTCCATGCTCTCCTTTTCTCTCACCACTGCCATGTACCTGGTCACCTTCGGCATAGGGGCCAGCCCTTTCACGAACATTGAGGCAGCCAGGATTTTCTGCTGCAATTCTTGTATCGCAATTTTCTTCAACTACCTCTATGTACTCTCGTTTTATGGTTCCAGCCTGGTATTCACTGGCTACATAGAAAACAATTACCAGCATAGTATCTTCTGTAGGAAAGTCCCAAAGCCTGAGGCATTGCAGGAGAAGCCGGCATGGTACAGGTTTCTCCTAACGGCCAGATTCAGCGAGGACACTGCTGACGGTGAGGAAGCGAACACTTACGAGAGTCACCTATTGGTATGTTTCCTCAAACGCTATTACTGTGACTGGATAACCAACACCTATGTCAAGCCTTTTGTAGTTCTATTTTACCTTATTTATATTTCCTTTGCCTTAATGGGCTATCTGCAGGTCAGTGAAGGGTCAGACCTTAGTAACATCGTAGCGACGGCGACACAAACCATTGAGTACACTACTGCCCAGCAAAAGTACTTTAGCAACTACAGTCCGGTGATTGGATTTTACATATATGAGTCTATAGAATACTGGAACACTAGTGTCCAAGAAGACGTGCTAGAATACACCAAGGGGTTTGTGCGAATATCCTGGTTTGAGAGCTACTTAAATTACCTTCGGAAACTCAATGTGTCCACTGGCTTGCCTAAGAAAAACTTCACAGACATGTTGAGAAATTCCTTCCTGAAAGCCCCCCAATTTTCCCATTTTCAAGAGGACATAATCTTCTCTAAAAAGTATAATGATGAGGTTGACGTAGTGGCCTCCAGAATGTTCTTGGTGGCCAAGACCATGGAAACGAACAGAGAAGAACTCTATGATCTCCTGGAGACCCTGAGGAGACTTTCTGTCACCTCCAAGGTGAAGTTCATTGTCTTCAACCCGTCCTTCGTGTACATGGATCGAACGCCTCCTCCCTGGGAGCCCCCCTGCACAACTCCTGCATCAGTGCTTTGTTCCTGCTCTTCTTCTCGGCATTCCTGGTGGCAGACTCTCTGATTAATGTCTGGCTCACTCTAACGGTTGTGTCCGTGGAGTTTGGAGTTATAGGTTTCATGACATTATGGAAAGTGCAACTGGACTGCATTTCCGTGCTATGCTTAATATATGGAATTAACTACACAATTGACAACTGTGCTCCACTCTTATCCACCTTTGTTCTGGGCAAGGATTTCACAAGAACGAAGTGGGTAAAAAATGCCCTGGAAGTGCATGGGGTAGCGATTTTACAGAGTTACCTCTGCTATCTTGTTGGTCTGATTCCTCTTGCAGCTGTGCCTTCAAATCTGACCTGTACACTGTTCAGGTGCTTGTTTTTAATAGCGTTGGTCACCTTCTTTCACTGCTTTGCCATTTTACCTGTGATACTGACTTTCCTGCCACCCTCTAAGAAAAAAAGGAAAGAGAAGAAAAATCCCGAAAATCGGGAGGAAATTGAGTGTGTCGAAATGGTGGATATCGATAGCACCCGAGTGGTTGACCAGATTACAACAGTGTGAGGGCATCTGCTTGTTACAGTTTCACCCTAGGTCTTATCAAGAGCAAAGGGATGATGTTCATGGCAACACATTTAAAGTTGTTTTTTGGTTTTTAAGGATAAGAAACAGGCATTGCCAAAAATAATAAAGTACTAGGGGAAATGGGGAAATTGTCAACCTTTAAAACAAAAGGTTGTCATCAGAGAAAATTTACTTACACACACACACACACCCTAGGAGACTCATAGTCTCTTAAATTAAGATCGAATAAGAGAAAGCTTATTAGCAAGCAGAATCCTATTTTATTCGCACTGCAGATGTTGCTGGTATGGTGACAAAACCCTTCTGATTGAAAGGTCAGCTGCCAAGGCAGAAATAGCTTTGAGCACTGTTCAAACAATAAGGCTTCCAGAACTTTTGCAAAGCAGTAGCTCCAAGCAGGGTCTATGGTTAAGGTCTTCACCATCTCATCTAGCTCCCCAACACCCCAAGGAGATGCTTGTAAAAGTTCTGGCCAGAAAAAGCAGCCAGAACCTCAGAAACTGACATGCAGTGGAATGGCCATCACCCATGGGCTGAAACTGAGTCACCTCTAAAGTCACCCGGGTGAGGCAGTTTTCTTTCTTGTCGAGAGTTAGTTTATCATACCCCCCACGCACCCACCATCAATACCCTTTTAATGTTTGTATGATTTGGTTAATATACCTTTAAACCAGTGACAGCTTCAGTAATGCAAAGTTAAGGCCAGTCTATTTTGGAATATGTTGTCACTTGTCACCAAATGGATCTGCAATAGTAATTGCAGCTTTTGGCAGGAGGCTCTGAGTACCCAGAACCACAGAGCCAAACCCAAATACCTGGCATGATGGAGAAAAAGCAGGTGTCTAAATGAACCCAGAGACAGTGTTTCCATTTTAACAACAAAAAATGGCCAGCTGGTACAGCTGTTTGTGGTTTGGCCCTACATGCATTTTTGCATGGATGCCCAGAAACAACATCTGCCCACGCATAGCTGAGGAAGGAAAAGTTATCGGCCACAGCTTGCCACTTGTAGTGCCAGTCCACCTTTGCTCAGGAGACCTGCCTGCTCAGAGACACAGAGAAGAAAAGTCCTGAAACTTTGTAAGTCCTGAAACTGAGAACTTCAGGCAAAGACACAAAGGGCTGAAAATGACATAAATGGAACTGATGGGAAGATGTAATCACCAATATAAATCTATCAATGATGACAGTCAAGCTTTCCTGCTCACCCGGCTGCACTTTAATCCTCCTGGCCCCCCACACCTTCGTTGGTGCCCCCTCTTCCGTGCACGGCCTTTCTGTACATTATCAAGCCTAGATGTTTATACTGTGGGCTTGCAGTATCTACAGGATCTAAACAGAAATGATTTGATCTGAAGAGGCTGTGTATGTCACCCCAGATCCCTGCATTTCTTTCAGTCTATAAAAATGAAGCTAAAACCTGGTCACACTGAGGCAAATGTCTACAGTATTTTTCCCTTTTAGAGAAGTAGCTTATTTAGACATCTGTAGTGATAAGCATTTCCCCAAAGCACCTTGCCTTTCTGGACCTTAGCGGACGTACTGTGCAACTTCCCCATCCCTGCAGAGGAGGAAACTGAGACCTAGGAGAATAAAGTGACTCACCCAGGGTCACACCACTGGAGGGTTTCCATCATTTCAGCATGCCTAAGACAGGGCAGGCCAATTTTAGATCTTCTCATAAGAGGGCTATTAACTCCCTTCAAAGTATATTTCCAAGGAAGAAACATAGGACTTATTGGCCACAAGGCAGACTTTTTTTTTTTTTTAATGTCTGGGTAACATTTGGGATTTAGGTTTACCATTGTCTTTCCAGACAGCAAAAATGCCCAAATGATTCAGATGTAACTACACCAAGTGCAAACCTGTGCTTTCTATTTCATGTACTGTTGTTCACACAGTTCTAAATATATGTGCAGGGGATCATAGCTAGTGCGTTACACACTTGTTCAATCTCTCCTGCAAACACACTAAGTGATCATACCAACGTGTTATGCACTCAACTAGAAGATAATGAGCTTTAATCTAAGGACAAATGCAATCCTCGAAAAAGGGCAAGTTCTCATAATAGATCTGCGATCAATTCTCTCTCCAAGGGGCCTGCAACTAGGCGGTTACTGATAAAACACAGCTGAAGAGGGGATTGGTTTTACTCCTAAATCATATGTTGCTAAATCATTTTCTGAAAAATGTGTTCTAAATCAGCCATTGATTTAGTGTTGGCCACGTGGAGTACCTTGAGTTACAGTGACTCCATAAAATTGATACAACACACACACCAATTAAGTGGATTTTGTTGAGAATTTAAGCATTCAATTGGGTCAACCAGAATGACTTACTGTGGAACTTTATTTTATGACAGATAGTAGTTTTCCAACTTGACTGGGTCTCTGTATACCTTGGGATATTGTATTTTAAATGAAGGGCATTTTAAAACTTGTCAACTTCTCTTTCAGCACTTGAAATCAAAGCTTATGGAATTCTGACTGTGGAAAGAATGAATTATTTTTACTGGGGGACTCTGCATGCCAAGATTTACTACTTATTATTTATTGTGAGATCATTATTATTTGTTAATATTGATTATTAGTAATTGTTCTAATAACATTGGTTTAGCCCCACCATGGATAAGACATTTTAGAAATAGCTCAGAATCACATCTCCTGCAAATTTAAGTCCTTACTTTATGAAGTTTTACTTTTACAATTGCTATCAGGAGGGAGGGAACGATCCTAGCAAACACTTGCAAAAGTTTTCTTTTTCAGTTAATTCCAACCAAGACATTAATGTTCACTTTACCAAAGAAACTGATTTGGTTGGTTTTGAGTTGCTATTTATTGTTTGTTTACCAAAGAAAATATTCCATCCATCAGAAATATTTCTCCTGCTCAACTAAAAGAATAAAACTGATACTTGGGCTTTCTTGGCCATTCATAAGGAAAAAAAGAAAAATCAGGGTAAGGGTGATATTCTTTCAATGAGTGAAACAGCAGAAGGTGTAAATTCACAAGAAACTTGGGGTTTGCAAGAAAGAAAATGATACTTGAAATAGGGCGTTATTGTTAGTCCTATAGCAATGGCCCAGCAAATAGCATGCGGACTCCTCAGGCTAAAAAAAGTATGTCTGTTCCACAGGAAAAAAAATAAGATAAATGCCAATGAAACTCCTTCTCCACTGTTCCAGCTCTTCAGTTTTGTTTTGGGTTTGGGGGTTTGGGGATTTTAAGGTTTGGGGGGGGGGTTGTTTTGCTTTGGCTGTGATGTTTGTGTTAGCTTGTTTTCCTCCTGCCTGTCCTACCATTTTTATTCCCTCAATTTTCAGGCAGAAGTGAGATAATCACATCTGATGCCATCCTCCATGGCTACAGTTACTTATGCAATATGCTGCTCTGAACAAGGCCCTTGATAAACCTTTTATTTTAACTAACCACCACCCAATTGTTCTAAGTGGCATTCTGGGACCTTGACATCACTTCCTCCAGCCCCAGCAATGAAGCATGGCTGTGTCTATCTCAAGAACGGGTGGACTGGGCAGCCGCCCTGGGGGGTGTGGTGTGAGGCAGAGCCTCTTGGACACAAATGATATCCTCCTCCAAATGGCTTTTTATTCCTTTGGATCCTATTAAAGCAGCCCTGCAGCTTATAGTAGTGTTTGATTTCTGTGAATCTGTTTTCTCATTTGTAAAATGGCGATAATACAGTAACTATCTTTCAATGCATCAAATACTTACTGAGTGCCTGATATCACCCAGGTACTGTTCTGGAGACTGTGGACAGCAGTGAACTGAGACTGTTAAAAAAATCTGTCCCCGAGAGTGTACATTTGAGTGATGTTGCAGATTTCCTGAAAGGATTAAATGAGAAGGTGTTCAGAAAGCACTTGTGGCAAGGCCTCGTGTAAAGAAGGAACTCAAGACATTATTATTTGTAATTTGTCCATCCCACACAGTAGCACTTGAGCTCAGGATGTAAAGCTACAGAGAAGTAGATTTCTGTAGGCTTGAGCCCAGGATTAGGGCTATATAAAAATGCAAAGAATTGTCCTGGTCATTTTAAGACATTCAAAATTTGGCTAGATCATCACTTAGTGGGGTGAGTGGGAAGGGGGCACGGGCTCTAGATGGTGGAGTTGGATGGTAATCCTTGAAAGAAAGAGGCACAGGCAGCCCGGGATGGAGTTGGGGGCGGCACATATTTCATTACTGTGCCTGAATTGTCTGAAGTCACTCCTTTATGGTAATTTGCCTTTGAGTCTTAGCTACATAAAAAGCATCAGGTATTTGAAGACAAAGTTCCTATTTTCCACACGGAAGGAAAACATTAAATTAGTACTACTGGATTCTCTGGCAAAGAACTGAGAATTGCTTCAGCCAACACATTGCAGAGTTCCTCCCTGTGGTGGTTACAACTGTTTATTTCTGTTTCATGCCAGTCCAGGAAAAAGCAGAGAGGAAAGTGAATGAGCTAAAATCCATTCACCTGAATAGGCAGTGTCAGACGTCCTCCCCAGCCTGTTTCTCACCTGCCCCACTGCTGCCCAGGTGATGTGTTTGAAGTCCTCTTTGATATCTGTGAGGGTGCCATGCAAGGAAGACAAAGTGAGGGAGCAGAGAGCTCTGGCCTGTGTGTCAATTTTCAGGTTAGATTAAAATTTGCATGGCAAAGGTTTGGAGGAGTTGATCTGGAGAAAGAAGGCTTCTTTGAAAAGTACAAAAAAAGCAATGTCCACCAAGGAGGCAACCAATGAAGGGCCCTTGGTGGATGGAATGCTTTTGCTGTGGGATGCACCAGCCTCTCCTCCCTCCAAAATGTTGACATGAGATGAACCTTTGGAGAGAATCAAGCTTACTCTCCTGTTTCTCACTTAAGAAAATGGAAAGCTGGAGAAGTGAAATGAGATGCACAGAGCTAGTTAGAAGCAGATACAGGGCTGTGACTGCAGTCTCCTAGTTCCTAGCCTCACTCCTTTCTCCACTCTGCCACTTTACTGCCAAATTCTATATGTCTATATCATGGAGTCTTCACCTGGGGACATACATGAGTTGGTGGGAGGGTGGACTCTGCACTCCCTAAAATTAAATTATATACAAAAATGTGTGTATATGTTCCCTATGTGCATTTTCCTAAAGAGAGTTCATAGTTGTCATCAGATTTCAAAAGAGGTCTATGACCCAAAAAGAGTGAAGAACCACTGTCCTAAATTAATAAAGACCTCATTGGGGGTGTCATCCTGGTGTCCTCATTTTGGCTAATGGGCAATCAAGAATTTCTCAACCATCTTTTCTCCAAGGAGCCTGAACTGCTTCTAGGTATTGGTCTCTTCATGCCCAGTGAAGTGCCCATCACTCCTTTTTTCCTCATTCATTCATTCATTTAATCTGCATACATTTTCCTTGTCCAATTCATGTTCCAGCACCAGTTAAACACATTCCAGGGCAAGACAGGTAAAGGACCCGTCTGCATCATGCTCTCATTGGCAGAAAGAATACACATGGATGTGGGAGAAGAAAGAGCTGAGAACCTATTTCTGAGCTTTCTAGGTCTACGCTTGTGGCAGCAGCATGCCACAGCCTTGAAGGGCTGCTCCCAAGTGATCCCTATTCAAGATAGGGAGAGAATGTGCCTCATTCATCTTGGAGATGTTTGCAGTGAACAAACAGGAAATCATATCCATGGACTTATGGTTCCACTTAAGGACAGGTGTATGTGCAAATTGAAGCTCAGCTCTCTTGACTGTCAACCATAAGTTAGATGTAGTGGCCATTGATGGAGCAAGCTGAAGAATAAATGACTCTACTCATACTGTTTGTTGTGCTTCTTCTGGAACGATTTTAGGCACAGCAGAATGCAGCTGGGTTGTCCAAAGGGCCAGGCTGGGGGAATGCTGCTTGGCCTTCCCTAGAGCAGAGAGGTGGCACTGGTGACATTTACACAGTCCTCTGTCTAGCCATGACGAGGGAAGCCTTCTGATGAGGGGGAAGAATGTAAGCCCCACTTTGTAGCATGTTATTTGAAGCCTGAAGGCTTTGCTCACTGAGATCTATAAAATCCTTTGTTTAATTCCTACAAAATGGCAAAGATTCAGCCCATTTCCATTACCTATTCCAGGTTCATCCTGGGGAAAACCCATAGGATTCTCTTTGGCAAAACAATGTAGTTAATTTCCAGGGTGAAACTTCAACATGTTTGGCTCAGACTTTCATATCTTTATTCTTCAAATTAACATTCTGCCAAAATTGCCTTTGCCCACTTCTAGAATCACCAAGGCAGATTCCTCCTGCCTCCCAGGACCACAGGTGACTGGCCAAAATTGGTAATGACCCATTAGCGCTGCTAGACACACACACACAGTGCATGTACACTCACAGCTATAACACATGTACAAACATAAGTGCATAGATACATACCTGCACATGCACACTGCCTTTCACAACATACCTGACACATTTGAGGCACATTAAAATGCCTTAGCAGGCCCAGTCCTGTGGTTCTGTGGAGTCTGGCAAGCCAAAGGCTTCAGCTATCTTAGGAAACCATAAGAATATTATCTTCCCCTTTTATATGTTTCCTGTACATGAGCATGTCTGAGACCAGCCAGATAATACAGCTTAAAAAAAAAAGAAACCCAAGGAAGTGAATGTTTCTTGGAATTTACAGAGTGCTAACTAACAACTTTCTAGTGGAAAACTGCATTTGATGGAAGTTTTCTAAGTCACAGGTGAGAATAGCAGTAACCCAAAACCATAGAGATGTCTGCCAAAGCCTGGAATTGTGGAAATCTATCTAGAATTTCTCCTTTGCAATTCAGATAAAAGGAGTGGAGAGGAAGGGAGAAGGACATATTGGGTGGTCAATCTGTTTTGGCAACTCGTAGTTTTAAGGAGGCATGGGCATTTCCCATTTATCTATAGTATTAGTTTAATGAGAATACCAGTGCCTCTCAGCCTCCTCAAGGAAAGCAGGTGTCACTCAGGAAAACCTAGTGATAAGAAACCTCAGTTGGGAGAAAAGTCATATGAGTAACAAACTATCTAAGACCAGAAACATTTAGACCTCGCCCCCAGCCCCCACAAACACAGGGAGTGGGCATTAAGAGAAGTTGGGGAGAGGAGCCCTAGCACAGTTCCTAAGATTTGGACCGAGTGTGGCAGGAAAAAAAGGTAATTATTATGAAAGAGAAATGAATCAAATCTGTGTGCAGTGAATAAAATTATGAGCTGAGAATAATGGAGCTGTTCAGGAACCTCTATAACATAAAGATATGGAGCCTGAATCTATGCTTTTTAAATAAAAGGACCCCACATTTTCTTTTGAATTCTCGACTTATAATTTCTCCTTAGTAATTTGATGAGAACACACTCAGGTTCTATTTCTATTGTCTATGATTCCATAATTCAACCACCCACGACTACATATTCACACTCCAGCTTAGCTGCTCTGAGCAGAGTTGTTGAATGCTAGGCCCAAACAAGGAAGATTTCAGCTTCAGTTTAATAATTCCTTGGCCAAATTTATCTCATTCCTCTAAACGCACAAATGTTTCAAAGCTATAAAAAGTGTGTTAGATAGCCAATGCATTTCACTTTTTTAACATCAAAGATAACTCCTGCCAACAATTATTAACAATGAAATAGTCATAACAGCTAAATGTTCATTTAGCAGTCCAATTTCAGTGTGTGACGAGGAAAGAGTCTGTATCAAACATTTAGTGATGCTGGAAAAGATCCTCACCCTAGACATACAATAGTTTAGACAGCAGAAGATGGTCCCTCTCTTATTGTCATCGCTAATGAAAGACGTTTCTGAAACTGCATATATTAGTCTGTAAAGTTTTGGGCTAAATCACAATGACTTTTAAAGTTGAATCCATAGTAACTTATCAAAAGATGACATCATGTCAGTCAGATTAATCATTCAATGCAGCATTCAGAAGTCTTGTCTATTTCTCCAAAAGACCCCGGTGTTATATTGTTTCCCACTTTTTTAGCTGAGTTTCTTCACAATAGGAAGGTAGGTGATTCTGGAGGTAATAAAAAAATTTTAATATAAATATTTTAATTGGAGGTTAATTACTTTAAACTAAAAAGGAATGTTCAAATCCTAAAGCACATAATTAGTTTATATTGGTCAGATCTGAGACAGATAAGCATCAGACCCTACAGAGAAAAATACCACAGCTGCACCCTGCACTTGACCGGGTGTGAGTCACACCACTTTGACTTATGATGGGCAACAGCTGCTCAGGTGGAATGAACTGAAAACTTGCCCAGAAAAATTTCCCACAAAGAGTTAAAACACTTGTCTACTGAGATTTAATCAACTACACTGTTTGCCTATAGTCAAGACATTTCAATGATGTTTAAAGAAAATCAGGAATAAAAAATGACTAGCTCCTGCAGGAAAAAAAAAATGATGTCCTATATTCTGTACCACTTGAGTTTCTCTGACACCTAAAATATGTATTGACGTCATCCCACACCTACACAAAAACAAAATCAGCAGGGCAAACCATCCCACTGATGATTGGCAACCCCACAGTTCCTCTCCATCTGACCAGCTTTCACAAGAGGGCAATACTTCAGGCTCCACATGGAATTTATAGGCTGCAGCAGCAGCCCTGGGAACACTTAGCACACTAGCCCTGGGAAATGTCTCATGCCAAATACTTCAAGTCCTGAGTTGACTGCCCTTTCATATTAAAACCCCATCTTCTCATAAGCATCCTGCTTTCAATCCCGTTATCAGATTCCCAGACTTCAAACTTCTTGCTTTCACTCAGATTTCTAACCCTCTCACAGACACACCCCAAAGAGTGAAATGGCAACGGACCAGAGAAATGTCTTCAGTTTACTTTTTTTTTTTTTTTGCCTTTCTTTTCTTAATTTGGATATTTCTGAGCTTTTTAACAGCAGTTAGTATGCATTCTTTTTTGTTATTTTGTTTTTTCCAGATGAGCAATCAAAAAAGTTTCTATGACTTAATGTCTTATAGATACAGGTTTGGTTTTTTTGTTTGTTTAGCAGCAGATGTCTTTTTAGAAAACCTTGCATATGGTGCCTTCTTTGGCTTTAATGGTCACCATGTTACATTTCTGTCTCTGGAGAAAAAAAAGAAAAACTCATTTGCTGGCTTCAGTTTAATATATAAATATATATAAGTAGGGAAATAAAATTGTTGCAGGAAGATTCCTATGCACCTACATGTCTGGGCATAAAAGAACTCAATAGAGGCCAAAGAAAACTACAGTTTTGACTTCTTTATTCCATAGATTCTTGATCTTCCACAGGCATTTAGAGTGGAGGAGGAAATGCTCTGTGTGTTAGTTATAGGTCAATAACCTGTATGGAGAGGGAATAGAAGAGCTTGAGAGGGGAGTGACAAAGCAGTATATAGGCATGCAATGTCCAGTCAATTGTTGGAGGAGGTGAGAGGGCTTTTAGTATATTTCACAGGGCTAACAATGGATGCATGATTTCACTGTCACAAAGAAAGTTTGAATCCAAAATTATATCTCACAGGTACCAAATTACAATACTGACCTTGTAAGAAATGTAATGGATTTGGTTGATTTCAAATTTTCTCTCAGTAGTTCTGAGCTGGGAATAGCAAAGAAGTTACACTCATACTCCTGTCTGTTAAAGTCCTTATTTAGCCCATTTCCATGGAAACTGAAATCAGTTCTCTCTCACTGCCCCTCACCCTCTCTTTCCCTCCCTCCCTCC
>SJXQ01012419.1:70764-89102 GCA_006408695.1 Aepyceros melampus | reverse complement strand
TAGAGTTTGGTGGGTGGTGTGTGTGTGTCTGTGTGTCTGTGTGTGTGTAAGTAAACATTCATAGGCTAATATCTGTGTGGACACTCTCTTATCTGTCTCTCATCTGTGTTAAGTTTCCAACCAATGGAAGAAAGGCCAGAATGGCTTCCTTCTTTAGAAGCCAACCTGCACAGATAAAAATCCTGAGGTTCAGAAAACTAAGCATATCACATCAGGCCTTCACTAGCAAATCCTTGAAGAATTCCGTTTCACAACTGCATGTTCAATTAATTTAGTTAAGTAACTTGGAAATATTTTGTGCTAGGAAGACATACATAAGAACTAAATTTAATCCCTTGGATTTCTGCCCACTTTGCTTTTACTCTCAAGTATCGACATTTCCCTAAAATAGCCCAGAAAGTAAGGACCAAGAGAAAAGAGAAAATGAATGAACTCATTTTAATATTTCAACATATACTCAGTTAAGTTTCCATCCTAATGCAAATAATACGTGCACATTCCAGGCTTATGGAGATAGTTAGTAAACGATTCTATCTTAGTCCAAATCTCCCTTGAAGACAGGCCAACACTCAAGCTCTGCCTATAAAAGGGCACTGCTGAAACCTACAGAAAGGTTGGAAGAAGAGTGAATATTGGCCTTCTCCATACTCATGCAACGATGTCATCAGGCAAACTGGGTGCCTTCTATACATGGACAGTTGTCTGATAGGGGGAGATATTTTACTTTCCATCTCTGTCTTTTTCTCCATAGGAAAAGATAAAATGGGTTTTATTTTTAAAGAATTTCACTTAAACCTGAGATTTTTGCTTTCAACCTCACTCACCATATTCTCCTTTGTGCTTTATGCTTGAATGAGTAGTCTGAAACAGGGCTGAGGGTGCTGACCATCTGTAATCAAAACCTGAGGGGAGTGGGCAATGATTTTAAAAAGGAAAAGTCATTTTTGTAGGATAAAAAGATACTCAGGAGTAAGGGGTGGAAAACTATAATTTCTTGTCACCAAGGCATGACTCAAGATGCCAGCCCCACCCCCAGCTTGGGAACCACTGTTATCTTCCCCAGGCTATTATGTAGAGATGATATTTCATCATCTATATGAAAATCTTCATTTTTGCAGAGAGCATCACTGATTCAAAAGAATATAAAAACACAAATTCCCTTTAGTCATAGCAATTCTGTCGCCAAAATCAAGAGCATCTAATGAGAGGGAGCCCTAAAAGAATATGTAATAAATTATTTATCACAACAGATTGAACAGGATACAAGTGTGGAATCGGCAAGAATGTTGAGTCCCATGAACTGGAGGTCATCAAATGAAAGACCCCAGACTGTAATATTGTCTGCATTTCTAAAAATTAAGAAATGTGAAGTTGTTGGCAAATGGGCCCACTTATTCTTTCACTTCAGTTGACCTTGTATTATAGAAAAATGACCAGAAGAAGAAGAAACCCTGGAAGTAGTGCTGAATGTTGTTAACAGGCCTTGCTAATTGACCTCCCATGGTTAAAATGCGCATTTTAGAGGGAATCAGTACTCTTGAATAATTTTTATAAATATACATACTGAATCCAATGCTTAAACTTGAAATAACTGTAGTTTGTAGTCTGAGATTTGTACCCCTGCATGCCTCTCATGAATGCAAAAAGAAAATTCTCCCCATTCCTAACTCTTTTACTGTTTTAGATGTTCCAGAAATAGCCCTAGACTTGAGCCAGTGTGGCTCGAATACTCCCCCAACAAACTTTTGCAAGTGTAAGCACTCAGGGGTTCCACTTCTGGATGAATCATATCCTAAAAGTCATAGAATTATGCATCAACAGCTAAAGGACACAATTATAAGCTGAAATATTGTGACACACTGTGTAATGCCACACAATCAATGCAATGTTCAGTAAATGTATATCTTTTTGTCATTTTGTATTTATTTATACAGAATTAAAAATAAAGCACAGGACTAAAACCAAGGATATGCGTGTGCCTTTTCCTTTATTTTGATGATAGCAAAGGAAAAACAACAAGCAACACTGCAAGAAGGTTTGGTCCTCACACAGTATTTAAAATAAGGAAATATCAAGCTGAACCATTATTAATATGTGATGTGCCATCCAAAAATCTTCTTATTCAGGTATGATAACTCAATAACTTTTCAGAATATGGGGCAAAAGTTCCTTCCATTCTGTTGGTGGCATAAAAATGAGGGGGATGAGCATCTTAGGTTGGTTCTTCCCCAGAATCAGACACAGAGACAAGGATGTGGGTACAAGTCATTTATTTAGGAGGTGATCCCAGGAGCAACAGCGGGGGTGGGGGGCAGAAAATGATGCAGGAAAGGGAGGTGATAGGGGATACGCAGACGAATCACTCACCACTATACGCAACAGGGATCAGTCCCCCTGGAGACTTCTGGGATATGGTTGTGGGAAATATACCAGACTTGTTGCACTGGAGGAATGAGGACACTGAAGTATTTAACTGACAACTGCCATCAAACACTGGACCGCAGGTATTCTGCAGATGCTGTTGGTATATACTAAACTAGTGCATGTCACAGGATATGAACAGAGCACCAGCAACATCTGCTATGAGGAGGAATATTCTTCAAGATATACACAGATAATGACAGAATCTTGTCTCATTCTCTGAGACATCATGGGTGTTAGGGCTTTACAGCCATAAGCCAGGACTCTAGGCAAAATGAGGCCTTGTTAAGGTCTCCAGCAGTTACACCATCAAGGGCAAACTAAAAACTGGTGAAGGGTATGGAAGAACGAAGGCCACAGGGATGGTCAAATGCAGATCAAGATCATGGCTCAGCAGGTGCCATGGAAGCTGGGTCATCCTGAAGTTTGAATAAAGTTAAGAAACTGGATGAGTTCACAGAAACCAGGTCTTCAGTGTTAGGACCAAGAAGAGCCCCAATTCTACCTTTATCTTTGTATATACAAGATGCCTCATATCCAGTGGCATGCTGAGAAACTTTCACAACTGGCTTTCTGGGGAAATGTATGTGGATGACGGTGGAGCAGGCATAGCCAATTTCAAGCTAGTCACAATTTAGTGACTAGCTCAAAAATTCTTAAAAAGTCAATAATTGTCTCACAAGCTGGCATGAGCCCACCCCAGGACACCACTGCTTATTGCTCTCCACCCAACATCCAGCCACTGTTTGAAGTTTGAAGGGCTAACCACTAAAATGTATCCAGATCCTAATGCCAGTAACTACCCCAGTACCATTGTGGGTAGATGACACTACTGATTTGGGCTGTGGGGTTACTCAGGGGACACTCTTCTCTGAGGGGTACCTCAGAGAGGGGTACTGTCTGATTCCCCCTCATTGTTATGTTCCTTAGAGCCTTTGAAACCCTTTGTGGCTGGAATTAAGATGCTGGCAGAAGTGCCTCTGGGTCAGACTGTGGCAGTCCTTTACTCCAACTTGCACATGGGCATCTATTGATATACTGTATCTATTTCATTCCAGGTCTATTCCCATAGCTTCTCCCCTAACATTTACACCATGTATTTATAAGAAAAGCAATCTATACTCATATCCAAAGGCAGAAGAACCTGGGACTGGCATGAGTACTTAATGAACTCTTACTACCACAGCCTTGTGCACAGCCCTCTTCTGGATATTGTAGTTGTGCAGATTTTGTCTGCCCCAAACCATGAACAAAATGTTGTACATGCAATTCAACAGAGAGGCATGTTCAGTTCATACAATGTCTAGCTTCTACCTCACAGAGAGGTCAAGGACTCCTGTCTCTCCCCATCATCAGTCACTGTCAACTTAAATGCTTTTGCACAGCAAAGGAACCCATAAACAAAATGAAAAGACAATCTACAGACTGGGAGAAAATATTTGCAAATGATGGTACCAACAAGGGATTAATTTCCAAAAGATACAAACAGCTCAAATAGCTTAATATAAAAAACCAAACAACCCAATCAACAAATGGGTAGAAGATCTAAATAGATACTTCTCCAAAGAAGATATACAAATGGCCAACAGGCACATGAAAAGATGCTCACTAGTGGTAATTATCAGAGAAATGCAAGGCAAAACTACAATGAGGGTATCACCTCACACCATTCAGAATGGCCAACATCAAAAAGTTTACAAATAACAAATGCTGGAGAGGATGTAGAGAAAAGGGAACCCTCCTACATTATTGGTAGGAATATAAACTGGTGCAACCACTATGGATAACACTATGAGGTTCCTTAAAAAACTAAGAATAGAGTTACCATATGATCTAGAAATCCTACTCCCGGGCATACATGCACCCCAATGTTCATAGCAGCACTATTTACAATGGCCAAGACATGGAAGTAACCTAAACGCTCTCTGACAGATAAATGGATGAAGATATGGTATGTGTATATACACACACTCACACAGAGCCATAAAAAAGAATGAAATAATGCCACTTGCAGCAGCACAGATGAACCTAGATATTACCATATTAAGTGAAGTAAGCCAAAGACAAGTATCATATGATATCCCTTAGAAATGAAATCTAAAAAAATGACGAGTGAACTTATTTACAAAACAGACTCACAGACTTACAAAACAAACTTCTGGCTAACAAGGGGGCAGTGGGGGGTAGACAAATTAGATATTTGGGATTAATAGAAACACAACACTGTATATAAAACAGACAAAAACAAGGGCCTACTGTATAGTACAGGGAACAATATTCAGTATAATAACCTATAACAGAATCTAAAATATATATATATATGTGCATAACTGAATCACTTTGCTGTACACCTGAAGCTAATACAATATTGTAAATTAACTATATTTTAATTTTTTAAATGGTAAAAAAAAAGACCACTTTTCAAGCAGTGGCTTGAACAGCCACATGCCACTAATTGGCATTGACCATAGCTTTCATACTTCAAAATAATTATTGACTCTCAAGTAATTTATATCACCAAAAACCTATGTTTCTTTAACTATTAAGTTCTACATTTTTATAAACTCCCTGAGAGCCATGGCAGTTCTGCTCTGGATTCATGCTGAACTGTGTTCCAATTTCTTGGTTGTTTTTCCCCTACACTGAAAGATCTATTTCAAAGTAAAACATTCCCCTTCCTCTGTCTATCTCTGGTCTTACATAAGTTTCAAGTTACTAAGACACCTCTTACAGACTCTTCACATTTCTTTGCACCTCAGTAAATTCTCCCTACACCTCTCCCCTGCTAAGGTGGCAGACTGGAGTTGAATTCTGTTCCCATGTTTTATGACAAAGAACTTTTAAATTATGTCTATTGGAGTATTATATGATAAAAGAGTACAGAGTTCCAATTATTTGTACACTGCTGCTTTGCAATTTCTAGCATTCAGAAGGCATCTCAAGGAAGGCCTGGAAAGGAAGGAACCATCCAGTTCACAATTCTTTATCTGTTTAGGGCTTCTCTACATGGTAGCTGCCCCTTGCTTTTGAAAAAGAGTATGATTTTTAACTCCTTTGTATAATTTTCTACTCTCATCTGAAGCTGAGTAGCAGAAAATAGCAATGTCAATCACAAGAACTTTTCAATTCAGTTCCAACATTTCCTCAAGATGTATTCAAAGAGAAGTATTTCTTTACTATTACCTGGCAGATTTGCCTTTGGAAAAACTGTGACCTATAAAACATTTCATTTTCTACTACATCTTTCCCATCCTTCTGTCCCCAGAGCCAGATAGTTCTTATTAGTCAAAGAAATAATCAGATAAGAACAACTGGCCTTTGAACAATGAGAAATACTGCCCGATATATTTTTCCCTAGTACTCATTCTTGGTTTCAGGTAACAAGAATGTGTCAGTTAACATTTCCCAGCATCTTAGGTAATGTTTCTAAAACCTCAGCTTCATCTCAAAACTGAACTAAACTCAAATTACATGATAGGATTCAAGTCAGAAAGCTGTCACTTAGGAATCACCCCAGGACTGAAATATCTGAATGGGCAAAAGGAAATAAGACAGGGGGGTGGAGCTGGGAAGAGAAGAGTGCCTAATCTGTATTTAAATGAACTTTGTTATTTTCTTAACATGGTATTTTTACAGTATTTTTTTTATAATCAGGTGTTTGGCTGTTTGGAGCTCTCATTTCTAGCTATCCTAGAACTCATCAATTGATGGAAGAATACCTTTGTAAAAAATACATAATATTATTAAAAGACACCTAATTTTATTTTTAGGTGAAGGGGATTGAGAGGCATAAACTACTAGGTATAAAATAAATAAATTACAAGGATGTAATACACAGCACAGGGAATATAGTTAATATTTTATAGTAACCTTATAGGGAACAACAGACTGGTTCCAAATAGGAGAAGGAGTATGTCAAGGCTGTATATTGTCACCCTGCTTATTTAACTTATATGCAGAGTACATCATGAGAAACGCTGGACTGGAAGAAACACAAGCTGGAATCAAGATTGCCGGGAGAAATATCAAAACCTCAGATATGCAGATGACACCACCCTTATGGGAGAAAGTGAAGAGGAACTAAAACGCCTCTTGATGAAAGTGAAAGCGGAGAGTGAAAAAGTTGGCTTAAAGCTCAACATTCAGAAAACAAAGATCATGGCATCTGGCCCCATCACTTCATGGGAAATAGATGGGGAAACAGTAGAAACAGTGTCAGACTTTGTTTTTTGGGGCTCCAAAATCACTGCAGATGGTGACTGCAGCCATGAAATTAAAAGGCGCTTATCCTTGGAAGAAAAGTTATGACCAACCTAGATAGTATATTCAAAAGCAGAGACATTACTTTGCCGACTAAGGTCCGTCTAGTCAAGGCTATGGTTTTTCCTGTGGTCATGTATGGATGTGAGAGTTGGACTGTGAAGAAGGCTGAGCGCCGAAGAATTGATGCTTTTGAACTGTGGTGTTGGAGAAGACTCTTGAGAGTCCCTTGGACTGCAAGGAGATCCAACCAGTCCATTCTGAAGGAGGTCAACCCTGGGATTTCTTTGGAAGGAATGATGCCAAAGCTGAAACTCCAGTACTTTGGCCACCTCATGCGAAGCGCTGACTCATTGGAAAAGACTTTGATGCTGGGAGGGATTGGGGGCAGGAGGAGAAGGGGAGACCGAGGATGAGATGGCTGGATGGCATCATGGACTCGATGGATGCGAGTCTGAGTGAACTCCGAGAGTTGGTGATGGACAGGGAGGCCTGGCGTGCTGCGATTCATGGGGTCACAAAGAGTCAGACACGACTGAGCAACTGAACTGAACTGAACTATAGTTCAGTTAAAACATTAAATACTATGTTGTTCATTGGAACTAATAAAATATTGTAAGTCAACTACATGTTAATAAAAAAATATCTAAATGGATTTTTTCTACTGAAACCCTAATGATTAATTTATCATTCCAGAAAGTTTTTTCTTAATTTCATATTAATTTTCAATTAAGATCCTCTTGGGTTTAAACTGTCCTGCCCACCAGTCTTTTGACTAATGATTGCCAAATAAATTCCTTAATGAACTAGGGCTTCCCAGGTGGTGCTAGTGGTAAAGAATCCAGCTACAAAGGCAGGAGCCACAGGAGACACAGGTTCAATCCCTGGGGATGGGAAGATCCCCTGGAATAGAAAATGAGAATCCACTGCAGTATTTTTGCCTGGGAAATCCAATGGACAGAGGGGCCTGGTAGGCTACAGTCCAAGGAGTCACAAAGAGTTAGACACAACTGAGCACACATCATTGTTGTCTTAATGAACTAGGGAGCTCCTATTTCATAGAACCCCTTGGTTAAATGGAATCACAACATATATCACTATAAAAGTGAAGTTCTATGGAGTAAGGTTATTTCCCCCAACTGACAGGAAGATTAAAAAAAAAAACACTTTGCTGATCTGACTACAAACTTTATATCTTAATTGATTCATGTGAAAAATATCATATCTGGCAAAGTGGTCCTCTGTAAGGAATGAACTTTATTATTAGCTGCTGCACACAAATCATAATTTTCCGCTACTATTAATTAATAATTCCTCTTAAACTCCTTGCATCCACTCACCCATCAAACCTTCCAATCTCCTCCACAAGTCACCTAAATTTTGCTCAAATCACACATCCAAAAAAAAAAAAAGGAAAAGCCACAGAGGATACTCAGAATCTATGAGACTTGTGGGAAATTAAGTGCTATTTAAATATTTTTCATGCCCATAGTAGCTTCTAATTTACTACTAATATAATAAGTTGCTTCAGATGATGAAAAGTGAGAAATAATTCTCTGAAATAAAAAAAATGTTCATATCTCAAGGAAAAGAATATTTGTAAATTTTTGCCACTACTGGAAAACTCCAAATATAAGCTAATTTAATTGCAATAATGTTAGTTTTCATGTCTGCCATCATTTTTGAAACAATTGTATGCATTTATGAATATAACATCAAAATAAATGTTATAACAGCTAAATATATTTAACAATTTTATCTAAATTTTGTGTAAAAGCTTTCTGCTATATTTTATAAATTATTTATCTTATATAGAAGTAAATTTATGAAAAATTCAAACCAAATGTGATTTTTTTGGATACTTCATTTATTAAAAGTCTTAAAATTGTTGCTTGCCTCTAATATGGTGGTTCCATAAAATAGATTACATTTATCGCAGCATGAATTTGGAGGCCTATGATATCATTTGTTTCAAAAACAGATACTAAATAATATTTAAAGGCCGGTCTACTCGGATCAGCTACTGGCCCCATGTTGTGATGGGGATGAGCTGTGATGGTACTCATGGTGAGAAAAGAGGATGTGAAAGGTAACATGGAACCTCCCTCATCCAACAGAAACACATTTCAGTCATCTTACTGGCAGCAAGTATGTACTGTCAGCATCTTACAGGAGTGAAGAGTGTTTTGTTTGTTCTTGACTGGTTTTACAAAAAATGGAAGTTCCCTGATACACACGCATTCAGGAATAATGAGTATATAGTATAAGTGACACTGAAAGATGTAGGGGTCAATACAGCTCAGAAAATAATTAAAGAGGGCAAAGGAGTGACAAAACATTTTGGAGGCAACTATAGCCAGAATGAAGGCTTAATTTGTGCTGCCTGCCCTTCCTCTGCTCTGTGGCACTATCTGTTTTCAGTGTCCTATAAAGGGTCATCACCCATAATCCAAAGAACTATTCTTTACTAAAAAGCCCAAATGACTCAGAATCTGGTGGACTGTGGAAATATGACCTCTTTGTGACACTACTAAATAAACTAAGAAGTGAATAGAGGAAATGTACATGCTTTCTCAGTAGCACAGCATTGGTTTCATTTCATTGTAAGTGATAGTCATTGAGTATGTGCTCAATAATAGGCAGCCATGGGAGAAATGCAGCCTACAGGGGAACCTACACCTAGACAGAAAAAGAGGATGTGCACATCAAGAACAGCATCTAAGAACCTCACTCATCTCTGCAATGCCCTCTACTATCCACTGCCCTCACCTTGAATTCTTCCACTCCCAAGACATCTCCTCTGCTTATTTGGAAGCACGGTGGAAATTTGTCTTAATTTAACCATAACCCTCAAATCCCATTTCTACTCACTATATTATTAGGATGAATTAGGTTGTCAGTAACCCAAAAAAGAACTCAAAACAATAAAAGGCTTGTGTAATCTGAAAGTCCAGTGTCAGGGCATACAGGTTTCAGGGCATGTCTGGTTCAACAGCTCAACAGTGAAGCTGAAGTCCTAGGTTCTTTCCTCCATCTGTCAACTTTATCCTCAGGCTGTTTCCCCTTTCCAGTCTAAAGATAACTCTAGAGACTCCAGGGCTACATCTCCTTCAACATAGGGAGAGAGTCAATCTAGCTCTAAAGGGCCTGAAAGCTTCCTACCCAGGGATACTTACTACTGTGTCACAATTTCACCTATGAACCAGTATCTATGACCAAGGAATGGGATTATTCTGAGACACACAGGCCTAAGGACAGATCTCACCCCTAGTGCCTAAGATAGGATCCGTTTCCCCCAAAGAAACTGGGGGAATGGAACCAAAACTCTCACAGGTGAGGAACGGCTATGCAGAAATACACTTGAGGTTACCAGACTGAAGAAGAAAGCCCACAGAGGAGCACTCTTTCCCTACAAGGAGAAGCCGCCACCCACGCTCCACCCTTCCTCATTGTTCTTCTCACACCATAAGCTTCAAAGGAGCCCAGATGAGGTGTTTTGTGTTTTGAAAGATAAGAAACAGGTGAGGGCATGGCATGTATAGGTCTGAGTTCAGAAATATTCCTTTCCTGTTGAACAAAATGAGCCACTTTTTTAAGCTAGATGATTTGAGCCAACAGTGGGTCCCAGGCCAGGCAGTGTCAGCAGGGGCTCTGAATACTACAGGCCTACGACTGTCACATCCAGCACACCAGCCAAGTCTACACACCAGTGATTTGGGGACCATTAGCACATAGAAAGGAGCTGCCCAGTAGAATGGCTGTCAAAGAACTTGGGCACGTAGGAGCGTTCCAAGGCTTCCCTGGTGGTTATGGTTAAGAGTTCACCTGGTAATGCAGGAGACACAGGTTTGATCCCCAGTCTAGGAAGATTCCACATGCCGTGGGGCGACTGAGCCCATGCACCACAACTACTGAGCCCCTGCTCTAGAATCTGTGCTCAACAAGAGAAGCCACCAAAATGAGAAGCCTGCGCACCAATGAAGAGTAGTTCCTGCTCACTGCGACTAGAGAAGGCCCACATACAGCAACAAAGACCCAGTGCAATCAAAAATAAATAAATAAAATGGTTTTTTAAAAAAAGAACATAGGAGAGTTTTATGTCATAGCAAAGGATGAGGCAGGCACTCTTGAAGAGTAATTCCCAAAGTGCACAACTTGTCTGAGAACCCACTGCTTTCCTCTATGGCCACCATCTGCTCTTCACACCCTGCTATCCACACACCTTCCAGAAGTGAGGAGAACAAGAACACCCACATCAATAGAGGGGGCACCACCCCTTTGCTCTCTCATCAGTCATGGCCTCACTTTTGATATTTTAATCCTTGCACTTATTTTGTAAGCAGAAACTGGAGGACCTACAGGTGTCCCATTTCATCAATAGATTAAGTTACTGAGGAGCAAGAAGCTATAAAACCAGTCATAGGAACATGTCACTGGCAAGAAGGTGTTTCTCTTCCCTTTGCCAGACAGTAAAGAATCTGCCTGCAATACAAGAGATTCAGGTTCAATCCCTGGGTCAAGGAAAATCCCCTGGAGAAGGAAATGGCAACCCACTCTAGTATTCTTGCCTGGGAAATCCCATGCGCAGAGGAGCCTGACGGGCGACAGTCCATGGGGTTGCAAAGAGTCAGACAAGACTAAGGGAAGCCAGCCCCTCTAGTGGTTTCTGCTCCTGACTGACATTTCTCCAGTGCCTATCATGAGTACCAGGTCATACTTCCAAAACACTTCCCTCTGAAAGGAGTTGAACTAGCTGTAGTAAATGTCCAAGCCACAATTTCTGCCTGTTTTCTATGCCCTAGCACTGAAAAAACTACTAAAATGACCCATATCCTAGGGCAGTGACAATGCTCACCAACAGTATCTCTCTATATGGAAGCTGACATGTTACAAGGCCATAAAAGATTTCTTCCTTTAGGGGGATTTTCTCCATGTTCTCTTCTCTGTGTCACTCCAGATCCTTGTTTCTTTCAAACTTGATAAATGGAGGGGCTTATGGTCAGAACAGTTATTTTCTATCAGCAAAATTTAATAGCACTCAGTTAATTTATAGGAAACAACAGACTTCATTAAATGCCAATGTTTGCTTGAATCACTCACCTCGGCAACAGAGCTTGGCAGCTGATGGGTTGTTTTTTTTTGGCTGCATGACAGCAGGCTGTGTGACTTTACATACTGCGCCGAAGGAGTGTAAGCTAATTCAAGAGCATCTGCACTGGGGAGTCCAGCATGCTGTGTGTTTATGCGGTCCCACTTAGACATTTATCATGTCTGGTTTGTGAGGAAATGTTTTTACATTAATACTGTAATTCTGCAGATTACAACTGAACATGGGTTTACAGTAAAAACAATAGCACAGGCTATGTTTACCTGTACAATTAGTGATATAGCCATAAAATATTCCTGGCTAATTTTGAGGATGATGGTTCTAAAACTTACAAAGTTATGCCATCCTTTTGTTTGTTTAGTTTCCAGTGGCTCCATATTCTGCCCCAGGGTGGATTATTTAACTATATTAAAATTAATTTTGTTTTGAGGCTTACTTTTTTGAGAATTCCATAAAAATCTTCAAGGTCATTGAAAGCTCCAAAACTGAAATAAAATCTAAAGTGAAGAATCAGTGATTTGGAGTTTCAAGAACTAAACAATACAAGTTTAAACTAGGCCAACATTTTTTAGGTTTTCATGGCTAAAAATAGAATTTGCCCCTTTTTTAAAAGCATTTCTTACAAATCACCCAAATTTGGCAAGATTCTGGATTATTGGCCTTCTCAAACTTTGGCAAAAACATCACCTTGAGGGTTTGTCAAAATACAGATGAGCGTGCCTAATCCCCAGAGATTCTTCAGTAGGTTTGGGTGCAGACAAGAATTTGTATACCTAGTAACTCCCAGTTGATGCTGTTGCTGCCAGCCCATGGATCACATATTCTAAAGGAGTCTTCACAAAACTGAAGTCTGTATTATGTGTTAAGACAAAGCCTTAAAACCCTTACCTTTTCCATGAGGTATAATAAGGACCAAAAAAAGCAACTGCAATATTTGCTCTCACTGTCACGAGAGCTATTAGGAATGCCTCTAGAGACAATGAACACAGCCACCAAGGATGTGGAAACAATGGCAAAAAATAAAATCAGGTTCCAGAATCAGCCATTTAGGTAATACCAGAGCCCCAAGGAACAGCTAACCATTTGGTCAGGTCAAGTTTGACTACCTACTTTACTGCCTCCAATTCACAAATTCATGTTCTTTCATTTAGGGCAAGAAATTCTGGGGCCACAAGAATATTGCCTGGAAATGTGAATGTTCCCTAGGAAGAAGTAAAGAAACCTAGACAATAATGCACACAATGTGAATCTAGCCGGGTGCAGAGTGAAAAATTCAAGCAGCTGTGTGTTCACTCTCTGAGATGCTGTATACACAGGTTGATTAATTTTTTCCTTTACCAAAGCTCCACTAAATTACTTGATTAGCAGGAGTAAGGAGGTGATGAGGAAATAAGATTTTAGCTTCATTAAAATAAGCAATAGTTGTGTTTTTGCTTTTGTTGTTGTTAGCGAGGCAGTAAACAAACATTTGTTAGCATCTCTAAGTACCAGCCCTGCATTCATTCCATAAGCAGATCAGCCCAGAGGCTGGTATATTGATTATTTTCCCCATTTACTACAAGGAAATGAAGGTTCAGAATGCTTAAGTAACATGCCCAAGGTCATTATGCTACCAAATTGCAGATCTGGGTTTCAACAAAATCACGCCTTTTCCTCTACACATACTAGTCTTTCTGATGCAGCTTCTCTTACTATGAATCACTAATATTTAAGAGCTTTCTGAGCATTTCATATATATTCTCTTCTAATACAACAACCCTATTAGATAGGCACTAACAGTATTTGCATTTTACACATGAGAAAGCTGAGATGTGGAGAAATTGAGTAACTTGCTCAAAGTTACTCAAGTAACCAGTGGTAGAAGTCGGACTTAGGATCTAGGCCCAGGGTCTCAACCACTACTGTATTACTGCACTGGACAAGAGAAAAGGCCCAGCCTGGAAATGATTAAAAACAACCAGTTACCAATAATACACTATCAACTACAAACGTGAGACTTTAGACTCCAAGTTTGACAGTGACGGAAGAGAGAGCGAGTTAATCTTAGAAGACTTTGTGAAAGGGTAAGTTTTCGCCAGATTGAGAGAACTGAAGGACATGGTGGGTTGGGGCAAGGCTCAAAGGCAGAGGCAAGAGTGATTCACAATTGGGAAAGACACCATTCAACTTGTCTTTCTAGAGACTCTTTCTTTTCCTAAGAGGCCACTTAGCTGAGTCTGCATATGTTAAGAATATGCTATGCTCTGTGCCATGATTCAAAAAAAGCAGAATCATGTTCAAAAGCTGTAAAGCAATTTGCCAAAAAGAGCACTAAGTGTCACTATCTATCTTTGGGCCCTGTGCTTTGACTGTTGATGTGCACTGATTTCTCATTTCTCTCAGTCATTCTACTCCATTTACTCTGCCATCAGTTCCCAATACATACCTCAGGAATGCAGTCTCTAATCTTACTGGAGTCCTCATGGGGCAATGATCTTTTTCCCTTCACCTGCAATATTTACCACTCCTCACCTGGAATGTCCAGCTTTTGGAAGTCAGAAACTTGAATACCATAGTTCCAAGAGGTTGGAAGAAAAAATCAATACTCAATATTGATTGGAAGCAGAAGAAAGCATGCAGACATTATGTAATGCATGCATGTGGAATAAAGATGGGACAGGAATGGCAGGTCAACTACTAGGGGACATAGCTTGTTCAATGACAAACCATTAACACCAGAATTAGGCCCTACCTCCAGCCTCACTCACACTCACAGTTCTTCCCCCCTACTAATTAACTCACCTTGTTTTCTCCTGAGTACCTCATTTAGCTTGTTCTAACACAAGCCTATGCCTTGAAGAAAAGCACATACAGATTTTCAACTGGGGCAAGATGTACCTTTGTTCCAGGATCTCCTTACCATAGTCTACTGCTGTCTTCACACCTTGCCTCCATCTTGGCATCCTGTCCATCCCCCCTGCCCTGATTGCTATCCTAAGCCATTTAAAATTTCTCTTTACTTTTTTGTAAGAACCTTTGGTTCAATTATTTTGCCTTCTTAGTCATAAGTTTTCTATTCTCTTTTCAAATACCTCTTATGTGATTACTGGTCTATTATAATCATCTCTTTAACTTTTTGTGGTATTTTTCTAACCCAATTTTGATCATATTACATAAGTAGTTATGAATTTGACTTTTTCACTACAACATAAGCATTTTGCCATCATGGTGGTTTTAAAATATATTCACAAATTCTTTCATACTTTTCCATTCAAAGAGTAGAGCCTAACTACCTCCTCTCTCTAGAGTGCAGGCTGTATTCAGTGACTTGCTTCCAAGGAAAAGAATATGGCAGCAAAAGGTGTAGACTATGTCAATAAAAGGCACTGTGGCTTCCTCTTTGCTCATTCTTTCACATCACTCTTTCTGGAAGAAGTCAGCTGTCATGTCATGAGGATACTCAAGCAGCACAATAGAGAAGTCTCTTGACAGAACCAGTACTAACCTGCCACGCATGCAAGTGAGCTGCCTTGGAAGTTCATCCTCCACTCAGCTCCTTTCAAGCCTTCAGATAACTGTAGCCTGGGATCAACATCTTGACTTCAACCTCAAGAGGGACCCTAAATCAGAAGCACACAGTTAAGCTACTGCCAGATTTCTGACCCACAAAAACCGAGTCCCACAACATGCACTATTTTAAGCCATTAACTTTTAGGGCCATTTGTAGATGGGCCAACAGTAGATGACAAACACAGCTATGTATGCTATAAAATTTTCACAAATGCTATTTTAATAATTTTTCTTTTTAATGGCTGAGTAACACTCCATTGAAGCTGGAGCCAATTATACAGAGTGAAGTAACCCAGAAAGAAAAACACCAATACAGTATACTTACACATATATATGGAATTTAGAAAGATGGTAATGATAAACCTGTACATGAGACAGCAAAAGAGACACAGATGTATAGAACAGCCTTTTGGACTCTGTGGGAGAGAGAGAGGGAGGGATGATTTGGGAAAATGGCAGTGCAACATGTATGATATCATAAGTGAAATGAATCGCCAGTCTAGGTTCGATGCAGGATGTAGGATGCTTGGGACTGAGGCACGGGGATAGTCCAGAGAGATGGTATAGGGAGTTCATGTACACTCGTGGCTGATTCATGTCAATGTATAGCAAAATGAATACAGTATTGTAAAGCAAAACAAACTGAAAAATAAAAATTAATTTTAAAAAATTGTTCTTCATATATGTTTTATATATGTGTTTAAGTATACATATCTACTTTGAGAGGAAGTTATCTATTTCGACAGGAGTAATGTCAATATGAAAAAGCAAAATAAAATCTCAGTCTAGTACCTTTTGTTTCTTCTCCAAATCAAAATACTGGAAGGGTATTTCCTAGATATTATAAAATGCTGACCTAGATCTTCAAAAGTCTCTTTATTCCCATGCTACACTTAGAAATGCAAAGAAAACTGTAGTCTTCATATCGGCAAGGAGGACAAAATTAAAACAAAATGAAAAATAATTTCTCTTTTAATATATTTCTTTTATGTCATGATCAGAGAAACAATCTAGTCTTTCTATTCTCTTTCAAGAGCTGAGGAGATAGACAGTTTTTATATATATATATATATATATATATAATTACATTGCAATTTTGACTCATTCTACTCCTAAAGAAGAATAAATATGAATCGTGTATATACAGCAGTTCTAGAATTGCTATAGAAACATATCTGCCACACTAACTATTGGGATAAAACATTACCTATTCATACAGTATTATCTTTGAACATTTATTTATATGATAAGAATGGGGTACAGTTGTGAATGTGGCAGACACATTGCTACCATCACAAAGCTTACAGCCCAGTGTGATATGCAAATAAATAGGTTATGAAAGTACAGTGTTGGGACTTCCCTGGTGGTCCAGTGGTTAAGAATCCACCTTGCAATGCAGGAGACGCAGGATCAATCCCTGGTCCTGGAACTAAGATCTCACGTCCGTGGAACAACTAAGTCTATGTGCCACAACTACTGAGCCTGTGCCACAACTATAGAGTCCATGCACTGCAATGAAAGATCTCGCATGATGCAATGAAGATCCTGAATGCTGCAACCAAGATGACACAGCCACAGAAATAAATAAATCATTTTAAAATAAGTAAATACAGGGTGTTGAGTATTCTATGTTAGATGGAGTAGGATGCCATGAGAGCACACAGATAATGTACCTTATCCCAGCACAGCAATAAGGTAAGACTTTCTAGGTGAAATGTCCTTTAAACCAAGGTAAATGCAGTGATGTCTTGGTAAAACGGCTTTCCAAGGAAAAGCCCTGATTTGCAGTGTTTGCCAGTAACTATAGTGTAAATACTCCCACCATGGTCGATTTTATGCTGTTAATATGAAGTCATGGATCATGAAATTGAGAAGACCGGTACAGAATCAACTACCACAAACTAGTACAAGCCACTTCTAGCAAACCACTGGAAATGCCTCGTGAATTATTTTATCCTCCCTTCCTTCAGCCCTCCACCCAGCCTGTGTTCAGGCCTGTATCATATCTCATCTAGATTACTGCAATAAACCCGAACTGACCCCAACCGTGGTTGACTCTTGGCTTTCTTCCCAACCTCCTCCCAGCTGTACTCTCACAATGCCTCTTCTGTGCATAAAACCTTGAGTGACTTGCTGTCTTGGTCTGTTTAACCTGCTATAACAGAATATCAGAGACTGAGTGGCTTATAAACAATAGAAATTTCTTTCTCACGGTCCTGGGAGCTGGGAGTCTGAAAGCAGAGTGCCAGCATGTTGGGTTCTGCTGAAGGCCCTGTTCAGGTTGCAGACTGCTGATTTCTCACTGTTTCCTCAAGTGATGAAAATGGGCAAGGCATTTCTATGAGGTCTGTTTCATAAAGAAACTAATCTTTCTTGCCTCCTACTTGCAAGTGGGCAACACCACTAGACCATTCAGGTATGACCTAAATCAAATCCCTTATGATTATACAGTGGAAGTGAGGAATAGATTTAAAGGTCTAGATCTGATAGATAGAGTGCCTGATGAACTATGGAATGAGGTTCGTGACATTGTACAGGAGATAGGGATCAAGACCATCCCCATGGAAAAGAAATGCAAAAAGGCAAAATGGCTGTCTGGGGAGGCCTTACAAATAGCTATGAAAAGAAGAGAAGCAAAAAGCAAAGGAGAAAAGGAAAGATATAAGCATCTGAATGCAGAGTTCCAAAGAATAGCAAGAAGAGATAAGAAAGCCTTCTTCAGCAATCAATGTAAAGAAATAGAGGAAAAGAACAGAATGGGAAAGACTAGAGATCTCTTCAAGAAAATTAGAGATACCAAGAGAACATTTCATGCAAGGATGGGCTCGATAAAGGACAGAAATGGTCTGGACCTAACAGAAGCAGAAGATATTAAGAAGAGGTGGCAAGAATACACGGAAGAACTGTACAAAAAAGATCTTCATGACCCAGATAATCATGATGATGTGTTGACTAATCTAGAGCCAGACATCTTGGAATGTGAAGTCAAGTGGGCCTTAGA
>SJXQ01012419.1:33924-62039 GCA_006408695.1 Aepyceros melampus | reverse complement strand
CTATTTCTACCTGGTCCACTCTCCAGCCCTGGAACCCCCAGAGACCTGGCTCCACCCACTAGCATGTCTAAACCAGCTCTGGGACACCTTAGTATACTCAATCAATCATCCTGGGTTGTAACCTCACTCACTAGTGGACCAAAACTAGCTGTGGGATATCACAGACCCAACAATGAGCAGTATTAGAAACAAACCTTTCCCACCAGTCAGCCAAAGTTCTGAAACACCCAGGGTCCTGCAGACAGAGGTCCCAGGACAAGGAGCCACCTGCACGTGGATGGGCACCAGCCCCAGGATGCACTGGGCCCAAGCCAAACCTAGCAGCAGGCCAACACCAGCTCCAAGATACCTTGGGAACCTGAGCCACCCAACCCCAGGATGAGGTTCAACACACCAGCAGTCTGGCTCCAGCTTTGGAACACCACAGACCATGCAAGTCAGCCATGTGAGGAACTAGCCCCACACACCAGCAGGCCACACTAGATGAGTCCTGAAACCACACATCCCAAAATCCAGCTCCATCCACCAGTGAGCCAGCACTAGCCCTGGGACCCAAGGTGGGGTCCAGCTGCCTTGTGACCCAAAATCACACATCAGCAAAGAACAGTCTCCACACAAGGCCTAGCAACTAACTGGACCAGGAGCCAGCCACGTCTTCCAGAAAACCCAAAGAGATCAGCCCAGTACATGAGAAGGGTACATGTAACCCACAGAGAGGATGCTCCTAGAGCATATAGCTCTGGTGACCAAAGGGGAGGAAGCTGCTGGAATGCAGAGACATCACCAAAAAGCTACTTCTACAAGATCAGGAAACATAATTCACCAACCAAATACACAGAAAGAATAAGAGCAAATCAGGCAAAATGAAATGATAGAGAAATATATTTCAAATGAACAAACAAGACCTCAAAGACAAACTGACTCAACTGAAGATGAAAAAAAAAAATCTATCTGATAAAGAGTTCAAGGTAATGATCATAAACGTGCACAAAGAACTTAGAAAAATAACACATGAACAGTGCAAAAGTTAGAAGTTCTGGACAAAGAGACAGAAAATATATTTTTTTAAAAGAGCTGAAGAATATAATAACTAAAACAAAAATACACTAGAATAAATCAATAGCAGATTGGATGATACAACAAACCGGAAGACAGAGTGAAAAATCTCTCAAGTCAAAAAAACAGAATTTTTACAAAATGAGGATAGTTTAAAAGACCTCAAGGGCAACATGAAGTGTACCAACATTTGAATTATAAAATTATTATAAGGAGATAATATAGAAACAACAACAACCAAAAAAAAAAAAACCAGAGATTATATACCAATAAATGATCAATTATACATCAATAAAATGTATAGCCTAGAAGAAATGGACCAATTCCTAGAAATATACAATCTCCCAAGACTAAAGCAAGATGAAATATAAAACATGAACAGGCCAATTACCAGCAATAAAATTGAATCAATCACTTTTTTTTTAATTTCCAAAACTCAAAAGTCCAGGATCAGATGGCTTCACAGGTAAATTCGACCAAACACAGAACAGTTAATACCTATCCTTCTCAGACCATTCCAAAAAACTGCAGAGAAAGGAGTGCTTCTGAAACTCATTTTACAAAGCCAGTATCACCCTGATCCCACAATCAGACCAGACACCACACAAAAAAAAAAAAAGAAAAGAAAGTCACAAGCCAATATCACTGATGAACATATATACAAATAATCCTTAACAAAAATTTAGCACACTTAATTTAATACATTAAAATGACCATACACCATGATCAAGTGTGATTTATCCCAGGGATACAACTATGGTTCAGGATCCAAAAATAAATCAATGTGATATACTACACTAACAAAATGAAGAAAAAAATCATATGATCATCTCAATAGACATAGAAAAATTTTCAGACAAAATTCAACATATATTTCCTACAAAACTCTCCATCAAGTCGGTATAATGGGAATATATCTCAACATAATTAAGGCCAGATAGATATTTGCAAATGATTCAGATTTATCTGATAAGGAGTTAATATCTAAATATACACAGAAGTCATACAACTCTATATCAAAAAAAAAAACTCTTAAAATTAAAGACAATATTGTGAATCAACTATACTCAATTAAAAAAAAAAAAAACAGAAGATCTGAATAGACATTTTTCCAAAGAGGATACACAGATGGCCACAAGTACATGAAAAGATGAAGAATATCACTTATAATCAGAAAAATGCAAATCCAATGCAAGGAGCTTGGGTTTGATTCCTGGTTGCAGAACTAAGATCCCACATGCTATACAATATAGGTAGCCAAAAAAATTTTTTTTAATTAAATAAAATTTATTTTAAAACAACTACAGGGATTTCCCTGGTGGTCCTGTGTTTTAAAATCTGCCTACCAATGCAGGGGACATAGATTCAATTCCTTGTCCAGGAATATCCCATATGCTGAAGGGTAACTAAACCAATGCACCACAACTACTGAAGCTGGTGCCCTAGAGCCTGTGCCCTGCAACAAAAGAAACAAATGCAATGAGAAGCCTATTCACCACAACTAGAGAGTAGTCCCCACTCATTGCAACTAGTGAAACCCATGTATGTGAAACAGTGAAGGCACAGCATAGTTAAAAAAAAGAAAAGATAACTGTTTTTTAAAAAGAACTATAATAAATAGTTTCGGAGATCAACTATACATGAAAAACAAAGTCATGGAAAAAGAGATTACATTTGAAGTTATTAGAAGCAGGGGGTGGGGGTAAGGAGAAATTGGATGAAAGCAGTCAAAAGATACAGACTTCCAATTACAAATAATTATCAGGCATATAACGTACAACATGACAAATACAGGGGCTTCCCCAGTGGCTCAGTGGTAAAAGAATCTGCCTGAAATACAAGAGCTGTAGGAGGCACAGGTTTAACATCTGGGTTGGGAAGATCCCCTGGAGGAGGGCATGGTAACCCACTCCAATTCTTGCCTGGAGAATCCCATGGACAGAGGAGCCTGGCGGGCTACAGTCCACAGGGTCGCAAAAAGTTGGACATGATTGAAGCAACTTAACATGCCGCATGACACATATAATTAATATTGCTATATGTTATGTATGAAAGTTGTTAAGAGAGTAAATCCTAAGAGTTCTCATCACAATGAAAAAATATTTTTTCAATTTCTTTGATTTTATATCTATGTGAGATGATGGATGTTCACTAAACTAACTGCAACAATAATTTAATGATGTATGTACATCAAATCATTATGCTGTACACCTTAAACCTACCCAGTGCTGTATGTCAATTATATCTAAATAAAATTGGGGAGGGGAAATTTTTTTTAAAGTCAACTTCACAGAAACAGAGACTAGAACAGTGGTTTCCAGGGACTGGGCAGAGGAAGAAGTGGGGAGATGCAGATCAAAGGGTAAAACCTTTCAGTTATAACAAGAAGTTCTAAGGATCTAAAGTACACCATGGTGACTTCAGTAAATAATACACTATTGCATACTCGATTGTTGCTCAGAATAGATCTTAAGTGTTCTCACCACAAAAAAGGAAAAAAAAAAAAAAAAAAAAAGTTCCAGACCCACAGCTGAACGAGGCTCCAACACATTCAGAACCCATGTGGCCAGAAAACACAGTCAAGCTGTTGTGAGGACCCCAACTCAGCATCCTGAACTGAGGGAAGCCACTGGATCAGCATGCCTGGGCATCGTCCAGTGCCCTCATGCTGCTGAGTTGCTTCAGTCATGTCCGACTCTGCAAGACCCCATAGACGGCAGCCCACCGGGCTCCCCCGTCCCTGGGATTCTCCAGGCAAGAACACTGCAGTGGGTTGCCATTTCCTTCTCCAATGTATGAAAGTGAAAATTGAAAGGGAAGTCGCTCAGTCATGTCCGACTCTTCATGAACCCATGGACTGCAGCCTACAAGGCTCCTCCATCCATGGGATTTTCCAGGCAAGAGTACTGGAGTGAGTTGCCATTGCCTTCTCCACAGTGCCCTCACATAACTAGGTAAAAGAGAACATCCTCCTTTATATCAAAAGTGAGTTACCAAAAGGCAGCTATGCTCAGAACAGCATTGACAGGACAGTCACCCTCAGGAAGTAATAAGCCAAATCATGTGAACCTGTGAGCTGGTTCACCTGTTTCAGGTTGCAAGCATTATTCTGGAGATTTCCACATATAAATCTCCTGTTTAAATGTCTCTTTAAAACTGCATTAAGAGGTATTTCCACTTGGATGTTGTTTTGGTCAGGGTACAGTTAGAACATAGAAAACACACCAGCAATTTAAATACCATATTTCATAGAAAAAACTGACTAAAAGACAACAAGATGGTGAAGGAGTAGGTGGACGTGGAGTAAATCTCTCTCCACAGATACATCAGGAATACACCTTCAGACACAGAAGTGCATGCAGAACACCAGCTGAGAGTGGACAGGAGTACCTGACCAGTGGAAAGGAATGTATAGAACCATGCAAAATTCAAGATCAAGCCCTGAGCCTTTAGAGGAGGAGCACTGACAAGACCCTAGACTACCAGAGAACCCTAGGTAGTATCAAACAGTGAGAACTCACAAAAAGGAAACCATCTGAATACAACTTGCAGCATCACCCAACCACCAGTAGCACCCTGTGCAGGACACCTCATCTAAACAACAAACAAAACAAAAATACAGACCCAATCATCAGCAGACAGAATTAACACTTCATTCAGCCTTGCCCATCAGAGGAAAAACAAATGAACAAACAAAACACTCAGCACAAATCTCACCCTACACACCCTATATGAAGCTTACATAAACCACTGGACCACCCTTAGGAGAGCAGAAACCAAAAGGAAAAATAAATTAAACCTTGAAGCCTGGGAAAAGGAGACCTCAAACACAATTAGTTTAAAAAAATAATGAAAAGACAAAGAAATGCTACACAAATGAAGGAACAAACTAGAAACACAGAAATCAAACTAAATGAAGAGGAAATAGGCAAACTACCTGAAAGAGAATTCAGAAAAATGATAGTAAAGATGATCAAAAACCTTGAAACCAGAATGGAGAAAATGCAAGAATCAATTAACAAAGACTTAGAAAAATTAAAGAATAAACAAACAGAAAACAACACAATTACTGAAATTAAAAATACTCTAGAAGTCTACAACAAACAGCAAAAGAGACACAGATGTATAGAACAGTCTTTTGGACTCTGAGGGAGAGGGAGAGGGTGGGATGATTTGGGAGAATGGCATTTTTTAATCTTTATCAATAAAAATGAAAAAAAAGGAAGTCTAGAACAAATAGCAGAATATCTGGAGCATAAGAACGAATTAGGGAGCTGGGAGAAAAAATGATGGAAATAACTTCTGAAGAGCAAAATAAAGTAAAAACAATGAAAGGAAATGAGGACAGTCTCAGAGACATCTGGGACAATATCAAACACACTAACATTCAAATTATAGGAGTCCCAGAAAAAGAAGAGAAAAAGAAAGGGTATGAGAATATTTTAGAAGAGATGATAGTTGAAAATTGCCCCAACATGGAAAAGGAAATAGTCAATCAAGTCCAACAGGCACAAAGAAAGAGTCCCATACAGGATAAACCCAAGGAGAAACATGACAAGACATACTAATCAAACTAACAAAGACTAAACACAAAGAAAGAATATTACAAGCAGAAGGAAGAAGCAACAAGTAATATACAAGGGTAAACCCATATGCTTAACAGCTGATTTCTCAGCAGAAGCTCTGCAGGCCAGAAGGGAATGGCAGGATATATTTAAAGTACTGAAAGGAAAAAAATCTACAACCAAGATTACTGTGCCTGGCAAGGATTCAAGATTGATGGAGAAATAAAAAAACTTTTCAGAAGAACAAAAGTTAAGAGAATTCAGTACCACCAAACCAGCTTTACAACAAATGTTAAAGGGACTTATATAGTCAAGAAATAAAAGAGAAGAAAAAATTACTACAAATTAAACCCCAAACAATCAAAAAAATGTCAATAGGAACTTATATATCAATAATTACTATAAATATAAATGGAGTAAATGCTCCAACCGAAAGACAAAGACTGGCTGAAAGGATACAAAAACAAGACGCATATATGCTGTCTACAAGAAATCCACTACAGACCTAAAGCACATATAGACTGAAAGTGAAAGCATGGAAAAAGATATTGCACGCAAATGGGAAGCAAAAGAAAGCCATAGTGGCAATCCTCATATCAGACAAAATAGACCTTAAAATAAAAAGATTACAAGAGATAAGGAAGGATACTACATGATGATCAAGGATTCAATCCCAGAGGAAGACATAATAATTGTAAATATCTATGCACCGAACATAGGAGCACCTCAACACATAAGACAAACACTAACAGACATAAAAGGAGAAATTGACAGTAACACAATAATAGTGGGAAACTTTAACACCCCACTCACACCAATGGACAGATCATCAAAACTGAAAATTAATAAGGAAACACAAGTCTTAAATGATACATTAGATGAGATGGATCTCATTGATATCTTCAGGATAGTCCATCCAAATGCAGAAGAATACAACTTCTTCTCAAGTGCACATGGAACATTCTCCAGGATAGATCACATCTTGGGTCACAAATCAAACCTCAGTAAATTTAAGAAAATTGAAATCCTATCAGCCATCTTCTCCAACCACAACACTGTGAGACTAGATATCAATCACAAGAAAGAAACTGTAAGAAACACACACACATGGAGATTAAACAAAATGTTTCTAAATAACCTACAGGTTACTAAAGAAATCAAAAGGGAAATTAAAAAGTTTCTAGAAACAAATGACAATGGAAACATGGCAACTCAAAACGTATGGGATGCAGCAAAAGCACCTCTAAGAGGGAAGTTTATTGCAATAAAATCCTACCTAAAGAAACGAGAAAAACTTCGAATAGATAACCTAACTTTACACCTAAAACAACTGGAAAGAGAAGAACAAAATAACCCGAAAATTAATAGAAGGAAAGAAATCATAAAGATTCAAGCAGAAATAAATGAAAAAGAAACAATAGTAAAGATTAATAAAACTAAAAGCTGGTTCTTTGAGAAAATAAACACAATTGACAAACCTTTGGGCAGACTCGTCAAGAAAAAAAGAGAAGAATCAAATCAGCAAAATTAGAAACGCGAAAGGAGAGGTTACAACAGATAAGGCAGAAATATGAAGCAGTATAAGAGACTATTATGAACAATTACATGGAAATAAAATGGATAGCCTGGAAGAAATGGACAGCTTCCTAGAAAAGTTCAATGTTCCAAGACTGAACCAGGAAGAAATAGAAGTTATGAGCAACTCATTTAGAAACACTGAAATTGAAGCTGTGATCAAAAATCTTCCAAAAAACAAAAGCCCAGGACCAGATGGCTTCACAGGAGAATTCTATCAAACATTTAGAGAAGAGCTAATGCTTATCCTTCTAAAACTCTTTCAAAAATTGAAGAGGAAGGAACACTTCCAAAATCATTCTATGAGGACACCGTCACCCTGATACTGAAATCAGACAAGATAAAATGCAAAAAGGAAAACTACAGGCCAATATCACTGATGAACACAGATGCAAACATCCTCAACAAAATTCTAGCTAACAGAATTCAGCAACACATTAAAAAGCTCATACACCATGATCAGGTTGGGTTGATCCAGGGATGCAAGGATTCTTCAATATGCACAAATCAATGCGATACAACATATTAACAAATTGAAAGATAAAAACCACATGATAAGCTCAATAGATGCAGAAAAAGCCTTTGACAAAATTCAGCACCTAGTTATGATTAAAACTCTTCAACAATGGGCATCGAAGGAACCTACCTCAACACAGCAAAGGCCATATGTGATAAGTCTATGGTAAACATTATTCTCAATGGTGAAAAACTGAACACATTCCCCCTAAGATCAGAAACAAGACAAGGGTGTCCACTTGCCCCACTATTATTCAACATGGTTATGGAAGTCCTAGATACAGCAATCAGAGAAGAAAAAGAAATAAAAGGAATCCAAACTGGAAAAGAAGTAAAGCTCTCCCTGTTTGTAGATGACATGATACTGTACATAGAAAACCCTAAAGATCGTATCAGAAACTACTAGAGTTAATAAGTGAATTTAGCAAAGTTGCAGGATACAAAATCAATACACAGAAATCACTTGCATTTCTATACACTAACAATGAAAAATCAGAAAGAGAAATGAAGGAATAAATCCTATTCACCACTGGAGCAAAAAGAATAAAATATCTAGGAATAAACTTACCTAAGGAGACAAAAGAACCATATACAGAAAATTATGAAACGCTATCAGAAGAAATCAAAGATGACGTAAACAAATGGAGAGATATTCTATGTTCCTGGTTAGGAAGAATCAATATTGTGAAAATGACTATACTACCAAACTCAATCTACAGATTCAGTGCAATCCCTATCAAATTACCAATGACATTTTTCATAGAAAGAACAAAGAATTTCACAATTCATATGGAAACACAAAAGACCCCAAACAGCCAAAATAGTCTTGAGAAAGAAGAATGGAGCTGGAGGAATCAACCTTCTGGACTTCAGATTATACTACAAAGCTACAGACATCAAGACAGTATGGTAGTAGCACAAAAACAGAAATATAGACCAATGGGACAAGATAGGAAGCCCAGAAATAAACCTATGCACCTATGGGTACCTTATTTTTGACAAAGGAGGCAAGAATATACAATGGAGCAGAGACAGCCTCTTCAATAAATGGTGCTGGGAAAACTGAACAGCTACATGTAAAAGAATGAAATTAGAACACTTTCTAACACCATACACAAAGATAAACTCAAATGGATTAAAGACCTAAATGTAAGACCAGAAACTATAAAACTCTTAGAAGAAAACATAGGCAGAACACTTGATGACATAAATCAAAGCAAGACTCTCTATGATCCACCTCCTAGAGGAATGGAAATAAAAACAAAAATAAACAAGTAGGACCCGATTAAACTTAAAGGCTTTTTGCACAGCAAAGGAAACTATAAGCAAGGTGAAAAGACAGCCCTCAGAATAGGAGAAAATAATGGCAAATGAAATATTTGATAAAGGATTAATTTCCAAAATATACAAGCAGCTCATACTATTTCATACCAGAAAAACATTCTAATCAAAAAGTGGGAGAAAGACCTAAACAAACATTCTCCAAAGAAGACATACAGATGGCAAACAAACACATGAAAAGATGCTCAACACTGCTCGTTATTAGAGAAATGCAAGTCAAAACTACAATGAGATATCATCTCACACCAATAGAATGGCCATCGTCAAAAAGTCTACAAATAATAAATGCTGCAGAGGGTGTGGAGAAAAGGGAATGCTCTTGCACTGTTGGTGGGAATGTAAATTCATATAGCTACTATGGAAAACAGTATGGATATTCCTTAAAAAACTAGGAATAAAACCACAGTATGACCCAGCAATCCCACTCCTTGCCATATATCCTGAGAAAATGAAAACTGAAAAAGACACATGTATCCCATTGTTCACTGCAGCACTATTTACAATAGCTATAACATGGAAGCAACCTAGATGTCTATTAAGATGAATGGATAAAGAAGTTGTGGGACATATACCCAATGGAATATTACTCAACCATAAAAAGGAATGCCTTTGAGTCAGTTCTAATGAGGTAGATGAACTTAGAGCCTATTATACAGAGTGAAGTAAGTCAGAAAGGGAAAGATAAAGATCATATCCCAACACATATATACAGAATACAGAAAAATGGTACTGAAGAGTTTGTTTACAGGGCAGCAGTGGAGAAGCAGACATAGAGAACAGATTTTATGTACATAGGGAGAAGGAAGGAGAGGTAAGATGTATGGAAAGAGTAACATGGAAACTTACATTACCGTAAGTAAAATAGATAGCCAATGGGAATTTGCTGTATGGCTAAGGAAACTCAAACAGGTACTCTGGCAGAGACAGAAGAAGATGGCAGAGGAGCATGACAGGGAGATTGCCAGCCTCCCTCCCAAATACATCAAAAACTCATCAAGATATAAAACAACTCCTACAAAGCAACCTCTAGACAATAGCAGATGACCCCAGGCCTCCAAGAACAGGCTAACTCCCTGAAATGAGAACACAGGCACAAGTCACCCTCAACAAGAATTTAACACAAACCACCACACCAACATTTCCCTCTGAGGGCAAAAATCAAAATGAAGAAGTAATACAACCCTAAAACCTTGGGAAAGGAGATCTCAAGTGGAGCAATTTAGGGAGGAAAAAGTGAAATACAGCAAAAATGAAAAAGGAAGGTAGAAACTCACAGGACCAAATAAATGAAGAGGAAATAAGTAATCTCCCTGAAAGAAAATTCAGAATAATGATGGTAAAGACGCTCCAAATACTTGAAAACAGAATGGAGAAAATGCAAGAAGCATTTAACACAATTAATACAATCACCAAGGACATAGAAAAAATAAAGAATAAGCAAAAAGAGAGGAATAATACAATTACCGAAATTAAAAATACTGTAGAAGGAACCAATAGCACAATAACTGAGGCAGAGGAATGGATAAGTGAGCTGGAGGACAGAATGGTGGAAATAATTGCTGAAGAGTAGAATAAAGGGAAAGGAATGAAAAGAATTGAGAAAAGCCTCAGAGACCTTTGGGACAATATTAAATGCACCAACATTCGACTTATAGGGGTCCCAAAAGAAGAAGAAAAAGGCAATGAAGAAAGAAAGGCAATGAGAAAAATTTTGAAGAAATTATAGTTGAAAACTTCTCCAACATGGGAAAGGAAATATTCCATCAAGTCCAAGAAGCACAGAGAGTCCCCTACAGGTTAAACCCAAGGAGAAACATATTGAGACACATTAATAAGCTAACAGAGATTAAGTACAAAGAAGACTATTAAAAGCAGCAAGGGAAAAACAAGTAAGATACAAGGGAAAACCCATGCGATTAATAGCGGATCTTCAGCAGAAACTCTATAGGCCAAAAGGGAATGGCAGGATATATTTAAAGTTCTAAGAGAGAAAAACCTACAACCATGATTACTATACCCAGCAAAGATCTCATTCAGAATTAAGAGGGAAATCAAAAGCTTTGTGGACAAGCAGAAGTTAAGAGAATTCAGCACCACTGAACCAGCCTTAAAACAAATATTAAAGGGACTTACAGAGCAAGTAAACACAAAAGAAAGGAAATACCTACAAAAACAAACCCAAAACAATCAAGAAAATGTCAACAGGAACATATGTATCAATAATTACCTTAAATGTAAATGGATTAAATGCACCAACCAAAAGATACAGACTGACTGAATGGATACAAAAACAAGACCCATATATATGCTGCCTACAGGAAAAGCTTTGTGGACAAGCAGAAGTTAAGAGAATTCAGCACCACTGAACCAGCCTTAAAACAAATATTAAAGGGACTTACAGAGCAAGTAAACACAAAAGAAAGGAAATACCTACAAAAACAAACCCAAAACAATCAAGAAAATGTCAACAGGAACATATGTATCAATAATTACCTTAAATGTAAATGGATTAAATGCACCAACCAAAAGATACAGACTGACTGAATGGATACAAAAACAAGACCCATATATATGCTGCCTACAGGAGACCCACTTCAGACCTAGAGACACATACAGAATTAAAGTAAAAGGATAGAAAAAGATATTCCATGTGAATAGAAACCAAAATAAAGCTGTAGTGGCAGTCCTTCTTTCAGACAAAATAGACTTTAAAATAAAGAATATCATAAGAGACAAAGAAGGACACTACATAATGATCAATGGATCATGGATCAATCCAAGAAGAATACATAACAATAATAAATGTCTATGCACCCAACATAGGGGCACCTTAATACATAAGGCAAACACTAACAGGCATTAAAGGAGAAATCTACATCAGCACAATAATAGTAGGGGACTTTAACGCCCCACTTTCACCAATGTACAGATCATCAAAACAGAGAATCAATAAGGAAATACAAACCTTAAATGAAACATTAGACCAAATGGATCTAATTGATATTTACAGGACTTTCCATCCAAATGCAGAAGAATACACATTCTACTCAGGTGCACATGGAATATTCTCCAGGATAGACCACATCTTGGGCCACAAATCAAGCCTCAGTAAATTTAACAGAATTGAAATTGAATCAAGTATCTTCTCTGACCACAACACTATGAGACTAGATATCAACTACAGGAGGGAAAAAAAAAAAACAGCAAAAACACAAACTCATGGAGATTAAAAAATACATTACTAAACAACAAGGTCAGAAGAAGGAGTTCAGTTCAGTTAAGTTCAGTCGCTCAGTCGTGTCCGACTTTTTGTGNGGCAAGAACACTAGACCATTCAGGTATGACCTAAATCAAATCCCTTATGATTATACAGTGGAAGTGAGAAATAGATTTAAGGGTCTAGATCTGATAGATAGAGTGCCTGATGAACTATGGAATGAGGTTCATGACATTGTACAGGAGACAGAGATCAAGACCATCCCCATGGCAAAGAAGAAGGAAGGAGATCATAAAAATCAGAGCAGAAATAAGTGAAAAAGAAATGAAGGAAACAATAGTACAGATTAATAAAACTAAAATCTGATTCTTTGAGAAGATAAAAAAAATTGACAAACCACTACCCAGACTCATCAAGAAAAGCAGGAAGAAAAATCAGATCAATAAAATTAGAAATGAAAATGTAGAGGTTACAACAGATAACACAGAAATACAAAGGAACATAAGAGAATATTATGAGCAACCATATGCTAATAAAATGGACAACCTAGAGAAAATGGAGAGATACATAGAAAAGATCAGACCCCAAAGATTGAACTAGGAGGAAATAGAAATTATGAACAACCTATTTACAAACATGAAAACTAAAACACTGATCAAATATCTCCCCAAAAACAAAAGCCCAGGGCCAGATGGCTTCACAGGGGAATTCTATCAAACATTTAGAGAAGAGCTGATGCCTAATTTTCTGAAATTCTTCCCAAAAATTGCAGAGGAAAGAAGACCTCCAAAGTCATTCTGCGAGGCCACAATCACCCTAATACCAAAACCTGGAAAAGACAACATGAAAAAAGAAAGCTACAGGCCAATATCACTGATGAACATAGATGCAAAAATCCTCAACAAAATTCTAGCAAACAGAATCCAACAACACATTAAAAAGTTCATACACCATGATCAAGTCAGGTTTGTTTCAGGGATGCAAGGATTTTCCAGTATACACAAATCAATCAACATGATACACCAAATCAACAAATTCAAAGATAAAAACCATATGATCATTTCAATAGATGCAGAAAAAGCCTTCGACAAAATCCAGCTTACAATTATTATAAAAACGCTTCACAAAATGGGCATAGAAGGAACCTACCTCAACATAGTAAAGGCTATATATGAAAAGCCCATGGCAAATATGATTCTCAATGGTGAAAAACTAAAAGCATCCCTCTAAGATCAGGTACAGGACAAGGGTGTCCACTCTCACCACTATTATTCAACATAGTTTTGGAAGTCCTATCTATAGCAATCAGAGAAGAAAAAGAAGTAAAAGGAATCTAGGTTGGAAAATAAGTAAAGCTCTCACTGTTTGCAGATGACATGATACCATACATAAAATACCCTAAAGATAGTATCAGAAAATTACTAGAGCTAATCAGTGAAGTCAGAAAAGTCGTGGGATACAACATCAATACACAGAAATCACTTGCACTCCATATACTAACAATAAAAAATCAGAAAGAGAAATTAAGGGGTCAATACCATTCACCATTGCAACAAAAAGAATAAAATATCTAGGAATAAACCTACCTAAGGAATAAACCTACCTAAGAAAACAAAAGACTTGTATATGGAAAACTATAAGACACTGATGAAAGAAATTAAAGGCAACATAAATAGATGGAGAGATATTCCATGTTCCTGGGTAGGAGGAATCAATATTGTGAAAATGACTATACTACCAAATGCAATCTACAGATTCAATGTGATCTCTATAAAATTACCAATGGCTTTTTTCACAGACTAGAACAAAAGATTTCAAATTTCTTATGGAAACACAAAAGATTCTGAATAGCCAAAGCAGTCTTAAGAAAGAAGAATGGAGCTGGAGGAATCAACATTCCTGACTTCAGACTATACTACAAAGCTACAGTCATCAACACCATATGGTACTGGCACAAAAATAGATATATAGACAAATGGAACATGATAGAGAACCCAGAGATAAACCCATGCACCTATGGGTACCTTATTTTTGACAAAGGAGGCAAGAATATACAATGGGGCAGAGACAGCCTCTTCAATAAGTGGTTCTGGGAAAACTGGACAGCTATGTGCAAAAGAATGAAATTAGGTCACTACCTAATGCCATTCACAAAGATAAACTCAAAATGAATTAAAGACCTAAATGTAAGACCAGTAACTATAAAACTCTGAGGAGAACATAGGCAAAACACTCAATGACAAAATCAAAGCAAGATCTTCTATGACCCACCTCCTAGAGCAATGGAAATAAAAACAAAAATAAACAAGTGAGACCTAATTAAACTTAAAAGCTTTTGCAAAGCAAATGAAACTACAAACAAGGTGAAAAGACAACCCTCAGAATGGGAGAAAATAATAGCAAGGGAAACAACTGATAAAGAATTAATTTCCAAAATATACAAGCAGCTTATACAATTCAATAACAGTAAATCAAACTACCCAGTCAAAAAGTGGTAAAGGAACCTGAAGAGACATTTCTCCAAAGAAGACATACTGATGGCTAACAAGCACATGAAAAGATGCTCAACATCACTCATTATCAGAGAAATGCAAATCAAAACTACAATGAGATATCACCTCACACCAATCAGAATGGCCATGATCCAAAAGTCTACAAACAATAAATGCTGGAGAGGGTGTGGAGAAAAGGGAACACCCTTGCATTGCTGGTGGGAATGTAAACTGATACAGCCACTATGGAAGACAGTATGGAGACTCCCTAAAAAGCTAGGAATAAAACCACCATATGACCCAGCAATCCCACTCCTTGCCATATACTCTGAGGAAATCAAAACTGAAAAAGACACATGTACCCCAATGTTCACTACAGTACTCTTTACAATAGCTAGAACATGGAAGCAACCTAGATGTCCATCAACAGATGAATATATAAAGAACTTGTGGTACATATATACAATGGAATACTACTCAGCCATAAAAAGGAACACATTTGAATCTGTTCTAATGAGGTGGACGAAACTAGAGCCCATTATACTGAGTGAAGTAAGTCAGAAAGAGAAATATAAATATCATATACTGACACATATATATATGGAAACTGAGAGATGGCACTGATGAACTCATTTTCAGGGCAGCAATGGAGAAACAGACATACAGAACAGACCTCTGGACAAGGTAGGAGAAGAGGGAGAAGGGGAGATGTATGGAGAGAGTAACATAGAAATTTACAATACCATGTGTAAAATAGATAGCCAATTGGAATTGCTGTATGACCCAGGGAACTCAAACAGGGGCTCTGTGACAGGCTAAGGGCTGGGGTGGAGAGGGAGATGTGGGAGGGAGGGGACATGGATATACTTATGGATGATTCTTGTAGATCTATGACAGAAAACCACAAAATTCTGTAAAGCAATTATCCTTTAATTAAACAATTAAAAAAAACAGTGGCTCTATATCAACCTAGAGGGGTGGGATATAAAGGAAGATGTAAGGGAGGTTCTAAAGGGAGGGAATATATGAACACCTATGGCTGATTCATGGTGAGGTTTGACAGAACACAACAGAAGTCTGTAAAGAAACTATCCTTCAATTTATAAAAAATTTTTTAAGAGTAACTATGTGAAGTGTTGGATGAGTTAATTATCTTGATCTTGGTAATCATTCCACAATGTATGTCAAATAATCACATTATGAACTTCCAGATGTTCAAGCTGGATTCAGAAATGGCAGAAGAACCAGAGATCAAATTGCCAACATCTGCTGGATCATCAAAAAAGGAAAAGAGTTCCAAAAAACATCTACTTATCCTTTATTGACTATGCCAAAGCCTTTGACTGTGTGGATCACAACAAATTGTGGAAAATTCTTCTCGATGGGAATACCAGGCCACCTAACCTGCCTCCTGGGAAATGTATACAGGTCAAGAAGCAATGGTTAGAACTGGACATGGAACAACAGACTGGATCCAAATCAGGAAAGGAGTAAGTCAAGGCTGTATATTGTCACCCTGATTATTTAATTATATGCAGAGTACATCATGAGAAATGCTGGGCTGGATGAAGCAAAAGCTGGAATCAAGACTGCTGGGAGATATATCAATAACATCAGATGTGCAGATGACCCCATCTTTATGGCGGAAAGCAAAGAAGAATTAAAGAGCCTCTTGATGAAAGAGAAAGAGGAGCATGAAAAGTTGGCTTAAAGCTCAACATTCAGAAAACTAAGATCATGGCATCCAGTCCCGTCACTTCATGGAAAATAGATGGGGAAACAATGCAAACAGTGGAGACTTTGTTTTGGAGTGCTCCAAAATCACTGGAGATGGTGACTGCAGCCATGAAATTAAAAGACACTTTCTCCTTGGATCCTCAGTGATCAGCACAAAAAAATAGAAAAAAACAATAGAATGGGAAAGACTAGAGATCACTTCAAGAAAATCACTTCAAGGGAACATTTCATGCAAAGATGGGCTCAATAAAGGACAGAACTTGTAGGGACCCAACAGAAGCAGAAGATATTAAGAGGAGGTGGCAAGCATACACAGAAGAACTGCACAAAAAAAAGAACTTTATGACCAACAGAAGCAGAAGATATTAAGAAGAGGTGGCAAGCATACACAGAAGAACTGTACAAAAAAGAACTTCACGACCAAGATAATCACGATGGTGTGATCACTCACGTAGAGCCAGACATCCTGGAATGTGAAGTCAAATGGACATTAGGAAGCATCACTATGAACAAAGCTAGTGGAGGTGATGGGATTCCAGTGGAGCTATTTCAAATCCTGAAAGATGATGCTGGGAAAGTGCTGCACTCAATATGCCAGCAAATTTGGAAAACTCAGCAGTGGCCACAGGACTGGAAAAGGTCAGTTTTCATTCCAATCCCAAAGAAACGCAATGCCAAAGAATGCTCCAACTACCACACAATTGCACTCATCTCACATGCTAGTAAAGTAATGCTCAAAATTCTCCAAGCCAGACTTCAGCAATACGTGAACCGTGAACTCCCTGATGTTCAAGCTGGTTTTAGAAAAGACAGAGGAACCAGAGATCAAATTGCCAACATCTGTTGGATCATGGAAAAAGCAAGAGAGTTCCATAAAAATATCTATTTCTGCTTTATTGACTATGCCAAAGCCTTTGACTGTGTGGATCACAATAAACTGTGGAAAATTCTGAAAGAGACATTACTTTGCCAACAAAGGTCCATCTAGTCAAAGCTATGGTTTTTCCAGTAGTCATGTATGGATGTGAGAGTTGGACCATAAAGAAAGCTGAGCACTGAAGAACTGATACTTTTGAACGTGGTGTTGGAGAAGACTCTTGAGAGTCCCTTGGACTACAAGGAGATCCAACCAGTCAATCCTAAATGAAATCAGTCCTGAATACACATTGGAAGGACTGATGCTGAAGCTGAAACTCCAATACTTTAGCCACCTGATGTGAAGGACTGATTCATTTTGAAAGACCCTGATGCTGGGAAAGATTGAAAGCAGGAGGAGAAGGGGATGACAGAGGATAGAATGTTGGATGGCATCACCAACTCAATGGACACGAGTTTGAGTAAACTCCGGGAATGGTGATGGACAGGGAGGCATGACGTGCTGCAGTCCATGGGGTCGCAAAAAATAGGCCACGACTGAGCGACTGAACTGGACAGTTTAAATATATACAATTATGTTTGTCAATTTTCCTTCAATAAGTAGTTACAATTACAGTGGCAATATGTAGTAATTTTTATACAAATATTTTTTTTAAAGAACCATAAATAGCATAGTTGGGATAATCCCTTTTAAAAATTGATATAGACAAGTAGGTACATAGGTAGAAAAATAAAGCATAGACAAACGAGCAAATAGAGAAAAAGAGAATAGAGGGAGGAATTTCTCTTGGTAGTGTATACTATATTATCTCCACTAACTTTTTTTAAATTTTATTTATTTATTTTACTTTACAAAATTGTCTTGTTATTGCCATACATTGACTCAAATGTGCCATGGGTGTACATGTGTTCCCCATCCTGAAACCCCCTCCCACCTCTCTCCCCATCCCATCCCTCTGGTTCATTCCACTGCACTAGCCGCAAGTACCCTGTATCATGCATTGAACCTGGGCTGGTGATTCATTTCACATATGATAATTTACATGTTTCAATGCCATTCTCCCATATCATCCAGCCCTCACCCTCTCTCACTGAGTCCAAAAGACTGTTCAATACATCTGTGTCTCTTTTGCTGTCTCACATATAGGGTTATGGTTACCATCTTTCTAAATTTCATATATATGCATTAGTATACTATATTGGTATTTTTCTTTCTGGCTTACTTACTGTATAATAGGCTTCCGTTTCATCCACCTCATAAGAACCGATTCAAATGTATTCTTTTCAATGTCTGAGTAATATTCCATAGTGAATATGTACCACAGCTTTCTTCTCCATTCATCTGCTGATGGACATCTAGGTTGCTTGCATGTCTAGGCTGTTATAAACAGTGCTGCAGTGAACATGTGTCGCTTTCAATTCTGGTTTTCTCAGTGTGTATGCCCAGCAGTGGGATTGCTGGGTCATATGGCAGTTCTATTTCCAGTTTTTTTAAGGAATCTCCACACTGTTCTCCATAGTGGCTGTACTAGTTTGCATTCCCACCAACAGTGTAAAACGGGTCCCTTTTCTCTACACGCTTTCCAGCATTTATTGCTTGTAGACTTTTGGATAGCAACCATTCTGACTGGCGTGAAATGGTGTGACATTGTGGTTTCGATTTGCATTTCTCTGATAATGAGTGATGTTGAGCATCTTTTCATGTGTTTGTTAGCCATCTGTATGTCTTCTTTGGAGAAATGTCTGTTTAGTTCTTTGGCCCACTTTTTGATTGGGTCTTTTTTTTTTTTTTTTTTGGAATTGAGCTGCAGGTGTTGCTTGTATATTTCTCAGATTAATCCTTTGTCCATTGCTTTGCTTGCTATTATTTTCTCCCATTCTGAAGGCTGTCTTTTGACTTTGCTTATAGTTTCCTTTGTTGTGCACAAGCTTTTAAGTTTAATTAGGTCCCAGTTGTTTACTTTTGCTTTTATTTCCAATATTCTGGGACATTGGTCATAGATCCTGCTGTGATTTCTGGCAGAGAGTGTTTTGCCTATATTTTCCTCTAGGAGTTTAATAGTTTCTGGTTTTAAGTTTAGATCTTTAATCCATTTTGAGTTTATTTTTGTGTATGGTGTTACAAAGTGCTCTAGTTTCATTCTTTTACAAGTGGTTGACCAGCTTTCCCAGCACCACTTGATAAAGAGATTGTCTTTTCTCCATTGTATATTCTTGCCTCCTTTGTCAAAGATAAGGTGTCCATAGTGCATGGATTTATCTCTGGGCTTTATATTTTGTTCCATTGATCTATATTTCTGAATTTGTGCCAGTACCATACTGTCTTGATGACCGTGGCTTTGTATTATAGCCTGAAGTCAGGCAGGTTGATTCCTCTATTTCCATTCTTCTTTCTCAAGATTGCTTTGTCTATTCAAGGTTTTTTGTATTTCCATACAAATTGTGAAATTATTTGTTCTAGTTCTCTGAACAATACCATTGGTAGCTTGATAGGGATTGCATTGAATCTGTAGATTGCTTTGGGTAGTATACTCATTTTCACTATATTGATTCTTCCTATCCATAAACACAGTACATTTCCCCATCTATTTGTGTCCTCTTTGATTTCTTTTACCAGTGTTTTATAGTTTTCTATATATAGGTCTTTTGTTTCTTTAGGTAGATTTATTCCTAAGTATTTTATTCTTTTCATTGAAATGTTGAATGGAATTGTTTCCTTAATTTCTCTTTCTGTTTTCTCATTGTTAGTGTATAGGAATGCAAGGGGTTTCTGTGTGTTAATTTTATATCTTGCAACTTTACTATATTCATTGATTAGCTCTAGTAATTTTCTGGTGGTGTCTTTAGGGTTTTCTATGTAGAGGATCATGTCATCTGCAAACAGTGAGAGTTTTACTTCTTCTTTTGCAATCTGGATTCCTTTTATTTCTTTTTTGGCTCTGATTGCTGTGGCTAAAACTTCCAAAACTATGTTGAATAGTAGTGGTGAGAGTGGGCCCCCTTGTCTTGTTCCTGACTTTAGGGGAAATGCTTTCAATTTTTCACCATTGAGGATGTTTGCTGAGGGTTTGTCATATATAGCTTTTATTATGTTGAGGTATGTTCCTTCTATTCCTGCTTTCTGGAGGGTTTTTATCATAAATGGATGTTGAATTTTGTCAAAGGCCTTCTCTGCATCTATTGAGATAATCATATGGCTTTTATTTTTCAATTTGTTAATGTGGTGTATTACATTGATTGATTTGCGGATATTGAAGAATCCTTGCATCCTGGGATAAAGCCCACTTGGTCATGGTGTATGATCTTTTTAATGTGTTGTTGGATTCTGATTGCTAAAATTTTGTTAAGGATTTTTGCATCTATGTTCATCAGTGATATTGGCCTGGAGTTTTCTTTTTATTTCTTTTCTTTCTTTTCTTTTTTTTCTTTTCTTTTCTTTTTTTTTTTTTTTTGTGGCATTTGTCTTTTTGGGTTTAGGGTGATGGTGGCCTCATAGAATGAGTTTGGAAGTTTACCTTCCTCTGCAATTTTCTCGAAGAGTTTGAGTAAGATAGGTGTTAGTTCTTCTCTAAATTTTTGGTAGAATTCAGCTGTGAAGCCGTCTGGTCCTGGGCTTTTCCTTGTTGGAAGATTTCTGATTACAGTTTCAATTTCCATGCTTGTGATGGATCTGTTAAGATTTTCTCTTTCTTCCTGGTTCAATTTTAGAAAGTTGTACTTTTATAAGAATTTGTCCATTTCTTCCAAGTTGTCCATTTTATTGGCATATAGTTACTGATATAGTCTCTTATGATCCTTTGTATTTCTGTGTAGTCTGTTGTGATTTCTCCATTTTCATTTCTAATTTTGTTTATTTGAATTTTCTCCCTTTGTTTCTTGGTGAGTCTGCTAATGGTTTGTCAATTTTATTTATCTTCTCAAAGAACCAGCTTTTGTTTTTTTGATTTTTGCTATGGTCTCTTTTGTTTCTTTTGCATTTATTTCTGCCCTAATTTTTAAGATTTATTTATTTCTACTAATCCTGGGGTTCATAATTTCTTCCTTTTCAAGTTGCTTTAGGTGTAGAGTTAGGTTATTTATTTGACTTTTTCTTGTTTCTTTAAGTAAGCCTGTATTGCTATGAACCTTCCCCTTAGCAGTGCTTTTACACTGTCCCATAGGTTTTGGGTTGTTGTGTTTTCATCTTCATTCATTTCTATGCATATTTTCATTTCTTTTTGGATTTCTTCTGTGATTTGTTGGTTATTCAGCAGCGTGTTGTTCAACCTCCATATGTTGGAATTTTTAATAGTTTCCTCCTGTAATTGACATCTAACTTTACTGCATTGTGGTCAGAAAAGATTTTTGGAATGATTTCAATTTTTTTTGATTTTACCAAGGCTATATTTATGGCCCAGGATGTGATCTATCCTGGAGAAGGTTCCGTGTGCGCTTGAGAAAAAGGTGAAATTCATTGTTTTGTGGTAAAATGTCCTATAGATATCAATCAGGTCTAACTGGTCTATTGTATCATTTAAAGTTTGTGTTTCCTTGTTAATTTTCTGTTTAGTTGATCTATCCATAGGTGTGAGTGGGGTATTAAAGTCTCCCACTAATATTGTGTTATTGTTAATTTCCCCTTTCATACTTGTTAGGATTTGTCTTACCTACTGTGGTGCTCCTATGTTGGGTGCATATATATTTATAATTGTTATATCTTCTTGTTGAATTGATCCTTTGATCATTATGTAGTGTCCTTCTTTGTCTCTTTTCACAGCCTCTATTTTAAAGTCTATTTTATCTAATATGAGTATTTCTAGTCCTGCTTTCTTCTGGTCTCTATTTGCATGGAATATTTTTTTCTAGCCCTTCACTTTCAGTCTGTATGTGTCCTTTGTTTTGAGGTGGGTCTCTTGTAGAAAATATTTTTAGGGGTCTTGTTTTTGTATCCATTCAGCCAGTCTTTGTCTTTTGGCTGGGGCATTCAACCCATTTACATTTAAGGTAATTATTGATAAGTATGATCCCATTGCCATTTACCTTATTGTTTGGGGTTTGAGTTTATACACCCTTTCTGTGTTTCCTGTCTAGAGAAGATCCTTTAGTGTTTGTTGGAGAGCTGGTTTGGTGGTGCTAAATTCTCTCAGCTTTTGCCTGTCTGTAAAGTTTTTGATTTCTCCTTCATATTTGAATGGGATCCTTGTTGGGTACAGTAATCTGGGCTGTAGATTATTTTCTTTCATCACTTTAAGTATGTCCTGCCATTCCCTCTTGGCCTGAAGAGTTTTTATGGAAAGATCAGCTGCTTTCCTTATGGGAATCCCCTTGTGTGTTTTTGTTGTTTTTCCCTTGATGCTTTTAATATTTGTTCTTTGTGTTTGATCTTTGTTAATTTGATTAATATGTGTCTTGGGGTATTTCACCTTGGGTTTATCCTGTTTAGGACTCTCTGGGTTTCTTGGACTTGGGTGATTATTTCCTTCCCCATTTTAGGGAAGTTTTCAATTATTATCTCCTCAAATATTTTCTCATGGTATTTCTTTTTGTCTTCTTCTGGGACTCCTATGATTCGAGTGTTGGGGCATTTAATATTGTCCCAGAGTTCTCTGATGTTGTCCTCATTTCTTTTAATTCTTTTTTCTTTTTTCCTCTCTGTTTCATTTATTTCTACCATTCTATCTTCTACCTCACTTATCCTATCTTCTGCCTCTGTTATTCTATTCCTGGTTCCCTCTAGAGTGTTTTTTATCTCATTTATTGCATTATTCATTATATATAGACTCATTTTTATTTCTTCTAGGTCCTTGTTAAACCTTTCCTGCATCTTCTCGATCCTTGTCTCCAGGCTATTTATTTGTAACCTCATTTTGTTTTCAAGATTTTGGATCATTTTCACTATCATTATTCAGAATTCTTTATCAGATAGATTCCCTATCTCTTCCTTTTTGTTTGGTTTGGTGGGCATTTATCCTGTTCCTTTACCTGCTGGGTATTTCTCTGCCTTTTCATCTTGTTTATATTGCTGTGTTTGGGGTGGCCTTTCTGTATTCTGAACAGGAAAAGGAGTATGTCAAGGCTGTATATTGTCACCCTGCTTATCTAACTTCTATGCAGAGTACATCATGAGAAACACTGGACTGGAAGAAACACAAGCTGGAATCAAGATTGCCGGGAGAAATATCAATAACCTCAGATATGCAGATGACACCACCCTTATGGCAGAAAGTNGGAGATCAGCCCTGGGATTTCTTTGGAAGGAATGATGCTGAAGCTGAAGCTCCAGTACTTTGGCCACCTCATGCGAAGAGTTGACTCATTGGAAAAGACCCTGATGCTGGGAGGGATTGGGGGCAGGAGGAGAAGGGGACGACCGAGGATGAGATGGCTGGATGGCGTCACTGACTCCATGGACGTGGGTTTGGGTGAACTCCGGGAGTTGGTGATGGACAGGGAGGCCTGGCATGCTGCGATGGTCGGACACGACTGAGCGACTGAACTGAACTGAACTGAAGCCTTTAAATTGTAGAATTTAATCCATTTATATTTGAAGTAATATAAAGATAAAAAAGGAATACTTCTGCCTTTTTGTTAGTTTCCTGTACTTCTTACCTTTACTAAACAAAACAGATTCACAGATATAGAAAACAAACTAGTGATAAACAGAGATAAGAAGAAAGGAGAGGGGCAAGTGAGGGATATGGGAATAAGAGATTCAAACTACCATGTATAAAATAGATAAGCAACTTGATATATTATATAGCTCAGAGAATTATAGCCACTACTTTGAAATAATTTTTAATGGAGTATAAGCTGTAAAAGTACTGAATCACTGTTCTATATACATGAAACTAATATAATATTTAAAATCAACAAAAATTCAGTAAAAAGAAAACACAAATTGGCAGAATAGTAAATATGATCAACCTGTATGCTGTATTCAAGAGACGAACTTCAGATCTGAAGAGACAAACTTTAGAGCCAAAACCCAAACAGATTGGAAGGGAAAGAATGGGAAAAGATAGTGTATACAAGTAGTAATGAAAAGAGAGCTGAGGTTATTATACTAATATCAGAAAAAATAGTCTAAGTAGAAAATCATTAGAAGAGACAAAGGACTGTATATTGCTAAGAGGATTGATTCACCAAGAAGATACAAAATTTATAAGCATATATACACCAAACAAAAGAGCCCCAGAATATATAAATAAACACTGACAGATTTGAAAGGAGAAATAGATAGTTCTACAATAATAGCTGCACAAGTCAATACCCACTTTCAATAATGGATAGAATAAATAGAAGATCATCAGGAGAATGGCACAAATTGCAGTCAAGTTCATATAATGTGGACTATATGTTTTTTCTATTCAGTAAAATGAATGAACACTGACAAATCTCAAAAACATAATGTTGACAAAAAAGCAATTCATAGGCATTTACAACATAATATTTATAAGCAACTTTATAAAGCAAACTATATAATACATACATTTTGTTCACAGATATTAAAGATTACAAATATATGTGGGACTTAAAGAGTTCCATGATTAGGATGACAGGTACTCTGGAGAAGGGGTAATGGGGATGTGACTGAAAGGGGCATTTGAGAATCTTCAACTGTAAAATTTTATTCCTTATATAATAGAAGATCTTACTGAAGCAAATAAAAAAATATAGATATCTTACAAAGTTAGGTAGATGATCAATAGGTTTTATATATATTTTCTTTTTCCTGAAATATTTAAAAGCAATAATTTACAAAAAAATCTTTATTTTAAAATAGAGCATTAAATAAAATCATCAGTGAAAGAAAAAATAGATGATCAATAAGGAAACAGTGAAAAAACACACATAAATCAACTAGATCTAACAATGAACACATTCTTCTCCAGTGGACATGGAACATTCTCTAGCACAGAACGTGTATTAGGTCACAAAACAAGACTCAAATTTTAAAAGAGTTAAATCACACAAAGTATTTTCTCTGACAACAATGGAATGTATATCAAAATTAGTAACAGAAGACAAATGGAAAACTCACACACATGTAGAATCTTAAATAACCAATGGGTCAAAGGAGAAATCACAATGGAACTTACAAACTACTTAGAAATGAATGAAATGAAAACACAATATACCAAAAAAAAATTAATGCATTTATTTTTTTATTGAACGATAATAGTTTTAAAGAATTTTATTGTTTTCTGTCAAACCTCAACATGAATCAGCCATACATATACATATGTTCCCTCCCTTTTGAACTCCTGCCCCATCTCTCTCCCCATCCCACCCCTCTATGTTGATACAGAGCCCCTGTTTGAGTTTCCTTAGCCATACAGCAAATTCCCATTGGCTATCTATTTTACTTATGGTAATGTAAGTTTCCATGTTACTCTTTCCATACGTCTCACCCTCTCCTCCCCTCTACCCATGTCCATAAAGTCTATTCTCCATGTATGTTTCTCCATTGCTGCCCTGTAAACAAATTCTTCAGTATCATTTTCTAGATTCCATATATATGCATAAGAATACAATACTTATCTTTCCCTTTGTGATTTACTTCACTCTGTATAATAGGCTCTAGGTTCATTCACCTCATTAGAACTGACTCAAAGGCTTCCTTTTTATGGCTGAGTAATATTTCATTCTGTATATGTCCCACAACTTCTTTATCCATTCATTTTCATGGACATTTAGGTTGCTTCCATGTTCTAGCTACTGTAAATAGTACTGCAATGAACAATGGAATATATGTGTCTTTTTCAATTTTTGTTTCCTCTGGGTATATGGCAAGGAGTGGGATTGCTGGGTCATATGGTGGTTTTATTCCTAGTTTTTTAAGGAATTTCCTTACCATCTCCCATAGTGGCTGTATGAATTTACATTCCCACCAACAGTGAAAGAGTGATCCCTTTTCTCCACAGCCTCTCCAGCATTTATTGTTTGTAGACTTTTTTTAATATAAATTTATTTATTTTAATTGGAGGTTAATTACTTTACAATATTGTATTGGTTTTTCCATACATCAATATGACTTTTTGATGATGGACATTCTAACCTCAATGTGAGGTGATATCTCATTATAGTTTTGATTCGCATTTCTCTAATAATGAGTGATGTTGAGCATCTTTTCATGTGTTTGTTAGCCATCTGTATGTCTTCTTTGGAGAAAGGTCTGTTTAGGTCTTTTTCGCACTTTTTGATTGGGTTGTTTGTTTTTCTGGTATTGAGCTATATGAGCTGCATGTATATTTTGGAACTTAATCCCTTTTCAGATGATTCATTTCCTATTATTTTCTCCCATTCTGAGGGTTGTCTTTTCACCTTGCTTATAGTTTGCTTTGCTGTGCAAAAGCCTTTAAGTTTAATTAGGTCCCACTTGTTTACTTTTGTTTTTATTTCCATTACTCTAGGAGGTGAGTCACAGAGGATCTTGCTTTATGTCATCAAGTGTTCTGCCTATGTTTTCCTCTAAGAGTTTTATAGTTTCTGGTCTTATATTTAGGTCTTTAATTCATTTTGAGTTTATCTTAGTGTATGTCAAGTGGGCCTTAGGATGTATCACTATGAACAAAGCTAGTGGAGGTGATGGAATTCTAGTGGAGCTATTTCAAATCCTGAAAGATGATGCTGTGAAAGTCCTGCACTCAATATGCCAGCTAATTTGGAAAACTCAGCAGTGGCCACAGGACTGGAAAAGGTCAGTTTTCATTCCAATCCCAAGAAGGGCAATGCCAAAGAATGCTCAAACTACCACACAATTGCATTCATCTCACATGCTAGTAAAGTGATGCTCAAAATTCTCCAAGCCAGGCTTCAGCAATATGTGAACCATGAACTTCCTGATGTAAGAAAAGGCACAGGAACCAAAGATCAAATTGCCAACATCCACTGGATCATGGATAAAGCAAGAGAGTTCCAGAAAAACATCTATCTCTGCTTTATTGACTATGCCAAAGCCTTTGACTGTGTGGATCACAATAAGCTGCGGAAAATTCTGAAAGAGATGGGAATACCAGACCACCTGACCTGCCTCTTGAGAAACCTGTATGCAGGTCAGGAAGCAACAGTTAGAACTGGACATGGAACAACAGACTGGTTCCAAATAGGAAAAGGAGTATGTCAAGGCTGTATATTGTCACCCTGCTTATTTAACTTCTATGCAGAATACATCATGAGAAATGCTGGGCTGGAAGAAACACAAGCTGGAATCAAGATTGCCAGGAGAAATATGAATAACCTCAGATATGCAGATGACACCACCCTTATGGGAGAAAGTGAAGAGGAACTAAAAAGCCTCTTGATGAAAGTGAAAGAGGAGAGTGAAAAAGTGGGCTTAAAGCTCAACATTCAGAAAACGAAGATCATGGCATCTGGTCCCATCACTTCATGGGAAATAGATGGGGAAACAGTGGAAACAGTGTCAGACTATTTTTTGGGGGCTCCAAAATCACTGCAGATGGTGACTGCAGCCATGAAATTAAAAGACGCTTACTCCTTGAAAGGAAAGTTATGACCAAACTAGATAGCATATTCAAAAGCAGAGACATTACTTTGTCAACTAAGATTTGTCTAGTCAAGGCTATGGTTTTTCCAGTGGTCATGTATGGATGTGAGAATTGGACTGTGAAGAAGGCTGAGTGCCAAAGAATTGATGCTTTTGAACTGTGGTGTTGGAGAAGACTCTTGAGAATCCCTTGGACTGCAAGGAGATCCAACCAATCCATTCTGATGATCAGCCCTGGGATTTCTTTGGAAGAA
>SJXQ01012419.1:0-33756 GCA_006408695.1 Aepyceros melampus | reverse complement strand
AAGCTGAAACTCCAATACTTCGGCCACCTCATGTGAAGAGTTGACTCATTGGAAAAGACTCTGATGCTGGGAGGGATTGGGGTCAGGAGGAAAAGCGGACAACAGAGGATGAGAGGCTGGATGGCATCACAGACTCAATGGACGTGAGTCTGAGTGAACTCTGAGAGTTAGTGATGGACAGGGAGGCCTGGCATGCTGCGATTCATAGGGTCGCAGAGAGTCGGACATGACTGAGCAACTGAACTGAACTGATGGTACTAAAGTGAAAATGAAAGTGAAGTCGCTCAGTCATGTCCCACTTGTTGTGACCCCATGGACTGTAGCCTACCAGGCTCCTCCATCCACGGGATTCTCCAGGCAAGAATACTGGAGTGTGTTGCCATTTCCTTCTCCAGGGGATCTTACTGACCCAGAGATAGAATTCAGGTCTCCCACATTGTGGGCAGACTCTTTACCAGCTGAGCCACAAGGGAAGCCCTTGGTATGGTGTTAGGAAGTGTTCTAATTTCATTCTTTTACATGTAGCTGTTTAGTTTTCCCAGCACCATTTATTTAAGAGGCTGTCTCTGCCCCATTGTATATCCTTGCCTCCTTTGTCAAAAATAAGTTACCCATAGGTGCATAGGTTTAATTCTGGGCTTCCTATCTTGTTCAGTTGGTCTATATTCCTGTTTTTGTGCCAGTACCATACTGTCTTGATGACTGTAGCTTTGTAGTATAATCTGAAGTCCAGAAGGTTGATTTCTCCAGCTCCATTCTTCTTTCTCAAGACTATTTTGGCTGTTTGGGGTCTTTTGTGTTTCCATATGAATTGTGAAATTCTTTGTTCTCTCTGTGAAAAATGTCATTGGTAATTTGATAGGGATTGCACTGAATCTGTAGATTGAGTTTGGTAGTATAGTCATTTTCACAGTATTGATTCTTCCTAACCAGGAACATAGAATATCTCTCTATTTGTTTACGTCATCTTTGATTTCTTCTGATAGCGTTTCATAATTTTCTGTATATGGTTCTTTTGTCTCCTTAGGTAAGTTTATTCCTAGATATTTTATTCTTTTTGCTCCAGTGGTGAATAGGATTTATTCCTTCATTTCTCTTTCTGATTTTTCATTGTTAGTGTATAGAAATGCAAGTGATTTCTGTGTATTGATTCTGTATCCTGCAACTTTGCTAAATTCACTTATTAACTTTAGTAGTTTCTGATACAATCTTTAGTATTTGTTTACGTCATCTTTGATTTCTTCTGATAGCGTTTCATAATTTTCTGTATATGGTTCTTTTGTCTCCTTAGGTAAGTTTATTCCTAGATATTTTATTCTTTTTGCTCCAGTGGTGAATAGGATTTATTCCTTCATTTCTCTTTCTGATTTTTCATTGTTAGTGTATAGAAATGCAAGTGATTTCTGTGTATTGATTCTGTATCCTGCAACTTTGCTAAATTCACTTATTAACTTTAGTAGTTTCTGATACAATCTTTAGGGTTTTCTATGTACAGTATCATGTCATCTGCAAACAGGGAGAGCTTAACTTCTTTTCCAGTTTGGATTCCTTTTATTTCTTTTTTTTCTCTGATTGCTGTATCTAGGACTTCCATAACTATGTTGAATAATAGTGGGGCAAGTGGACACCCTTGTCTTGTTCCTGATCTTAGGGGGAATGCTTTCAGTTTTTCACCATTGAGAATAATGTTTCAGTTCAGTTCAGTTCAGTCGCTCAGTCGTGTCCGACTCTTTGCGACCCCATGAATCGCAGCATGCCAGGCCTCATAGCAAACACCCTCTTCCAACAACACAAGAGAATAATGTTTACCATAGACTTATCACATATGGCCTTTGCTGTGTTGAGGTAGGTTCCTTCGATGCCCATTGTTTGAAGAGTTTTAATCATAACTCGGTGCTGAATTTTGTCAAAGGCTTTTTCTGCATCTATTGAGCTTATCATATGGTTTTTATCTTTCAATTTGTTAATATGTTGTATCACATTGATTTGTGCATATTGAAGAATCCTTGCATCCCTGAAATAAACCCAACTTGATCATGGTGTATGAGCTTTTTAATGTGTTGCTGAATTCTGTTAGCTAGAATTTTGTTGAGGATGTTTGCATCTATGTTCATCAGTGATGTTGGCCTGTAGTTTTCTTTTTTTCGTGTTATCTTTGTCTGATTTCAGTATCAGGGTGACAGTGTCCTCATAGAATGAGTTTGGAAGTGTTCCTTCCTCTTCAATTTTTGAAAGAGTTTTAGAAGGATAAGCATTAGCTCTTCTCTAAATGTTTGATAGAATTCTCCTGTGAAGCCATCTGGTCCTGGGCTTTTGTTTTTTGGGAGATTTTTGATCACAGCTTCAATTTCAGTGTTTGTAAATGGGTTTCTCATAACTTCTATTTCTTCCTGGTTCAGTCTTGGAAGATTGAACTTTTCTAAGAAGCTGTCCATTTCTTCCAGGCTATCCATTTTATTGCCATATAATTGTTCATAATAGTCTCTTATCTCCTTCATATTTCTGCATTATCTGTTGTAACCACTCCTTTCTCATTTCTAATTTTGCTGTTTTGATTCTTCTCTTTTTTTCTTGATGAGTCTGCCCAAAGGTTTGTCAATTGTTTATTTTCTCAAAGAACCAGCTTTTAGTTTTATTAATCTTTACTATTGTTTCTTTCATTTCTTTTTCATTTATTTCTGCTTGAATCTTTATGATTTCTTTCCTTCTATTAACTTTGGGGTTTTTTTTTCTCTTTCTAGTTGTTTTAGGTGTAAAGTTAGGCTATCTATTCGAAGTTTTTCTTGTTTCTTGAGGTAAGATTTTATTGCAATAAACTTCCCTCTTAGAGAAGTGCTTTTGCTGCATCCCATAGGTTTTGAGTTGCCATGTTTTCATTGTCATTTGTTTCTAGAAACTTTTTAATTTCCCTTTTGATTTCTTTAGTAACCTGTAGGTTATTTAGAAACATTTTGTTTAATCTCCATGTGTGTGTGTTTCTTACAGTTTCTTTCTTGTGATTGATATCTAGTCTCACAGTGTTGTGGTTGGAGAAGATGGCTGATAGGATTTCAATTTTCTTAAATTTACTGAGGTTTGATTTGTGACCCAAGATGTGATCTATCCTGGAGAATGTTCCATGTGCACTTGAGAAGAAGTTGTATTCTTCTGCATTTGGATGGACTATCCTGAAGATATCAATGAGATCCATCTCATCTAATGTATCATTTAAGACTTGTGTTTCCTTATTAATTTTCAGTTTTGATGATCTGTCCATTGGTGTGAGTGGGGTGTTAAAGTTTCCCACTATTATTGTGTTACTGTCAATTTCTCCTTTTATGTCTGTTAGTGTTTGTCTTATGTGTTGAGGTGCTCCTATGTTGGGTGCATAGATATTTACAATTGTTATATCTTCCTCTGGGATTGATCCCTTGATCATTGTGTAGTGTCCTTCCTTATCTCTTGTAATCTTCTTTATTTTAAGGTCTATTTTGTCTGATATGAGGATTGCCACTACGGCTTTCTTTTGCTCCCATTTGCATGGGATATGTTTTTCCATGCTCTCACTTTCAGGCTATATGTGTCTTTAGGTCTGAAGTGTGTTTCTTGTAGACAGCATATATTTGGGTCTTGTTTTTGTATCCTTTCAGCCAGTCTTTGTCTTTTGGTTGGAGCATTTAATCCATTTGTATTTAATTTAATTATTGATATATATGTTCCTATTGCCATTTTCTTAATTGTTTGGGGTTGATTTTGTAGATCTTTTTCTTTCTCTTGTATTTCTTGACTATATAAATCCCCATAAAATTTGTTGTAAAGTTGGTTTGGTGGTTTTGAATTCTCTTAACTTCTGCTTGTCTTAAAAGATATTTATTTCTCCATTAATTCTGAATGAGATCCTTGCCAGGTACAGTAATCTTGGGTGTAGATTCTTCCCTTTCTGTACTTTAAATATGTCCTGCCATTTCTTTCTGGCTTGCAGAGTTTCTGATGAAAGATTAGTTGTTAAACATATGGGGTTTCCCTTGTATGTTACTTGTTGCTTTTCCCTTGCTGCTTTGAATGTTCTTTCTTTGTGTTTAGTCTTTATTAGTTTCATTAGTATGTGTCTTGATGTGTTTCTCCTTGGGTTTATCCTGTATGGGACTCTTTGTGCCTCTTGGACTTGACTGACTACTTCCCTTTCCATGTTGGGTCAATTTTCAACTATCATCTCTTCAAAAATTTTCTCATACCCTTTCTTTTTCTCTTCTTCTTCTGCTGCTGCTAAGTCACTTCAGTCATGTCCAACTCTGTGTGACCCCATAGACGGCAGCCCACCAGGCTCCCCCATCCCTGGGATTCTCCAGGCAAGAACACTGAAGTAGGTTGCCATTTCCTTCTCCAATGTATAAAAGTGAAAATTGAAAGGGAAGTCGTTCAGTCACGTCCGACTCTTCACGACCCCTTGGACCACAGCCTACCAGGCTCCTCTGTCCATGGGATTTTCCAGGAAGACTACTGGAGTGGGGTGCCATTGCCTTCTCCGTTCTTCTTCTGGGACCCCTATAATTCAATGTTGGTGTATTTGATATTGTCCCAGAGGCCTCTGAAACTATCCTCAGTTCTTTTTATCCCTTTTACTTTATTCTGCTCTTGATAGGTTATTTCCACCATTTTATCTTCCAGCTCACTTATTCGTTCTTCTGCTTCAAATATTCTGCTACTGATTCCTTCTAGAGTATTTTTAATTTCAGTAATTGTGTTGTTTCTCTTTGTATGTTTATTCTTTAATTGTTCTAGTGAAGTCAATCAGTCATGTCTGACTCTTTGTGACCCCATGGACTTTAGCCCACCAGGCTCCTCCATCCATGGAATTTTCTAGGCAAGAGTACCAGAGTGGGTTGCCATTTCCTTCTCCAGGGGATCTTCCTGACCCAGGGATAGAACCTGGGTCTCCCATATTTTGGGCAGATGCTTTACTGTCTGAGCCACCAGGGAGTCCCTTAATTCTTCTAGGTCTTTGTTAGTTGATTCTTTCATTTTCTCCATTTTGTTTTCAAGGTTTTTGATCATCTTCACTATCATTATTCTGAATTCTTTTTCCGGTAGTTTGCCTATTTCCTTTTCATTTATTTGGACCTCTGTGTTTCTAGTTTGTTCCTTCATTTGCGTAGTATTTCTCTGCCTTTTCATTATTTCTTTCAAACTTATTGTGCTTGTGGTCTCATTTTCCCAGGCTTCAAGGCTGTATTCTTTCTTCCTTTTGGTTTCTGCCCTCCTAAGGTGGCCCATTGTTTTGTGTTAGCTTTGTATAGGGTGAGATTTGTGCTCAGTTTTTTGTTTGTTTGTTTTCTTTTCCTCTGATGGGCAAGGCTGAGTAAGGTGGTAATACTGTCTGCTGATGATTTGGTTTGCATCTTTGTTTTCTGTTGTTTAGATGAGCCCTCCTGCCCAGGGTGCTGCCAGTGGTTGGGTGATGCTGGGTCTTGTATTCAAGTGGTTTCCTTTCTGTGAGTTCTCACTATTTGATACTCCCTAGGGTTAGTTCTCTGGTAGTCTAGAGTCTTAGAGTCAGTGCTTCCACTCCAAAGTTTAGGGCTAGACCTCTTGTCAGGAACAAAGATTCCACAAGTGGTTTGTTATGGCATTAAGTGAGATTAAATCAAATACCCAGAAACGAGAAACCAAAGATGAACCCCAGACAAATGACAGTTACAAAATCAGGCAAATAATAATTAAAATAATGGGATATACACATATACATATACACCCATAAGCAATGTCAGAACAGTCCAACAAAAATAAATTACAGTAGACTGACCTGGAGAACAAAGGAAATAAAAAATTGTATGTACTAGCCAAGAACAAAACTAACTAAAGTACATACTAGAAAACAAAACTAAAGCAAGGTGCCAAGTGGAGAATAAAGCAATGAAAACAAAACTAACAAATATGCTAAGAGGAAAGGAAAGAAGGAAAAGAAAGCAAGAATAGATATGCAAAGTTAAACAGAGGTAGATGGAGACGATTTATATATATTAAAGATTAACTGCAAGGGGAAAAGAACAGTAGGAAAGGCAAACAAAGGAACAAATGTAGAAAAAGTATATTAGATTTTTTAAAATTAAAAATTAAATTATAAAAAAGAGGGGAAAAAAGGAAGAAGAAAGAAAAAAAAGAATATACCAAACTTTATGGAATACAGTAAAGGCTGGGCTCCAAGGGTAATTTATAGCTATAAAGGAATACATTAAAAATGATCACAAATCAAAATCTAACTTTACATCTTGAGAAACTACAAAAAGCAAAGCAAAATAAGCACAAAGCTAGCATAAGGGGAAAAAAAAAGATAAATATTAGAGCAGAGAAATTCCTAGACACACAAAATCTATTGAAATTGAAAACAGACCTTCCCTGGTGGTCCAGTGGGTAAGAAGCCTGCCAGGGCAGGGGACACAGGTTCCTGGTCCAAGAAGATCCCACATGCCACAAGGCAACTAAACGCATGTGCTACAACTACTGAGCCTGTGTTCTAGAGCCCTTGAGCTGCAACTACTGAAGCCTATGCACCTAGAGCCTGTGCTCTGCAACATGAGAAGGCACCACAGTAAGAAGTCACACACTGCAACTAAAGAGCAGCCTCCACTATTCATAACTAGAGTAAGCCCTCATGCAGCAATGAAGACCCAGAGTAGCCAATAAATAAATAAACAATTGAAAAATTGAATAACAAACAGAAAATCTAACTAAACCTATAAAATGTAAAGAGATTAAATCATTAATAAAAAATCTTTGTTAAGACCTAAATCTAATAGCTTCATGCTGAATTAAATCAAACCTTTAAAAAACTAACACCAATCCTTCTTAAACTCTTCAAAAAAACTGAAGACAATGGAATATTTACCAACTGAATCTATGAAGCCAGCATTGTCTTGATATTAAGCCAGATACTACAAGAAAGTAAAACTACAGACCAATAGCCCTTATAAATATTGATGCAAAAATCCTCAAGAAAATACTAGCAAACTGAATTTAGCAGCATATTAAAAAGATTATACACCATGGCTGAGTGAAATTTATTCCTGGAAGGCAAAGATGATTCAACATACAAAATTGATCAATGGGATACAGCACATTAACAGAATGAAGGAAAAAAAACATAATCATCTCAACTGATGCAGGATAACCTATGTTTAGCCAAAATCACTGACCCATAGAATGAATATTTTAAAAGAAACCTAAAAATATATGTTATCAAGTGAAAAAGACATATTGCCAAAGAATAGATATAGCATTAAGTATACTTCAAAGCATGCAAACACCATACATTTATTATTTATATATTACCTATATGTAATAACAGTATTTAAAATATTTTCAGAAATGAAACCAACCAAACATAGACAACATAACTCTTTAAAAACTGTTATCTGTCTGCTGGTTGAAGATGGGTGATAGAATATTGGTTATATCATACCATTCTTTCCACTTTGGATTAGGTTTGAAAGTTTTGATGATATAATAAAAATTGCTATACCATACAACACTTTTTAAAAAATGAACTTTGAGAGATGGCGGTCCTAAGATGGCAGAAAAATAGGACAGAGAGACCACTTTCTCCCTGACAAATTCATCAAAGATCATTTGAATGCTGAGCAACTTCCACAAAACAACTTCTGAACACTGGTGGAGGACACCAGGCACCAAGAAAGGCAGCTCATTCTCTTCAAAACGAGGTAAGAAACATGTATACTATCATGGAGGAAACAAATCGCCAGTCTATGTTTGATACAGGATGCTTGGGACTGGTGCACGGGGATGATCCAGAGAGTTGATATGGAGTGGGAGGTGGGGAGGGGGGGTTCAGGATTGGGAACTCATGTACACCCGAGATGGATTCATGTCAATGTATGGCAGAACCAATACAGTAATGTAAAGTAAAATGAAGTAAAAATAAAAAATTTTTTAATTAAAAAATTTTTTTAAAAAAAGGTAAGATAAAATATAAAAGACAAAAAGAGAGACAAAAGAGTTAGGGATGGAGACCCGTCCCAGGGAGGGAGTCATGAAGGAGGAGGAGTTTCCAAACACCAGGAAACCCTCTCACTGGCAGATCTGTGGGGAGTTTTGGACTCTCAGACGGCAACATAACCAGGAGGAAAAAAAGAAAAAAACCACAGAATACGTGCCTAACCTCAACTCCCAGCAGAGAAGTAGCCCAGAGGCTTGTGTCCTCCACCAGCGAGCAGGAGCTGAACAGGGAGGCGCTTCATGCTTAGGGTAAGGACACAACCTGAATGCCCTGAGGACAATCTGAGGGAGCTAATGTGAGATAGCAACCCAAACTGTGGGATAGCCAGAGAAGGAAAAAAAAGGACAGAGAGAACTTTCCCATGAAAAACTCTAACCTAAGGCACAGCCTCGCCTGCTCACAAAACAAAGGATTGAGCAAATACCAGAGGACAGGTAGCTGGCTGCAGACCAGCCCATTTCCCAGCCAGAGGCAGAGAGGCATGTGGGCAACAGCCAGAGCTGGAAGGCAAGGGCAATCTCGGCCCCAGGGACAGCATCTTCCACCAAATTGTGAGAGGCTCCCAGTTGCTAACCAAGTCTTCCGGGGATCCTGGACGGTTGACATCTGCCAGAAGGGTCGCAGTCAGGATCAGATCCCCAGAGGTGACACATGGCACACCTGAGATGGTGCTCTTGCGGCGTGCCCAGGAAACCAAGTGGCTGGGAGGTGATTAAGACGCACAGACCACCTGGGACACTGCGCTCACCAAGCACCTGGTCAATTGAGCTGCTCGGACCTGGGAAGGCACAAAATGCAGGCCCAACCGAGTCTGTGTTTTTGTGGAGTACCCAAGAACCTGCACCTGATCAGCTTAGACCTGGTAAGTGCACAAAACCCAGGGCCCACTTAGGACAGTTCCCCTGCAGAGCAACCAGGAGCCTGAGCAGTCTAGACAGAGAAAACACATGTGCTGTGAGCTGGGACAAATCCAGTGTGGTCCATACACTGTGAGCATTACACACACATGCCAGTGATATTTCTCTGCAGTGTTCCTCCCTCTCCACAGCACAACTGAACAAGTGAGCCTAAATATATAATCACCTTTGCCCCCTTGTGTCAGGGAGGAAATTAGACACTGAAGAGACTTGCAAACAGAGGAAGCCAAAATGAACAAAGAGAGAACCGCTTTGGAAGTGACAGGCACAACAGATTAAAACCCTCAAGTTATCATTGACTAAGCATTGGAAGGGGCCTATAAAACTTGAGAAGAAGTATAAGCTGGGACAAGGAACAATCTAAAATTGAACTGACCCTACACAGCTCTCAACAGCTCCAGAGAAATTCCTAGATATATTTTACAATTATCATTTTTTAATTTTTTTAATTTTTAAAATCTTTATTACTTCTTTAATTTTCATTTTTATAACATCTTTTTTGGGTGTTAGTTCTAAAAGGTCTTGTAGATCTTCATAGAACCATTAAACTTCAGCTTCTTCAGCGTTACTGGCTGGGGCATAGGCTTGGATCACTGTGATACTGAATTGTTGGCCTTGGAAACGAACAAAGATCATTCTGTCATTTTTGAGACTGCATCCAAGTACTGCATTTCGGACTCTTTTGTTGACCATGATGGCTACTCCATTTCTTCTGAGGGATTCTTGCCCACAGAGTAGATACAATGGTCATCTGAGTAAATTCACCCATTCCAGTCCACTTTAGTTCACTGATTCCTAGAATGTCAACGTTCACTCTTGCCATCTCCTGTTCGACCACTTCCAATTTGCCTTGATTCATAGACCTAACGTTCCAGGTTCCTATGCAATATTGCTCTTTACAGCATCGGACCTTGCTTCTATCACCAGTCACATCCACAACTGGGTATTGCTTTTGCTTTGGCTCCATCCCTTCATTCTTTCTGGAGTTATTTCTCTACTAATCTCCAGTAGCATGCTGGGCACCTACCAATTAGGGGAGTTCCTCTCTCATTAATGTATATATATGGAATTTAGAAAGATGGTAATGATGACCCTATATGCGAGACAGCAAAAGAGACACAGATGTATAGAACGGACTTTTGGACTTTGTGGGAGAAGGCGAAGGTGAGATGATTTGAGAGACTAGCATTGAAACATGTATATTACCATATGTGAAATAGATCGCCAGTCCAGGTTCAATGCATGAGACAGGGTGCTCAGGGCCATTGCACTGGGATGACCCTGAGGGATGGGATGGGGAGAGAGGTGCGAGGGGGGTTCAGGATGGGGAACTTATGTACACCCATGGCTGATTCATGTCAATGTATGGCAAAAGACACTATAATATTGTAATTATCCTCCAATTAAAATAAATTAATTTTTAATGAACTTTTAGAGAATTGGGGAAATTTGATTATAGGCTGACCACTAGATAACAATTTAAATTTTCCACTATTTATATTAGGTATAAAAATGGCATGGTGGTCATGTGAAACAAATAAACAAACCTCAGTGATGCCTGCCAAAGTATTGACAAGTGAAACTACTTAATGTCTAGGATTTTTAAAAATATATTCTGGCAATATAAGAAAAGGAAGTGGAAGAGAGATTAAAAATAGGTGGGAAAAATGTTGTTAAGTGTTAAAGCTGGAAAAAGGCTACATCAGTAGTCAGCACAATATATATTTACTTTAGTGTATTTCTGAAAATTTTCTATAAAAAATTTTTATATACCAAATTATATTACATTGTGACCTACTGTAATTACAGTATATTATTGAGACTTGTAAAAACCAGAGGCAGATACACAGTTATTTTATATAAAAACTAGAAGAAAGTACACAGTTATATTTTCCTCTACTCTTTCCTATATGTTTGAAATATGGTTTGATTTTAGAAAGAAAATTCTACATCTTCTCCATCTAACCTTTCAATCTCACAAATATCTCTGTAACACCAATCTTTAAAAGCTCATCAGAAGTCTACAAGTCCTACAAAGTGGAGTTTTTTAAGAATACTTCTTTCTTTAAAATAAATTATATGCTTCAGAAAAACCCCAAGAACTCAGAATTCGTTTCCAAAGCAAAATGTACAAGATTCAGGAGACTCTTAAAATTGTTCTCATTTTGTATTTCCAAAGAGCTGTTGTCATGCCCTTTTAATACAATGCCTCCTTTATCAACCAAAGAATTCCTGTTGCTTAACATTTCTATGGAATCCCCACGGTGCTATGAAGTAGGGTAAGTAAAATATATACCCCTTGGAAGAAAACTGCTTGTCCATGAGAAGTAATTTATCTCTTGGAGCAAAAAAATACCATTTCACTGCCAGAAAAAGACTGTTCATTTTGTCGAGTCAAAAGGTAGGATTGTGAATGCGGATGGAGGGGGAGAGGGAGATAGAATTTACCAATGTAATGAAGCAGAAAGGATGGTACAACAGGAAAAGAACAGGCCTAGAGTGAGCCCCACCACTGCATAGATGTGGGGAATCTGTTTTAATAGCTCTACATTTCAGAAAAGTTGGTTTGTACTGGTGCAACCCTGGTTGCACATCTGAAGTCCTGGAGAATGTCCAGACCTTTCCTTAGGTATCTCTGGGAAAGATCTTGGACAAGAACCATTCTTATAACTCCTCAGGTGATTCTAATGTGCAACCAGGTTGTTTAAACCTCTTAAGGTCTCTTCCAGCTTTCATTCTACCTGGATATAGTCAAAGGAAACTGCTACAGCTGTAGTTTTGCCTTTCGAGAATGCTTCCTCAACACCTTCCAGTAATAGTCACCTTCTGTTAGAGAACATGTTCCAAGTGGTTCTGTGGGATTAATGCCTTGCTCACCTTACACTGTACCATGCATTTTCTTGTTATGGTTATATTAAATTTGATATATGTCATTAAAAAGAATCAAGCAGTGGTTATAGCTCTGCCCAATAAGCACCTCCAAATGTGAAGGGCCCACAGGATGAAGAAGCCAAATAAAACACCTTGAAATCATTTTTTTTGCTTTATTTTATCAGAATTCAGGAAGAGATATATTCAGTAATCAAATCCCTATGATTCTAGAAAGCTCTACTGATGACAATTGCCCATTCCACTAAACTTCTAACTTTTTTTCAGTTAAAGATCACTCATAGAGCAAGTTTCTGAACCCAGAAAATGTGAATCCATAGTCTACAACTCTTAACTACAAACCAATATCATCCAAGGATAAATAGCAGGGCAAGTTCTTTATTTATTTGCCTTGTGATTACTAGATGGGCAGTATATGCTCAGTCACTCAGCTGTGTCTAACTCTTTGCAACTCCATGGACTGTAGCTCACCAGGCTCTTCTGTCTATGGGATTTCCCAGGCAAGAATACTGGAGTGGGTTGCCATTTCCTACTCCAGGGATCAAATGTGAGTCTCTTGCATCTCCAGCACTGGCAGGCAGATTCTTTACCACTAGGGCCACCTGGGAATTTGATAGATGGGCAGAGTGGAGGGGTAATAACCATTTCAGAATCATCACTGGTGATACCAAAAATATTAGTTATTCTCCTGAGTTCAACCTATTATATTTCAAATTATTATTTTTTTAAAAATCTATGCTGCCATAGTTGATATAAAATTCTGTGTTAGTTTCAGGCATACAGCAAAGTGATTCAGTTATATACACACACACACACACACACACACACACACATATGTGTGTATATGCTTCCCTGGTGGCTCAGTCAGTGAAGAATCCGCTTGCAATACAGGAGACCTGGGTTCAATCGCGAGTCAGGAAGATTCCCTGGAGAAGGAAATGGCTGCCCACTCCAGTATTTTTGCCTGAGAAATTCCAAGGACAGAGGAGCCTGGTGGGCTACAGTCCATGGGATCACAAAGAGCTGGACACGACTGAATGACTGAGCACACACATGCACGTGTGTGTGTATTCTTTTTCATATTCTTTTCCATTATAGGTTATTTTAAGATATTGAATATTAAAAAATATATTGACTCTAGTTCCCTGCACTATATGATAGATCCTTGATTGTTCATCTATTTCACATGTAGTCATGTGTATCTGTTAATCCCAAACTCCTAATTTATCCCTACCTTCTCTTTTCCCTTTGGCAACCATAAGTTTGTTTTCTGTGTCTATGAGTCTATTTATTTTGTAAAATAAGTTTATTTGATTATTTTTTTAGATTACACACATAAGTGATATCATATGATATTTGTCTTTGTCTTACTTCACTTAGTATGATAATCTCTAGGTCCATCCATGCTGCTTCAAATGGCAGTATTTCATTCTTTTTTATGAATAATATTCCATTGTGTATGGATATTCCTTTAACAAGTAGGGAAAGTTCATGTTTAATTGGCTTAAGTCAATTGTTTCCAAACAACTTGTGTCAAAAAGGCTTAATCTATTCACTACTAATTTATCTTTAAAGTCCAAACAATTTATTGAGCAGTATTTTTACTCAGTTTCTCTTCTTCCCTCTGAGTGTCTGGGTAATCATATGAGAAAATAAGATAGGAACTATATAAGATGCTGCATTTAGCTTCAGAATTGCAATGCTCTTAAGACGCTTTAAGGGCTTCCCTGGTGGCTCAGATGGTTAAGTGTCTGTCTACAGTGTGGGAGACCCGGGTTCAATCCCTGGGTTGGGAAGATCCCCTGGAGAAGGAAATGGCAATCCACTCCAGTACTATTGCTTGGAAAATCCCATGGACAGAGGCTACAGTCCATGGGGTTGCAAAGAGTTGGACACGACTGAGCGAATTTACTTTAGTTAACTTAGTTTAAGTGCTTTAAAAAACTGGTCAGTACTATACTATTTTAAATTAAGTTATTTGAAAGCTACATAGAACTATGCATAACTAGATATGTTTTTACTAACTGCTCCCATCAGAGGAGATGAGGAAACTGTTACTTCAGAACTGATCCATGGAGAGAGGAGTCTGGTAGGCTACAGTCCATGGGGTCACGGAATGGGACACAACTTAGCAACTAAACAACAACAGCAGGTGATGCTCTAGACACCTACCACATGTCTCCCCTTCAATTTCACTGTCATCTAATTCCTTCTATCTGCAGATTAAAACTTAGATGAAGAAGGAAAATAAATATGGTAAAGGGGATCTGAATGGCACCCCAAAAGATGCCACTGTGATGTAAGGATTATCCTGAGCTGAAGACTACTAAGAAAGAGCAGACACAGGAGGAACTCTCTGTCCTTTCCTTTCTGCCTAAAAGCAGGATATAAATTTCCATTTGCAAAGATGTCATACATAAATCTCCATTTGAAAAAGTGTTCTCATCTCCTGTACCAGGAGAATGACTCTTATCTGCACAACAGACTTCACTAAATAACCTTTATCTACCAATCTACTGACTCATTGGAAAAGACCTTGATGCTGGGAAAGACTGAAGGCAGGAAGAGGAGGGGACGAAAGAGGATGAGATGGTTGGATGGCATCACTGACTCGATGGACATGAGTTTGAGCAAGTTCCAGGAGATGGTGATGGACAGGGAAGCCTGGCATGCTGCAGTCCATGGGGTTGCAAAAAGTCAGACATGACTGAGCAACTGAACTGAACCAAAGACTTCCTAGTTGCCTTGCCACAGCTGACCAACTCTAGAAGCCCAAATCACCCTTTCCTTTGTCTAGTCACTTCTCCACAATTTGTTGCCCTTTGTTAAAATAGTATATAAGGCCTAAATTGTAACCACTCCTTTGAATTACTTATCATTGAGTTCTGCCACAGACATCAATTTTGCATGTATAAATTCTATGACTTTTTGTTGTGTTAACTATCTTTTGTCAGATAATTTGTTGTTGCTGTTGTTGTTTGGTCACAAAGTCGTGTCTAACTCTGTGACCCCATGGATTGCAGCATGCCAGGCTTCCCTGCCCTTCACTATCTCCCAGAATTTGCTCAAACTCATGTTCATTGAGTTGGTGATGTCATCCAACCATCTCATTCTCTGTCACCCCCTTCTCTTCCCACCCTCAATCTTTCCCAGCCTCAAGGTCTTTTCCAATGGGTCAGATCTTCGAATCAGTTGGCCAAAGTATTGGAGTGATTGCTTCAGCATCAGTCCTTCCAATGAATATTCAGGGTTGATTTCCTTTAGGATTGACTGGTTTGATCTCCTTGCTGTCCAGTGGAATTTGTACTCCCCATTTACCAATCATAAGAAAGTAAATTAAAATTTTTTTCATCTTCTGCACTGGATACAGACACTCATATTGAACTTAAGGCAAAAACGTCCCAAAGGGATCAGCAGAAGGGTGGGAGGAGAAAGAAGCGGGGGGGGGGGGGAAGCCAATTTATTTGGTCCCAAAGGTGAAGAAAGAAAATAGTGCTCTCCTCAATTCCTCTCTCCTTCCTAGATGCAAATTACCTCATTCTACCTAAAACTCTTCTTTAACATTCCAGCCAAGTTTAATATGCCTAAATAGTTTTCATTTCCTGCCTACTGCTATGAAAAGATGTTCCTGGGTAAAGATGTTCCTGGTAAAAACAAGCAAATCTCCTAATCTCTTCTTAACTTAATCACTAAAAAGAGTATGTAAGCTTTTCCCAGATTGGAAACTGTCCTCACAAAACAAACTTTCTTTTAACCTTGTAAAAAAACTGTAAAATCTGGGACAGAAATAAGCAACGGCTTCAACCTTGAAAAAATATGGCATAAATTAAATCAAACTTTAAATTCAAAAAATAAATCTATTCAAAGAACTTTGCCCAGCTTTACTGATAAAATTGACATGTAACATTGTATAAGTTTAAGGTGTTAAAGTGTATGATGCAATGATTTGATACGTGTGTGTGTGTGTGTGTGTATATATATATGTATATATTTCAAAATGTTTATGACAAGCATGTTAACACATCCTTTACCTCAAATAATTATCATTTTGTTGTTACTGTTAAGGCTGTAAGATTTAAGCTTTATTCTCAAAGCAACATTCAAGTATACATTACAGTATTGTTAACTACAGTCACCATGCTGTACATTAGATTACCAAAACTTACATATCTAACTAAAAATTTGAATCCTTTAACCAGTATCTCTCCATTTTCCACACCCCTGCCCCCTCATAACCATCAAATTACTATTATTATGAAGGTGAAATTTCTATATTCTACATACAGTGTGTGTGTGTGTGTGTATATATATATGTATATATTTCAAAATGTTTATGACAAGCATGTTAACACATCCTTTACCTCAAATAATTATCATTTTGTTGTTACTGTTAAGGCTGTAAGATTTAAGCTTTATTCTCAAAGCAACATTCAAGTATACATTACAGTATTGTTAACTACAGTCACCATGCTGTACATTAGATTACCAAAACTTACATATCTAACTAAAAATTTGAATCCTTTAACCAGTATCTCTCCATTTTCCACACCCCTGCCCCCTCATAACCATCAAATTACTATTATTATGAAGGTGAAATTTCTATATTCTACATACATGTGAGATCATACAGTATTCATCTTTTCCTGTCTTGTTTATTTGACTTAGATAAAGCCCTTCAGGTTCATCCATGTTGTCACAAGTGGCAAGATTTCCTTCTTCTGTGCTTCTACTATGCTACTGATTTGGGGTTGTATTTTGTTAGGATACTTTGCATCTGTATTCATCAGGGATGTTGGCCTTTTCTTGTAGTATCCTTATCTGGCTTTGGTATCAGGATAATACTGGACTGGAAAAAGGAGTCTGAGAGGGTTGCCTTCTCTTTCATTTTTTGGAAGAGTCTGAGAAAGGTGCTACTAATTCTTCTTTTACTGTTTGGCTGAACTCATCTGTGAAGCCATCAGGTCCTGAGCTTTTCTTTGTTAGAAAATTTTATTATTGATTCAGTGTCCTTACTTGTTATTGGTCTGTTTAGATTTTATATTTTTTAATTATTCAGATTTTGCTGGCTGTATGTTTCTAAGAATGTACACATATCTTATAGGTTTTCAAGTTTGTAAGTGCATAACTATTCATACTAGTCTCTTATTATCATTTGTATTTCTGTGGTATTGTAACCGGAAAGGGTCAATCTTGACTCCATACTGGTTCTGTTTCGTGACTTGAATCCTTATTTTTTGCCATTTTTGTTATTATAGCATACATAATGGCCTGCCTCAGGGAACCCTGCCCCCCTCCACTTAACCCTTAAACTAAAGTGCTTCTGTTTAGCTCACAGGGAGATAACCTAACCCTGTCCACTTTATGATGGACTGTGATATTCTTAAGATCCTTGTGTGGAGAATGGCTCTGCTGTCTGCTGCTTGCTGGGATGGCTCAGAAATTCACTTTGGGGGTAGGGGGACAGAATCACAGATAGTGTAGCATCCTTGTTTATTGATATGGCACAAGATATTCCATTTTACATCAACTGTGAAATCAAACTAGTCAGTCCTAAAGGAAATCAGTCCTGAATGTTCATTGGAAAGACTGATGCTGAAGCTGAAGCTCCAATACTTTGGCCACCTGATGCAAAGAACTGACTCGTTGGAAGAGACCCTGATGCTGGGAAAGAGTGAGGGCAGGAGGAGAAGAGGATGAGATGGTTGGATGGCATCATCAACTCAATGGACATGAGTTTGAACAAGCTCCAGGAGTTAGTGATGGACAGGGAAGCCTGGTGTGCTGCAGTCCATGGGGTCGCAAAGAGTCAGACACAACTGAGTGACTGAACTGAACTGTGAAATGGATGTAAGGAAGGAAAACTAGCATATTCCCCTGCCTGAGGCCTGCCATTTTAAGAGATATTTACAAGAATTAAATGGTCTTTACTTTGTTTCCTCACCTCCCTCTCAATTCTGATCCATAGAAGAACCTGGCATCCAGGCCCTGACAAGATGGCTATTTTGAGATGTTAAGTCTGCCATCTTCTCAGTCAGCTGGCTCTCTGAATAAAGCCATATTTCTTGCCTCAACATGTCATCTCTCGGATTTACTGGCCTAACATGCAGAAAGCAGAGTAAGTTTGGACTTGGTAACAGCATTGGTTGTACTGCCTCCTATTTAATTTATAATTTTATTTGAGTCCTCTCTCTTTTTTCCTTTTTAATTCTAGGTGAAGGTTTTTCAATTTTGTTCATTTTTCCCAAAAAATCAACTTTTAGTTTCATTGAACTTGTCTATTGTTTTTCTATTCTCTATTTCATATTTCTGCTTTAATCACTGTTATCTCCTTCATTCTGCCAATGTTGGTCTTAGTTTGTTCTTTTCCTAATTCCTAGAGATGTAAAATAAGGCTGTTTATTAGAGATATTCCCCTTTTTTTGTAATGTAGGCATTTATTGCTATAACCTTCCTTCTTCACACCACTCTGTTGCATCCCATAAGTTTGGTATATTGTATTTTCATTTTCTTCAGTTTCAAGACAACTTTTGATTTATTCTTTGACTCATTGGTTGTTTAGGAATATGTTACTTAATTTCCACATATTCATGAATTTTCTTATTTTCCTCCTGTTGTCAATTTCTAGTTTCACACCATTTTTGTCAGAAAAGACATTTGATATGATTTAAATCTTTCAAAATTGTTAAGATATTTTGTGACATAAAATATGATCTATTCTGGAGAATGTTTTATGTGTACATGAGAAGAATGTGTATTCTGCTACTTTTGAATGGAATGTTCTATATATGTCCATTTAAGTAAGTAAGTAAAGTCACTCAGTCGTGTCCGACTCTTTGTGACCCCATGGACTGCAGCCCACCAGGCTCCTCAGTCCATGAGATTCTCCAAGCAAGAATACTGGAGTGGGTTGCCATTTCCTTCTCCAGGGGATCTTCCCAACCCAGGGATTGAACCTGGGTCTCCCGCATTGGAGGCAGACACTTTAACCTCTGAGCCACCAGGGAAGTCCCATTAGGCCTACTTAATCTAAAGATAGTTCAATTCCAATATCACCTTATTGATATTCTGCCTGGTGATCTAACCATTTTTGAAAATAGGGTATTGACATCTCTTTATGTTTTTAGGGGAAGCACAATAATTGAAACCGCCCACCCTGGCCAGGCACCATAGTAACTATCTGCATGAGTTGTTTTACAACAGGAGGTCCTGGTAAGGAACATGGAACTAATAAGCCTCTACCAACCAGAAGAGTTCGGGAACATCAAAAGGAGACACCACCTGTCTGACCACCTCCCAGAATCCTTCTTTCTGGTATCCATTTTGGCTGAACAAGGCGTACACCACCAGGAAGGACTCTGAGTCAGAATGATGGCTAAGGACAACCCAGAAACTAATCCCATCACCATAAAACCTGAGACTGCAAGCCATGTGACAGAGCTATTCTCCTGGGTTCCCTTAACCCTACTGCTCTCCACCCGGGTACCCTTTCCCAATAAAATCTCTTGCTTTGTCAGCACATATGTCTCCTCGGACAATTCATTTCTGAGTGTTAGACAAGAGCCCAGTTTTGGGCCCTGGAAGGGGTCCCCCTTCCTGCAACAATATTATTATGCCTCCATCTATTATTCCCATCAGATCTGTTAATATTTGCTTAATATATTAGGTGCCCCAATGTTGGGTGCATATATATTTACAATTGTTTAATCCTCTTGATGAATTCAATCCTTTATAGTTATACAATGATCTTCTTTGTCTCTTATTATAGTTTTAGATTGAAAGTCTATTTTATATGCTGCAAGTATACGTAAATTTGCTGTCTTTGGTTTTCATTTGCATGGACTATCTTTTCCATTGACTCATTTTTAATCTACATATGGACTTGGAGCTGACATAACTCCTTTATAGGCATCATACAGTTGAACCCTATCATTTTTAACACATTCAGTCACTGTATGTCTTTTGACTGGGCAAATGAATCTATGTAAAGTAATTATTAATAAATAAGAACTTACTATTGTCATATTGTTAATTGTTTTCTGACTGTTTTGCCATTCTTCTTTTCCTCTCTGTTGTATTCCTTTGTGAAATGATAGTTTTTCTATAATGGTCTACTCTGATTTCCTTCTCTTTACCTTGTATGTATCTACTATAGGTTTTTATTTTGTGATTACCCTGAGGCTTACTTGAAACATCTTACAGATAAAACAGTCAATTTTAAGCCAATTTCAACTTACTTTTAATTGCATATAAAAACTCTATCCTCTTACTTGCCTTCACATATATATGTTTTTGATTAAACAATTTATATCTTCTTATATATCCATTATGAAATTACTGTAGCTATTTTTAATACTCCTATCCTTTAACATTTATACTAGAGTTAAGTGCTAGAGAAAGCAATGGCAACCCACTCCAGTACTCTTCCCTGGAAAATCCCATGGACAGAGGAGCCTGGTAGTCTACAGTCCATGGGGTTGCTATGAGTCAGACACGACTGACTGACTTCACTTTCACTTTTCAATTTCATGCATTGGAGAAGGAAATGGCAATCCACTCCAGTGTTCTTAGCTGGAGAATCCCAGGGACGAGGGAGCCTGGTGGGCTGCCATCTGTGGGGTCGCACAGAGTTGGACACGACTGAAGCAACTTAGTAGCAGAAGCAGCAGAGTTAAGTGCTTAATACATAACCATATTAGGGTATTCTAAATTTGACTATATATGTACGTCTACCAGTGTGTTGTATATTTTTTATGTTTTCATGTTACTCATTAGTATCCTTTCATTTTAGTTTGAAGAACTCCTTTCACCATTCCTTGTAAGGCAAGTCTAATGGTGATGAACCCTCACAACTTTTGTTTGTTTGGGAAAGTCTTCATCTCACCTTAATTTGTGAAGGTCATGTTTACTAGTTAAACAGTCTTGGTTGGCAGATGTTTTTGTTTCAGCACTTCGAATATATTATTTCACTGTCTCCTGGCTTGCAAGGCTTTTGCTGAGAAATCTGCTGACTGCCTTATAAGAGTTGGCCTGAACTGGAAAATTTTTTTTCTCTTATTGCCTTTAAAATTCTCCTTCCTTTTATTTTTTTTAATTGATTTGTATTTTTTAGTTTGTTTTGCTTTACAATACTGTATTCGTTTTGCTATACATTGACATGAATCAGCCACGAATGTACATGAACTCCCAATCCCAATCCCACCTCCCCCCTCCCGCCCCACACCTTCTCTCTGGATTATCCCCGTGCATCAGTCCCAAGCATCCTGCATCCTGCATCAAACCTAGACTGGCGATTCGTTTCACTTNCTCTTTCTACCCCCTTCTGATGCCTATGTCAGAAGCTTTCTCTATCTCCTTTATACTTTAATAAAACTTTATTACACAAAAGCTCTGAGCGATCAAGCCTCGTCTCTGGCCCCGGATTGAATTCTTCTCCTCCGGAGGCCAAGAATCCCGGCGTCGTAATTCAACAACAACCTTTCAGAGGTCAACATTATCTTTATTACCTTCACCATAGTTTGGCCCCAAGTAAATAGTAGGGAGGGAACACAGCTCCACCCATCAACAGAAAATTGGATTAAAGATTTATTGAGTATAAGTGAACTGAAGTGCTCAGTCATGTCCAACTCTTTGCGACCCCATGGACTGTAGCCTACCAGGCTCCTCTGTCCATGGGATTTTCCAGGCAAGAGTACTGGAGTGGATTGCCATTTCCTTCTCCAGCGGATCTTCCTGACTCAGGGATTGAACACAGGTCTCCTGCATTGTAGACAGACACTTTACTGTCTGAGCCACCCATGGCCCCAATCATAAGAACAAGACTCAGTATCCCCCCTCGGTCAGTCTATTCCATCTGGAAGCTTTCATAAGCCTCTTATCCTTCTCCATCAGAGGTCAGACTGAAAGCCACAATCACAGAAAACTAACTAATCTAATCACATGGACCACGGCCTTGTCTAACTCAATGAAACTATGAGCCATGCCATCCACCCAAGACGGACAGGTCACGGTTGGAGAGTTCTGACAAAATGTGGTCCACAGTGAAAGGGAATTGCAAACCACTTCAGTACTCCTGCCTTAAGAACCCCATGAACAGTATGAAAAGGCAAAAAGGACACTGAAAGATGAACTCCCCAGGTTGGTAGGTGCCCAATGTTACTGGAGATCAGTGATAAATAACTCCAGAAAAAAATGAAGAGACACAGCCAAAGCAAAAACAACACACAGCTGTAGATGTGACTGGTGATAGAAGCAAGGCCCGATGCTGTAAGATCAATACAGCATAGGAACCTGGATTGTTAGGTCCATGAATCAAGGCAAATTGGACGTGGTCAAACAGGAGATGGCAAGAGTGAACGTCGACATTCTAGGAATCAGCAAACTAAGATGGACTGGAATGGGTGAATTTAACTCAGATGACCATTATATTACTACTGTGGGCAGGAATCTCTTAGAAGAAATAGAATAGCCATCATAGTCAACAAAAGAGTCTGAAATGCAGTACTTGGATGCAATCCCAAAAACAATAGAATGATCTCTGTTCATTTCCAAGGCAAACCATTCAATATCACGGTGATCCAAGTCTATGCCCCAACCAGTAATGCTGGAGAAGCTGAAGTTGAAGAGTTCTATGAAAACCTATAAGACCTTCTAAAACTAACACCCAAAAAAGATGTCCTTTTCATTACAGGGGACTGGAATGCAAAAGTAGGAAGTCAAGAAATACCTGGAGTAACAGGCAAATTTGGCCTTGGGGTAAAGAATGAAGCAGGGCAAAGGCTAATAGAGTTCTGCCAAGAGAATGCACTGGTCATAGCAAACACTCTCTTCCAAACAACACAAGAGAAGACTCTGCACATGGACATCACCAGATGGTCAACACCAAAATCAGACTGATTATATTCTTTGCAGCCAAAGATGGAGAAGCTCTATACAGTCAGCAAAAACAAGACAGGCAGCTGACTATGGCTCAGATCATGAACTCCTTATTGCCAAATTCAGACTTAAGTTGAAGAAAGTAGGGAAAACCATTAGACCATTCAGATATGACCTAAATGAAATCTCTAATGATTGTACAGTGGAAGTGAGAAATATATTTAATGGACTAGATCTGATAGACAGAGTGCCTGAAGAACTATGGACAGAGGTTCATAACATTGTATAGGAGACAGGGATCAAGACCATCCCCAAGAAAAAGAAATGCAAAAATGCAAAATGGCTGACTGAGGAGGCCTTACAAATAGCTGTGAAAAGAAGAGAAGCCAAAAGTAAAGGAGAAAAGGAAAGATACATCCATTTGAATGCAGAGTTCCAAAGAATAGCAAGGAGAGATAGAAAGCCTTCCTCAGTGATCAATGCAAAAAAAAACAGAGGAAAACAATAGAATGGGAAAGACTAGAGATCTCTTCAAGAAAATTAGAGATACTAAGGGAACATTTCATGCAAAGATGGCTCGATAAAGGACAGAAATGGTATGAACCTAACAGAAGCAAAAGATATTAACAAGAGGTGGCAAGAATACACAGAAGAACTGTACAAAAAAGATCTTAATGACCCAAATAATCACAATGGTCTGATCACTAACCTAGAACAAGACATCCTGGAATATGAAGTCAAATGGGCCTTAGGAAGCATCACTATGAACAAAGTTAGTGCAGGTGATGGAATTCCAGTTGAGCTATTTCAAATCCTAAAGGATGATGCTGTGAAAGTGCTGCACTCAATATGCCAGCAAATTTGGAAAACTCAGCAGTAGCCACAGGACTGGAAAAGGTCAGTTTTCATTACAATCCCAAAGAAAGGCAATGCCAAATAATGTTCAAACTACCACACAGTTGCACTCATCTCACACGCTAGCAAAGTAATGGTCAAAATTCTCCAATCCAGGCTTTAACAGTACATGAACCATGAACTTCCAGATGTTCAAGCTGGTTTTAGAAAAGGAAGAGGAACCAGAAATCAAACTGCCAACATCTGATGGATCATTGGAAAAGCAAGAGAGTTCCAGAAAAACATCTATTTCTGCTTTATTGACTATGCCAAAGCCTTTGACTGTGTGGATCACAATAAACTGTAAAAAATTCTGAAAGAGATGGGAATACCAGACCACCTGACCCACCTCTTGAGAAATCTATATGCAGGTCAGGAAGTAACTGTTAGAACTGGACATAGAACAACAGACTGGTTCCAAATAGGAAGAGGAGTACGTCAAGGCTGTATATTGTCACCCTGCTTATTTAACTTCTATGCAGAGTACATCATGAGAAATGCTGGTCTGGATGAAATACAAGCTGGAATCAAGATTGCCAGGAGANTCTTGAGAAATCTATATGCAGGTCAGGAAGTAACTGTTAGAACTGGACATAGAACAACAGACTGGTTCCAAATAGGAAGAGGAGTACGTCAAGGCTGTATATTGTCACCCTGCTTATTTAACTTCTATGCAGAGTACATCATGAGAAATGCTGGTCTGGATGAAATACAAGCTGGAATCAAGATTGCCAGGAGAAATATCAATAACCTCAGAAATGCAGATGATACCACCCTTATGGAAGAAAGTGAAGAAGAACTAAAGAGCCTCTTGATGAAAGTGAAAGAAGAAAGTGAAAAAGTTGGCTTAAAGCTCAACATTCAGAAAACAAATATGATGGCATCCAGTCCCATCACTTCATGGGAAATAGATGGGGAAACAGTGTCAGACTTTATTTTGGGGGCTCCAAAATCACTGCAGATGGTGACTGCAGGCATGAAATTAAAAGACACTTGCTCCTTGGAAGAAAAGTTATGACCAACGTAGACAGCATATTAAAAAGCAGAGACTACTTTGCCAACAAAGTTCTATCTAGTCAAGGCTATGGTTTTTCCAGTAGTCATTTATGGATGTGAGAGTTGGACTATAATGAAAGCTGAGTGCCGAAGAATTGATGCTTTTGAACTGTGGTGTTGGAGAAGACTCTTGAGAGTCCCTTGGACTGGAAGGAGATCCAACCAGTCCATCCTAAAGGAAATCAGTCCTGAATATTCATTGGAAGAACTGATGCTGAAGCTGAAACTCCGATACAAAAGACCCTGACGCTGGGAAAGATTGAAGGTGAGAGAAGGGGAAACAGAGGATGAGATGGTTGGATGGCATCACCGACTCAATGGACATGAGTTTGAGTCATCTCTAGGAGTTGGTGGTGGACAGGAGGCCTGGCGTGCTGCAGTCCATGGTGTTGCAAAGCATTGGCCATGACTGAGCCTCTGAACTGAACTCAGAGTAGGCTGGCTTGTTGCAGTCCACAGGGTCACACAAAATTGGACACAACTTAGTAACTGAACAACAACTCCTATTTGTCTGCCCTCCCCTTTCCCTTTCTAGCAGAACCTCTAAAACCCTCCTCTACATAGTCACTAAATCAAATGTAGGAATCCCATTCCTCTAACCAGGGAGTGTTTTGGGAACAAGCACGTAAGGCAGTTCTAACCAATGAGAGGTGAAATATGCTAAGAGGCTTATAGAAAAAGTTTTTTCACTTTTAATGAGAAGCACAGTGACTAAGGTTCTTTTTAAAAATTACTAATTTCAGATCTGAGGGAGAGAATACATAAAGTAAGTCTGGGAAATCTTGTTTAGTTGGAAAGCAAAAGAGTTTTCAAAGATGAATGGAGCCCTATCAAAAGGATACACAGTAGCCATTAGGAAGACTCTCTCCCAGATCAAAATTGGGACAATTTGAAAATCAAAAGAATAAGGATTATAATTGACTGAAAACTTTTGAATATATAAAAATCCTCAAGATAAATGTTTAAAAGAAAGTCAAAACAAACTCAATTGTCATCATTACACCAAAACCTTACTTTGAAAATTGGTAATTAAAAGTTAAGAGTCAACAATTTATCTTGCCTTTCTTGTACTTTAGGGTAACCTAATAAAAAGTCCTGATTGATTCTCCCTTTTTCATAAGAGTTTCAGTTAATAAATACCATTTTGTAAAACACTAATCAAATAATTGAGTCGGCAACTATCTTCAGTGGAAGCTAAAGCCATTAGGTCATAAAAGAAAGTTAAAAGGAAACTGAACAGTTACATTCAGTGCCAAACTACCAAATCCAAATTATTTACTATTTTGCAAGGAAAAGTGTTGCTATACAATATTGTTTCACAATGGAGAAATCACACTGAAATCCCCTTATTTTACCATCATTAAGAAAGGGACAATCAGATATTACATGACTCTTAATCGGGAAGATCCCCTGGAGAAGGAAATGGCAACCCACTCCAGTACTCTTGCCTGGAAAATCCCATGGACGGAGAAGCCTGGTGGGCTACAGTCCATGGAGTCACAAAGAGTAGGACACGACTGAGTGACATCACTTTTTTTCACTTAATATGACGTAGTAAGTACACAACATCACCTATGAAGTATTCCTTTAAATGCTTAATTCAAATCTATACAATTCTTTAAATCTAACATCCAGTTTACAGAAAATATGGAGGACATAAAAGTACCTGAAAGAAACAGCCGAAGTGAATCTGAGTCATTCTACAGGACCAGAGACTGGGCTCTTCAACATTTCAATTTTACAGGCATTGGAGAAAAAAATTAAACATAGTCACCAAAAATATAAAGAACTGTTTGTAAAAGGAAACTAGGTAAGTCAGTAGATTTACTCCTTCTTGAACAATTGTTTAAAACAAAGTGTTCCTACACTTCATTATGATGTTGGGCAAGCAGCTTAGAACACAAAAGACTGAATTAAAACTGAAATATTGTTGCACACATTTGTATGAGCATCAAGAAATGGTTTCCATGGGTTTTTATATTGAATGAATTATTTTTATACAAAGTTTATCAATCAATATTTATTGTGGAAAGATGCTGATGTCTGTTTTGGAAAGTTAAATATACTTAAGATGTATGGCATTAAATTCAATTTTGTTGGTATCTTTGATATTTTAAATAACATGTCCATTCAAACTGAGAAATAATTTGGGAGATATTTAATTTTATAGTGCAATACTTATATTGTAGATATTAACTTGTAAAATCTGTCATTGTGTATTTGGCATGCAGTTAACACTTTCTCTTTATTCACAATTGGTATGTTAATAAATGTTATAAACATAAGTACTGAGATATGCATCACCAGTTCTATACAATTTAATTGTCCTATTTCACCTTTTTGTCCCTAAATTCATTAAAAAAAGATGTGTAAATTAAAAAAAAAAAAACAGGAGGGAGGTAATGTCCTAGAATCAAGATTAAAAGGGTTTTGGCAATATAACAATAATATGTAATGACTGATCCTTGACTGGATTTTGGTTTGAACAAACCAGCCATAAATGACAGTTTGGGAGAAATTGTGAGATCTGAATATAGACTGGAATATCAGCTGCTACTAAGGAATAATTATTACATCTTAGGTATAATAATAATACAGTGATTCATTAGGGGAAAATCTTTTTTCAGAGATGTAGTCTCAAGACATTTCATGATGGGAATAATTTAAAATTATTCATCAGAAAAAAAGATGAAGCAAATATGTCAAAATATCAGTGTTTATATCAGTGTGATAGATATGGATAATTTTTATATTATGCTCTCTATTTCTGTGAGCAATTAAACTTTAAACAGTCCTCCCCAAAAAGTCATTAAGAGTGTCTCTTCTACTGGGTATCATTGGGTCTGCATATGATCCCAGGCATTGGGGCACCTGTCTTCAATGGCATCAGGAGAGCAAGCCTGAAGTGAAAGTTGGAATGCTGAGGATGGAAGAACAGGACAGAAAACCTGCTTTCCCTGATGACACGGCTGAACCAATGATTTATCCAACCCTGAGCACTTACTGAGCTTCTTCAAATGGGAGCTAATATACTTTTCTTATTATTTATGCCAGTTTGAATTGGATTCAGTTACACATAGCCAAAAATATTCCAACTAATAACAGTTATTGAAAATCAATGTCTGAGTGCCCTCTGCCCATTCCCATGAATGTTCTTCCTGAAGATCCTCACATGGCTCCCTCCCACACTTCCTTCAGGTCTCTGCTGAAATGTCACTCTTCAGCGAACCCTAGCTGGACCACTGTGTACAAAACAGCAATCTCTCTTTGTTCAGATTAAACTGAAAAACTGAAGCTCCTCAGCAAGTCTAAGACTAATCCTAGGATCCATGTTGACTCCACCAATGTGGAAACACCTTAAAACATCCAGAAAAAAATAGTATCGTCCTTTGAATTTTCATAACTTTTAAGTTATCCATTCCTTTTATCACTTATTTTATCCTGTATTGTGGGTATTTGTGGATACATCTTATCCCTCCCACTAAATTCCTATACCACTGTGCTGAAGCCAGTATGAACCAGCTCTTGAGCACCATGCACGCATCTCTAACTCCACTTTCACTAATGTCATATTGGTAGCTTGAAATGGACTACAGTGAATGTATTTACACCATGGAAATCAGAAAATGCTACAATTCAGGGCTCCCCACTCCACAGCTGTTATACATTTACCAGCATACCATGTTTCCATATCTTATCCATTTTTATGTTCCTCAGATTACAAATGACAGTGTCTTTCTTTTATTAATTCAGCAAATATTTATTAACAGCCAACTATGTTATTCTGGAATAGGTAATGACAACCCTCTCCAGTATTCTTGCCTGGGCAATCTCATGGACAGAGGAGCCTGGGGGGCTACCGTCCATGAGGTCACAAAGTTGACATGACTGAGCACACACATGCACACAAGTGTGTGGACACATGGAGACATGGAGAGCTGTGCAAATGGTCCCAGCTGTAGGGAGTGCAAAAACTGACTAAAATAGACACAGTTTCTTCCCTTTAGAGCTTATATTCTAAGGTGGAAAATAGTCCAAAAACAAATAAAGCAAATAAACATATGTAATGTATAAAAAGCAGGATATAAAAGCAGGGTAAGCAAATAGAGGGAAATCAAGGTTAGGTGAAGGGAAAATGTATTTCCAGTCGAGTATAATCAAGCTAGGCTTCTCTGAGACTGTGGCATCTGAACAGACCTGAAAGAAATGACAGTGAACCATGCAAGTATCTGCAGAAAGGCATCCAAAGAAGAAGGAACAGTAAGTGCACAGAACCTGAGCTCAAAGCCTTCCAATATGCTAAGTGGCTGCAAGGAAGCCAAAGCACCTAGAACAAAGAGGAAAGGTAGAAAAGAAGGTCATAGAGATAGCTTGACCAGATCATGTCAGCCTTGGTAGGAACTTCAGATTTCATTTTAAGTGTGCTACAAAGCCAATGAAGAGACTGGACTGAGAAAGTGGCATAATGTTTTGTTTTAAAGGGATGATTCTGGATGCCAGACTTTAGAAGAGTAAGAGAAGCAGCAAGGAGACTCGTTAAGAGCTACTGAAGTAATCTAGATGACATTTGGATAAAGAGGACAAGCATACTTAGTTGTTAGTTTGAACATGACACAATCGGGTCATTTGCAAGAAGGTGCTAATCACAAAACAGACCTAGAGGAGCTCTTGTAAGAGCTGCAGGCAGATGTGGAGGCGTAGAGATTCTAGGACTCTGGCTGAGTCCTGGAGCAATGGGAGACAGAGGCTCCTCTTCCACAGACCCCTCCAAGCATGCAGTCCTGCCCCTACTTGGGAAAGGATATAAGCACATGTGTACAGGCACACAACAAGGAGAGTTTCCATGCACCTCTGCCCTTCCCTGCCTTCACTCCTGAGCCATGTCTTGGGTAACCTAAGACATCTGGACCAACCACTTCAGACTGAGCAATAATGTGCTAACATAAAATTTTCCTTTGGAAGTTGCTAGGAGAGTAGCAGAGAAGGCAATGGCACCCCACTCCAGTACTCTTGCCTGGAAAATCCCATGGATGGAGGAGCCTGGTGGGCTGCAGTCCATGGGGTCACGAAGAGTTGGACATGACTGAGCGAATTCACTTCACTTTTCACTTTCATGCATTGGAGAAGGAAATGGCAACCCACTCCAGAGTTCTTGCCTGGAGAATCCCAGGGATGGGGGAGCCTGGTGGGCTGCCGTCTCTGGAGTCGCACAGAGTCGGACACGACTGAAGCGACTTAGCAGCAGCAGCATACACTCCATGGGTTGCAAAGAGTCAGAAATGACTGAGCAAGTTTCACTTTCACTTCACTTTCATGGCAAAAACCACCACAATACTGTAATTATTCTCTAATTTAAAAAATAAAATATTTTTTAAAGTTTTAAAAAAAAGGTTATAGGGAGAGTCTACTAATTCTAAGCAATGAGATGAAAGTTGACCTAAATTTGACCTAGTATTTTTAAAGATAGTTGTAGATCTTTCTCAAAATACAATAGATAGAATCACTAATAAATTGTTGCTTAATGAAGACACCAGGAAACTTGCTTTTAATAAATAGTGGAGAATTATAATTAATTAGTATATAATCTGTTGACTTTAAAAGTGCCAGAAAACATTTAGAAAGTTTATTCTTGAACATGGCTTGCTTGGTAAAGCAGTTTATATAAAGTGTCATTTCAAATCAGTGGGAGGGAGAAGCTATCTTTTTAATAAATGCACTAGGATAGCTAACTAAACATAAAGCAAAACATATTGGGCTGAATTCCTAGCTAACACCCTACACCAAAATAATTGATGAAACAAGAGTATAAATATAGAAAAGAAAATAATGAAAGATCTAGAAGGAATTTACCTATTTAACTCAAAAGTAAATTTACTTTCAATTTTGGTGTGAGAAAGACCTTTCTTAAAGAGATGCAAAAGCCAGAAGTCATAAAGTAAAATATTGATTAAACTGACAACAAAAAATTATTAAATATCAACATGGCAACAAAATATTATAACCAAAAAAAAATCAAGAAATAATCAGCAAGCAAGGGAAAATATTTTTTAACTATAGGAAACAGCTTCTTTTATTACTTTATGTAATAAAAATGGTGAATAATCTTATAGAAAAATAGGTAGAGCATATGAACAGAAAGCTAAAGAAAAAGAAAATATAATCAAGTCCACAGCAAAATATGCTTTATCTCAGTATAAATATATTTATAAATATAAATAAAACATCAATGCAACTAATTTAATCTCTGTAAGATTTAAAAAGCTAAAAGTTAGTTAAAATCCAATTTTTTTGGTCCAGAATAGGATACAGTTGGTGTACTTTTCCCAATTCTTTCCACTAAGTATAGCTAAATACTCTGGACGCTACATATAAAAGAAACATAAGACTCTGAAATGTGGTGAAAAGAAAGCAGACTAGCTAGATTCCTCAGAAACCAAGAAACCACCTAGCAGTAAGTTCTCTAGGTTTTCTTTCTGCTTATTATATCCTGAACTGAGTGCTAGAAAAGCCAGTAACCCAGAAACGCCAATAGGCAGAGATAAAAACAGCAGCAAAAAGTACTCTCTAGCCAAAGGACAAGGAAAAGGGCAGCCTGACAGAACAGAAAAGTTTTAGACAATAACCAGCCAGATCTAGAGTAAGACCACAAAGAAAAAAAAAAACTGTAGGCCCATCATCTACCACCTCCATCAACAAAGGCTTAATAGGAAGCCTTGGTTTTGATGCTTGCCTAGCAGTAACACGATGCTTCTTTTCCCCAAATGGAGTAGTGGTAGAGAACTCTGAGTAGGGAGCTAGGACTTTTATCCCTGCTGGATAATAATAAACCTCATCCTCCTCCCACTGGGGAAGCACACAGGGAGCAATAACAAGGCATTGTGCTCCCTCCTAGCAAGGGGTGGGTATCAGTGAAAGCCTAATGGGAAGCCTGAACTTCCACCTCTGCCTAGAATGTCAAAAGAGGCCAAATGGGGAATGTGAACTTCTACCCTCACATGACAATAATGAGGTGGCATGCTTGTTCACTTTGCCTGCTTGGAGTCAGAGGAGGCCTGCTAAAACACAAAATTTAATTAAGAACCAAACTCTCATAAAATGACACCCAAAATGTCCATGATACTCCAATAACAAGAAATATTTCAACTTGAATGACAATAAGACAACCAGCAGACACCAACATTGAATGCCAGAGATGTTAGAGTTACATAATAAGGGTTTAAAGTAGCCATCATAAAAATATATCTATGAACATGCTTGAAACAAATCATAAAAGAGAAAATCTCAGCAAAGAAATAAAAGGCATATAGGAAAGCCAAAGAAAACTTTTAGAGCAAAAAAAAAAAAAATACAATAATCTATAAGGAAAAACTCACTGGATGACTTTAAAAGCAGAATGGAAATGACAGAAGAAAGAATTAGCGAACTTGATCATAGTGCTTTCCAGGTTTACTATATCTTTTTACTTCTCTGTATATTCATTCTACTATTTTTGAGTTTGATATTGAAACTCCAACTAAAAATCATAATTTACTTACTTAAAAAATAATTGAACTATCAAGTAGAACTCTATGTAACTTTGTTCTGTATTTTCCAGGTCTCCTTTAAATGTGTTATTATATTTTCATAATTAAAAAAAATTTTTTTCAAGTTGAAAAAAGAATCAGTGAACTTGAATAAACGATCCTATTGGAACAACAGAGAGAAAAGAGACTGAAAATAAATGAACAGAGCCTCGGGGACTTGTAGGACTATAAAGAAGATCTAATATTTTGATCAATAGTGTCCTAGAAGGAGTGGCAAAGAAGGTGGGACAGAAAAATTATTCAAAGAAAGAGTGACAGAAATTTTCCCAAATTTAAGAAAAAACATAAATCTATATATAGATTTAAGAATCTGAGTGAATCCTAAACAGGATAAACCCAAACAAACCCATGCTTAGGCACATAATAATCAAACTCCTGAAAACTAAAGACAAAGGAAAAAATATTAAAAGCACAAAGACAGAAACAATGCCCAAAGAGAAAAACTATTTAAATTACAACAGATTTCTCATCAGAAACCATGCAGGGGAGGAGAGCACGCATCTGACTATAATGGGGTAGAACAATGGAATAGTTCTATATCTTGATTCTGGGGGTGGTTACACAAATATACACATGTAATGAAAGGCATAGAACCATATACATGCATTGTATCAACATCCATTTCCTAGTTTTGATATTTTACTACAGTTATAAAGAAGTAAATGATGGGAGAAATGGTGAGATATACACAAATAATGACTTACTATTCTTTATGAAAGTGAAAGTGAAAGTCACTCAGTCCTGCCAACTCTTTGCAACCCCATGTTATTCTCTGGGCCCGAATACTGGAGTGGGTAGCCTTTCACTTCTCCAGGGGATCTTCCCAACCCAGGAATCAAACCCAGGTCTCCCGCATTGCAGGCGGATTCTTTACCAGCTGAGCCACAAGGGAAACCCAAGAATACTGGAGTGGGTAGTCTATCCCTTTGTAAATGATGGGAGAAATGGTGAGATATACACAAATAATGACTTACTATTCTTTATGAAAGTGAAAGTGAAAGTCACTCAGTCCTGTCCAACTCTTTGCAACCCCATGTTATTCTCTGGGCCCGAATACTGGAGTGGGTAGCCTTTCACTTCTCCAGGGGATCTTCCCAACCCAGGAATCAAACCCAGGTCTCCCGCATTGCAGGCGGATTCTTTACCAGCTGAGCCACAAGGGAAACCCAAGAATACTGGAGTGGGTAGTCTATCCCTTCTCCAGCAGATCTTCCCAACCCAAGAACTGAATATGGGTCTCCTGCATTGCAGGTGGATTCTTTACCAAATGAGCTATTAGGGAAGCCCTTGTTTGTAATTATTCTTGTTTATAATTGTTATATATTGTTATAATTGTTATATATTCCTCATGGGTTGACCCTTTTATCATAAAATGTCTGTCTTTGTCTCTAGTAACAACTTTTGGCATAAAATCCATTTTGTCTGGTGTTTTGAATAGCCTCTATACTAATATTAACATTAGTATGACAAAAATATATGAGTTTCTAACAGCAAAAATATATGAGTTTCTAACAGCAAAAAATATTAAAGTGTATTATGGGTTCTCTGTTCG
>SJXQ01012416.1:184227-236681 GCA_006408695.1 Aepyceros melampus | reverse complement strand
ACAGTAGAAAAAGTGTCAGACTTTATTTTTTTGGGCTCCAAAATCACTGCAGATGGTGACTGCAACCATGAAATTAAAAGACACTTACTCTTTGGAAGAAAAGTTATGACCAACCTAGATAGTATATTCAAAAGCAGAGACATTACTTTGCCGACTAAGGTCCGTCTAGTCAAGGCTATGGTTTTTCCTGTGGTCATGTATGGATGTGAGAGTTGGACTGTGAAGAAGGCTGACCACAAAGAATTGATGCTTTTGAATTGTGGTGTTGGAGAAGACTCTTGAGAGTCCCTTGGACTGCAAGGAGATCCAACCAGTCCATTCTAGAGGAGATCAGTCCTGGGTGTTCTTTGGAAGGACTGATGCTAAAGCTGAAACTCCAGTACTTTGGCTACCTCATGCGAAGAGTTGACTCAATGGAAAAGACTCTGATGCTGGGAGGGATTGGGGGCAGGAGGAGAAGGGGACAACCAAGGATGAGATGGCTGGATGGCATCACGGACTCGATAGACGTGAGTCTGAGTGAACTCCGGGAGATGGTGATGGACAGGGAGGCCTGGCGTGCTGCAGTTCATGGGGTCACAAAGAGTCGGACATGACTGAGCTACTGAACTGAACAACTGTGTAGGGTGTGCCCTATTATTATCCCCACTTTATAGATGAAGAAACTGACACATACTGAGTTATGTGATGTGCTCAAGGCCACTGGGTTAGTACCAGGCAGAGCTGGGTTTGAATCTGGATGGTCTGATTGCATTTGTACCATAGCCTTCATGCATGTGGAGAATATGAACTCATCAACTATTCCACCCTCATTCTCATGAATGTCCTGTCCTCCAGAAGCAGGAAAGCTGGGAACTAACTAGATGTCAGGACTCCCTTGCAGCTTGAGTTCTGCAGGTGATTCAGGTTTGGCTATGCAGGTGAATTCCCATGACATTTGGAAGAGAGACTAAGGCCGAGGCACATTCCTGGTGCTTCTGCAGTTTCAGGACAAGCATGTTCCTGAAGCGCTCACTTTTTCTGTGGTCACTTCAGCAGTGGTCCCTGTACAGTGTGAGGCTTGCATGTTGCAGCACATCCACTGTGCTGATGCTGGTCTTGGCAGAAATGTGTGGTTTCAGAAGCAGCAGGAGGGGCATCTTGCTGACCATAGCCAAGGAGGTAAACCAGGGCTGCTAGCATCTGGTTTGTGGAAGACAGCAGAGCTGTTAGTGGTTCAGTTTGGTAGTGTGGCTTTTCATTCCTGAAAGTTGTTTCTTCAGCTCTTCCTACAGTGCTATCACTCATTTAATATCCTTAATAAATACCTTAAAGTTTTGAAGTTGCTTAAAGTTGCCAGAAGAGAGTCTGGTCTCTGAACTGACTGACTCTGAATACACAATGCTAAACCAAAATATCTTTGTTACAGATAGAGCTAACATTGGAGAATGTGTCCTATATTGGCAGCCAATAGGGACCCTAATTAGATATATTCCCCCCACCCAAGCACAGGCAACACTGACCTGGAGCAAGCCCCACCTGCTCAGGGAGAGGCTGCCCTCATAAGTTTGTGGGGGAGCAGAGCAGAATGTAAACCTTCTGGGCAGCTCACTCCCAAAAGGAAGGATGAAGGGGGACGGTTATGTGTGCCCAGTTCTTTATCCTCTGCTTACCAGGTAAATAAACCAGACCTAACTGCGGTGGGAACAGAGATGATGGTCAGTGAATGAGGAGGTTATGGGGGGAATTGGCTCAAAGTGCTATTCTTCAACATTGAGAGTCTGTGAGTCTGTGACTGGAGATTATAAACATTAAATTGCTCTGTGAAAGCAGAGATGGTTTATGTCATAGATTATATGATCTGGGTACATTAAAACAGAGCAATTTTGTACTTTGTGGAACCCTTGCAGGTGGGGGATAGTATCCAAGATTAAAGAAGTTTCTAAATAACTGATGCTTTGTCCATTTTAGAGATGACATCTTTTAAAATGTTAACCTCTAGGCATGGACATGTTTCTGAGAGTATTATTACAAAAAAGAAACCATATTATTTAGATGCTTTGAGCCATGGTAGCAGAGGCTTAAACAATTAATGTGTGTAATTTCTTTTTTTTAATTAATTAATTTATTTTTGGCTTAGTTGCCCTGAAGCATGTGGGATCTTCCTGGACCAGAAATTGAACCCTTGTCCCCTGCATGCACAAGTGGATTCTCAAGCACTGGATAAACAGGGAAGGCCTGCATTTAATTTCTTACATAACAAAATTCAACAATGTCATTGAGGTCTCAGATTCTTTCTGTGTTTCCTTCCCTCCATCCTCAGATGTACTGGGGAAAGCCTTCCTCGTGGTCATAAAATGGCTGCCACAGTTCCAAACATCACATCTCATCTCACAAACTCATTTCTGAAATATAAAAGGAGAGATGTTTTGTAAAAAAGACTTTCCAGTCATGTGGCTCTCTGCTTTATCAGAGAGGAAAATCTTTCCCAGAAGATTACCTCTTGTTGATTAGAACACAGTCAGGTGTCTACTCCTAAGCCAACCACCGGCAAAGAGGAAGGGGTTGGCCATGGCTTATTTCAACTAGTCTTGTGGTCAAACACATTATCTCCCAGACAAATCAGAGTCCTGATGGCAGGGAATAAGGGTCATGGGTATTGGTGGGGAGACTGCAACGGTGCACCCGGCCTTAGTGTCTCAGTTCCACGCTGCGTGATTCAGAGGTGCCTGGAGAGTCCAGATAACTCCCGACCACATGCCTCTGGATTCTCTCTCCCTCTACGTTGCTGTCTTCCGTCCCGCCCAGGCTGCCTGCTGTCACTTCCTGCTCTTGCCTCTGTGCTGTTAGAGGCAGCATTGCTCCCTGATCCTGGTTTTTCCCCTTTAAACATGTGTGAGTCTAGAACTCGGGGGATGCCCTTGCTGGACTAGGACAGTGTCTGTTACTGAACTCCGGGGGCATGGTCTAGAAGTATTCCTGAGTCCATTTTCCCCAAAGCTGGCTAGATTCCTATTTGGTTTGATTTTTGTTGTTGTTGTTTGTTTTTAATCTCTACTTAGCAGAATGAGCTTTATCGGGATAGCCTAGGCCGGGAAGGATGACACATGAAGCCAGTCTCTACAGGGCACCCTGCATAGGCAAGCATTGCTGCACGCCCACCAGCACGGGAGATGAAGGGGCTGGGGAGTGGCTCTCTGATGGCACCCATTACAGGCCATGATGCTGGCAGGTCTGTTCGTTAAGCCAGGTCCCTTCCATGAGGGTTTTCCAGAGTCATCAACTCTGTGGTGTCATGAAAAAACATAACACAGGGTAAGGGACTAGGTCAGGATTTCTCAGCCTCAGCACTGTTGATATTTGGGCCAGATGAATCTTGAAGGTTCTGGGGGAAAGGGGTGAGGGGTACTGTCCTGTGCACTGTAGCATGTTGAGTACTATCCCAGGCCTCACCCACTACCTGCCCCGACCACCCCCACTCCACAGGAATAATGTCGTCACTCAGTTCAGTTCACTTGCTCAGTCGTGTCCACTCTTTGCGACCCCCATGAATTGCAGCACGCCAGGCCTCCCTGTCCATCACCAACTCCCAGAGTTCACTCAAACTCACGTCCATCAAGCCGGTGATGCCATCCAGCCATCTCATCCTCTGTCGGCCCCTCTCCTCCTGCTCCCAGTCCCTCCCAGCATCAAAAGCTTTTCCAATGGGTCAACTCTTCGCATGAGGTGGCCAAAGTACTGGAGCCTCACCTTCTAGACCATGCCCCTCTTCTAGACCATGCCCCTGGAGTTCAGCCTCACCTTTAGCATCATTCCTTCCAAAGAACACCCAGGACTGATCTCCTCTAGAATGGACTGGTTGGATCTCCTTGCAGTCCAAGGGACTCTCAAGAGTCTTCTCCAACACCACAGTTCAAAAGCATCAATTCTTTAGCACTCAGCTTTCTTCACAGTCGAGCTCTCACATCCATACATAACCACTGGAAAAACCATAGCCTTGACTGGACGGAACTTTGTTGGCAAAGTAATGTCTCTGCTTTGTAATATGATATCTTGGTTGGTCATAACTTTCCTTCCAAGGAGTAAGCGTCTTTAAATTTCATGGTTGCAATCACCATCTGCAGTGAGTTGGGAGCCCCCAAAAATAAAGTCTGACACTGTTTCCACTGTTTCCCCATCTATTTCCCATGAAGTGATGGGGCCAGATGCCATGATCTTCGTTTTCTGAATGTTGAGCTTTAAGCCAACTTTTTCACTCTCCTCTCTCACTTTCAACAAGAGGCTTTTTAGCTCCTTTTCACTTTCTGCCATAAGGGTGGTGTCATCTGCATATCTGAGGTTACTGATATTTCTCCCAGCGATCTTGATTCCAGCTTGTGTTTCTCCAGCCCAGCGTTTCTCATGATGTACTCTGCATAGAAGTTAAATAAGCAGGGTGACAATATACAGCCTCGACGTACTCCTTTTCCTATTTGGAACCAGTCTGTTGTTCCATGTCCAGTTCTAACTGTTGCTTCCTGACCTGCATACCTCTCAAGAGGCAGGTTAGGTGGTCTGGTATTCCCATCTCTTTCAGAATTTTCCACAGTTTATTGTGATCCACACAGTCAAAGGCTTTGGCATAGTCAAGAAAGCAGAAATCGATGTTTTTCTGGAACTCTCTTGCTTTTTCCATGATCCAGCGGATGTTGGCAATTTGATCTCTGGTTCCTCTGCCTTTTCTAAAACCAGCTTGAACATCTGGAAGTTCATGGTTCACGTATTGCTGAAGCCTGGCTTGGAGAATTTTGAGCATTACTTTACTAGCATGTGAGATGAGTGCAATAGTGCGGTAGTTTGAGCATTCTTTGGCATTGCCTTTCTTTGGGATTGGAATGAAAACCGACCTTTTCCAGTCCTGTGGCCACTGCTGAATTTTCCAGATTTGCTGGCATATTGAGTGCAGCACTTTCACAGCATCATCTTTCAGGATTTGAAACAGCTCAACTGGAATTCCATCACCTCCACTAGCTTTGTTCGTAGTGATGCTTTCTAAGGCCTACTTGACTTCACATTCCAGATATCTGGCTCTAGGTGAGTGATCACACCATTGTGATTTTCTTGGTCCTAACTAGATATTACCAAATGTCACTTGGAGGGTAGAATAACCCCTAGCTGAGAACCTCTGGGATGGAGAATCATGGGCGGGGGCTGAAGTGCCTTAGTGAGCATGATCTTCCCCGATCGCCCTTCCGAAGGTATCACTGTGGCCCCTACACATCCCGTCTCTCTCCAGTCTCATTTCTTGCTTTGGTTTCTCCATAGCCCTCGTCACCCACTGAGTGTGTCTTATTTTGTTTGTTTGTTTGCTTATCTGCTCCCAGTGCTAGACTCTGTGGGAACGGAGACTGGATTTGGCTTCCTCATAGAGCATCTCCAACTCCTGACAGTATCTTCATGTGGTGGGAGTTCAACAGATGGGGGGATCTTAGTAGGAATCATTTAATAAGCCCCCATTCTGTTCGCCCAGGGTTTCCTTGGTAGCTCAACTGGTAAAGAATCCGCCTGCAATGCAGGAGACATGGGTTTGATCCCTGGGATGTGAAGATCCCCTGGAGAAGGGAATGGCCACCCACTCCAGTATTCTGGCCTGGAGAATTTCATGGACTGTATTCCATGGGGATACATGGGAGAAGTCCATGCGGTTGGACACAACCGACCAAACACAGAGTCAGACACAACTTTCATTTTCACAGTGTTCCCCACACTTAGAGGGACACCTCCAAAAAAAAAAAGAAGGACACTTCCCCTACACAAGCTCATTATGCCTTACAACTAGGAAACGGGGGCACCGAAAAGTCCAGTAACAAATCTCTGGTAAATGATGAAGGCAGGATATATACTCAGATCTGTCTGATTCCAAGGCCTGGCTGGTTTGGGGACTGCCAGGCCGCCTCCCTGAAGACCCCAGGCTGGCATGGAGGGGCTGTTTCCTGCGCTGTGATTGGTCAGTCCCAAAGGACCAGGAAACCAGAGCTCATTTTCCCCAGCACCTGATGCGTTGCCAAGACTGCTTTGTCCTACTGGGGCCGTGGGATGCCCGAGGCCCCAGAGAGCTTATGCTTTTTTCAGATTGGAAGAATTATGGATCAACTGCTCTTTGGTGGCCTCCAAACTATTTCTCTTTCTTTCCAGGGGAAAACCACAATCCAAACTTCTCAGTCGTGTCCGCCCCCAAAGCAGCACGGGAAACGTGGCCGGGGGAGCCCGCGCCTCCCCCCCACCCACAAGCAACTGTCAGGAAACCCTGACGTTGACCGGGATTTGTGGCGCGTTTGCGTCCCCACCCGCCTCCCCTCACAGTAATTAGCGCTTCAGCTTTCTCTCGAAGTCTTTATGTGTTTAGACAACACAGTTCATTGTTTCCAAATGTTAGTCAATTCTAACCAAAATCAAGCCCCAAATCTTGAATCTCATTCAAGGGAAAACTCACAAGTTGATTCTACACAGATAAATCATAAGAGGGTGGGACTGTTATAAATGGAGAAAAGCAATTCAGACTCAGAAGGCTGTAAATACAGCTTTTTGAACTACTTAGTGAGTACATTAAAACAATTACACGAGGCTTGAAGGAGCTAATAGTGCATCAGTCTTTAGGATGAAGTCATTTGAAAGTTACTGTGCCTAAGAAGAATTAATATTTTTAGTGCTTTATAGTTTACCAAGTCTTCTTTTTTTTTTTTTCACCCATTATTTAATTTAATCCCTGACAACACCCTTTTTATATAGGCGGACAAGCTATTTAATTAAATTCCATCAATTCCAAGACCTATTTTGTTTCCATTTTTCTCTCTGAAATCAGGATACACCTTAGAATCAAAGACATGTCAGTTTAATTGGCAGCTTTATTTCCTTAGTGATCCATAAAACAATGGTGAATGTTTTAAATGATAGTGTCTTAGACTTAATGAGATGTGTATTATTATGATCCCTGTTTCACAGGGGAGGTGACATGTCCCGAGATGTTACAGATTTGGCCCAAAGTCATGCAGTGAGTAAAAGGAAAAATTAGAACTTGAGCTCAAGAAGGGGAAGTCTTTTAAAACAGGAGTCCCCAACCACCAGCATCTAACTCCTGGTTATCTGAGGTGGAACTGATGAAATAATAATAGAAATAAAGTGTATAGTAAATGTAACGTGCTTGAATCATCCCCAAACCATCAGCCCTCCACCCTGGTCCAAGGAAAGATTGTCTTCCATGAAACCGGTCCCTGGTGCCAAAAAGGTTGGGGGACCGCTGCTGTAAAGGGCATATAAATAGCCCAAGGATACCTGATCACCTTTATTGAAGGTGGTCTCAATAACTGAGAAGCTTTTGCTTTTCTGAACAAAATGCGAGTTTGGAACCAAAGCAGAGCTGCTTGAGATGTTAGAAAAGAGATCAAGAGTTGTCGTATTCTTCTCCACCTTTCCTTGAAATGTTCAGCTTCTCCTCAGGATAATTTAGGTTGCTTGCTTTGAAATTGGCTTTGCAGGTTAGCCCTTGACAACTCACTTGAGAAAATTAGGAAACAACACCCTGACTCCAGATGGATTCAATCCCTCATCAGACACAAGGTTCAGAGAGAGAAGCACAAACTGAATTCTAACGCTTTTACTGCTCAACTGATACCTTGTGCAGTGTGCATCCTGGGCGACTGTACACAGCATTTCTGTACACCCCCGTGTCTCCAACTAGTCTTCAGTGGGGAGGGGGGTGGCAGGACAAGAATGCTTGGCAGAGACAAGGAAGATGTGGACAAATTCAGGAAATAGTTTTCTAGTTCACATTCATTGTTTAAGCCTGGTTTGGGTGTTCTGGTGAAGTCTCAGCTTGTGAACACTTCAACCAAGCTTGGCTCTCAGAAAAGAAGCTTAATACTTGGGAAAACTCATACAGATTTAAGAAATTCAAACATGGTCTTATTTTTAATGGTCTGTCTGGGCCTATTTCTTACACCTGATTAGCTAAACCAAGCAACCATTAGTATTAGCTTGCTGGTTTGAAGTTACTATTTGGTTGGAGAAGGCAGTGGCACCCCACTCCAGTACTCTTGCCTGGGAAATCCCATGGACAGGGGAGCCTGGTAGGCTGCAGTCCATGGGGTCATGAAGAGTTGGACACGACTGAGCGACTTCACTTTCACTTTTCACTTTGATGCATTGGAGAAGGAAATGGCAACCCACTCCAGTGTTCTTGCCTGGAGAATCCCAGGGACAGGGAAGCCTAGTGGGCTGCCGTCTCTGGGGTCGCACAGAGTCGGACATGACTGAAGTAATTTACCAGCAGCAGCAGCAGAGTAGAAAGAGGTTATGTTCAGAGCTTATGCAGAGCTGGGTTCAGACTTGGGACTTTGCCACTTTCCAGCTGCTCACTATGAGAAAGTGTTAAATGTCCCTGAAACTTGAGTCTAGTCTCCTCATCTGTAAAACAGGTATAGGGGATTAAAGATAGGCTTCCCTATTGGCTCAAATGGTAAAGAATCCGCCTGCAGTGCAGGAGACCCAGGTTCAATCCCTGGGTCAGGAAGATAACATGGAGAAGATACCCCACTCCAATATTCTTGCCTGGAGAAGTCCATGGACAGAGGAGCCTGGCAGGCTACAGTCAGTGGGGTTCCAAAGAGTTGCACATGACTGAGCAGTTAACACTCACTTTTCATCACTTTCAGCAGAGTAAAGGTAAGTGTACTTTTTTGTTGTTCAGTCGCTGAGTTGTGTTTGACTTTGCGACCCCATGAACTGCAGCACACCAGGCCTCCCTGTCCTTCACCATCTCCATGAATCTGCCCAAACTCATGTCCGTTGAGTCAGTGATGCCATCCAACCATCTCATCCTCTGTTGCCCTTTTCTCCTCTTGCCTTCAATCTTTCCCAGCATCAGGGTCTTTTCCAGTGAGTCAGCTCTTCCCATCAGGTGGCCAGATTATTGAAGATTCAGCTTCAGCACCAGCCCTTCCAATGAATACTCAGGGTTGATTTCCTTTAGGATTAACTGGTTTGATCTCCTTGCTGTCCAATGAACTCTCAATAGTCTTCTCCAGCCCCATATTTCGAAAGCATCAATTCTTTTGCACTCAGCCTTTTTTATGGTCCAGCTCTCATATCCGTACATGACTCCTGGGAAAACCATAGCTTTGACTATATGGGCCTTTGTCACATAGAAATGGATAAATGGAACCCTGGGGGTGTGAATAACAGCTCACTCAGGGCTTGTGTTGGGAGGTAAAGGAAATTTGTATGTCAAACAGTGAATGTGGTACCCAGCACAGAGGAGACATCCAGGTAAGCTGAGTTTTCTTTCATTCCCCTAACTAGTGTAGGGTCCACTTTGTTACTAGTTGTTCACTCCTGCTGGGACTAACCTAGTTGGTTGAGGAATTGGGTGGCAGGGGTGGGGAGAGGGGTGTACAGGGCATCACCCTGACTTATGGCTGATTGGACCTCTCATTGCCCTCTGTAAATGGGTAAGGCCACCTCATCAGTCATCACAGGGCACGTTTGCTGCTGGACACAGATCGCCATTAGACCATCTTCCCCTGATGCCCAATAAGGAAATTTTCCTTAGATTTAATGTTGATGGCTTCCCTTGGTCATCATGGATGGTGAATATGACAACACATCGAAGGCTGAATCTTTGCCCGTTCCCTACTGCCAGGTCTCTGCCTGTGCTCTGACCACAGGCAAGCAGGAGTCTGGCCTCCTGGTCACTCAGAGACTCCCTCAAAGACCCCATCAGGGCTCCCACCTGGTCCTATTACAGAGGCACCAAGTGTCCAGCTGTCCGTGGCCCCAGGCCCGCGGGGGCACACTGAGGCTTCCTGGTCCTTTTGGAGTTTGTTATATCTATAGTGCTCCCCCAGCAGAGCTCCAGCCCAGCAAGGGTGATGGAAGACATGAGCAGTGAGGTGGGAATAGTTGGGTGGGCTTCAAGTATCTGGGGGCCTATTCTGGTTAGGACTTGGGCTTTCAGTGTCCTTCTCACACTCCTAACAATGGGGCAGGGGCTGATGGACTGCCACCTGCTAAGACACATCTCATGTAGCAACCAGGTCACAAAGTAGGGACTCTGTAGGTCATTGGGAAGTTGATCATGTAATAACGATAAATGCCACAAGTGCATAAGGGGGTCTGTGGAGGCAAAGCCAGGGATTTGCCCCTCTGGGTGCTGGATGTTATCTCAAGTGGTGACACTGGAATCATTTGACCTCTCCAAGCGTCAGCTTACTCATCTGAAGCATGGGTTATCCAGAGCCCCCACTTCCCAAGGTGTCCAGGGAGTTAAATGAGAGACTGTCTAGGCCTTGGCCAGCCTCAGGTACAAACTTCTGGATGATAATATTCATGAGAATCTTCCAACCACCGTCTGAAGTGAATCTTGTTCCCTTCACCCTGACAGAGAACTGGAGGCTCAGAAAGTTCAGTATTGATCATTCCAGACCTGGGCAGGGTTGGGTGGCACTGGAGGAGCAGAACGAATTATGTTCTGAACATGAGAAAATCAGAACCATTTCAGAAACGATGGTGAACTTAAATCAGGTGAGTCTGGAAATATACCAGGCATCTGTCCCCCTTTCTATGCCCACAGACCTGGGCAGCCAGAGGCATCTTTCAAGCAGATGGCAAGCCAGAGCTCTGTGCAGTCCACCTTAGGCCATGATGCAGAAACAGTAAGTCTGTTATCACTGGCCTTGTGGTCCTGAAGTTCTGGGCAGATGCTGGGGATCCCAGTGCCTCTTCTCAGCTACAGGGCAGCAGCTGCCTGCCTTGAGGCTGGTGAATCCAGAATGTACCCAGCTTGGAGCATCTGCTTTTCTAGGAAGTGCCTTTGGGTGATGCTTCTCATTCCAAACCCAGGCACCTTAGCAGGGCTGACCTTGCTGCAGGCCCAGAGCCTCTCAGGTTGCCCACCTCTGATCTTTCGGCTGGAATGGGGGGAGGGGGCATACAAGAGGAAATCAGGAGGTTAAATTGATCTCAAGAGGAAGTCAGGAGGCTAAATTGATCTGTCCCCTGCTGTCCTTCACCTCCAGCTTTCAGGACCTACTGTGCACCACCATCTATTAGTTATCCACTGCTGCATTTAAATTGCCCCAAACTGAGTGGCCTGAACACACGTTTATTGTTTCATGTTTCCTGGGGGTCAGGAGTCCAGACACAGCTTAGCTGGGTCCTCTGCCCAGGGTCACACGAGGTACAGTGAAGGAGGTGGCCAGACCACATTCTTACCTGGAGGCTTGACTGCAGAAGAATCTGCTTCCAAGCTCCCTTGGGCTGTTGTCAGAATCCATTTCCCACCGGCTGTGAGTGAGGCCCTGGCATCTGGCTGGCTGTCAGCTGGTGGCACCCAGGTGCTGGAGGCTGCCTGCACTTCCAGGCCACGTGGGCTTCCTCAGCACCACTGCTGACATCATAGAGCCAGGAAGGATCTCTCTAGTGTGGGCAAGCAAGACAGAATCATAGATGGATGGATCAGTAGATGTGTGTGGGTACAGACAGATATAGATACAGACATAGATGATGGTAGATAAATGTAGAGATTGATAGTAGATAAATGTAGATATGTACACATACAGAGAGATAAATAAAGATAGGTAGGTAGAGATAGATGGGTAATTGATAAGTATAGATAAGATTAGATGCATACATATATATTCAGACAGATAAACATAAATAGATTTGTAGTTGTTTAGTCACTGAGTCATGCTGACTCTTTGTGACCCCATGGACTGTAGCCTGCCAAGCTCCTCTGTCCATGGATTCTCCAGGCAAGAATCCTGGAGTGGGTTGCCACTTCTTTCTCCAGGGCATCTTCCCAACCCAGGATTAAACCCACATCTCCTGCACTGGCAGGCAGATTCTTTACCACTGAGCCACCTGGGAAGCTCAGATAGATAGACAGATAATAACCTAACCATAAAAGTGCCATCCTATCATCTTTACCATGTTCTAGTCACTATAAACCAGTCACCTTCAAGGGGAGGAGATGACACCTGATGTGATACAAGGGGGTTGAGGTCAAGGGGGCAGTCTAAGAATTGTGACTGAAACCAGCACCTTGAGAGTGAAACTGTATCCTTCTCGCTTCTCGATGGGAAACTGAGGTTTAGAGAGAGAACTTGCCCAAGCTCCAAGAGTGATCCCATGGCCTCACTGGCGCACTTCTCAATGGATGCGTCTTCACCATCATGACCACACTTCTCTCCCTGCCCTGGCCGAGTGGTACTGGTTACCAGCGTGCAGATTTTGGCAAGTGGGGCCAGAGTGCTTTCTCAGTGACAGCACCCATCGTGCTGATAATGCATGTCTTCAGTGTGTATCTTGTCTCTGCAACCCTACCCTGTGCCCCCAAAAGGCAAAGACTGCCTTCATCTTGTCTGTGGCCATATCCCTCTACCCAGAGAGGTTCTTGGCCTGTTGCACGCATTCTGTGAATAGTCATTCAGTCATTCAACAAACACTTGTGGAGCTGGACTGCCTACTTTAGAAACAAAGATGACCAAGACACAATGCTGCCTTCGCAAGCCCCTCACCCTCTAGCAAGCAGAGACGTGAAATAAATAAACTACGAGATAGTGTGGTGTGCCCTCCTCAGGATTGCCCACGCCTACGTCCCCAGGGCCTGCCACAGCAACTGGCACATAGTGTGTGCGTGCTCAGTCACTCAGTCATGTCTGACTTTGCGACCCCAGGGACTGTAGTCTGCCAGGCTCCTCTGTTCATGGGATTCTCCAGGCAAGACTACTGGAATGAGTTGCCAGTTCCTCCTCCAGGGGAATCTTCCTGACCCAGGGATTGAACCCACATCTCCTGCGTCTCCTTGCATTGGCAGCTGGTTTCTTTACCACTGAGCCACCTGGGAAGCCCTCGGCACACAGTAGGTGCCCAGTAATGTTTGTTGACTGTTCTGGTTCCCTTACCCAGCATGCCTTGCTCTCTTCTGCAGAGAGTAGAAAATAAAAATCATAAGAGATTAACTGCTCAGGAAAATCCAAAGAAAGTTTTTTTTAAAAAAAGTACATAATGACATTCTACACTGGCTTTGGAAGTCTCTGATGCAATCCTCAGATCCTGGCACCTCCCTTTTGGAGTGGAGCTTTGCATTTCGAAAGAGGAAAAAAAACAAAAGACTGTAATTATTAAAATTGTGTATATAGGAGAATTTAGCCTTTCATTTGAGGTGTCCTAATGACACTTCAACAACTGCTAGGGAAGATAATAGGGTTTAGAGCAATTACACAGACCGTCAAATACCAAACATGAGTGATTCAGATTCATGCTTGGAACTGGAACGATTCTCGGCAGTTTTGCTCATACACAGCTGTTTCATTTAAAATATTTTGGCAGAAAATCGCGAAGAGGGCTGTGCTGGCCATCTCTGCATTGGAAGCTTAACTCCTTCCACACCCAGTGTTGTCCACCTCTCCTCCTTCCCAGATCCCCATCTTAATTACTGCTTGGCCAAGTTTTTGAGCAACATATTTGTGGAGTTAAAACTTGGGCCCCTAGCTGCAAGATCTGGGGAGTTTGTTTCTCCTAAGCCTGCTGAAAGATTCTGTGTCTCCTCTCTCTTTTGATTCAGTCAGTAGATATCATTTAATCACCACATGGCCAGTCCTGTGTGAGCTGCCAAGGTCTATCGGTCAGATGGCCAAAAACAGATGGTGCACTCAAACTGGGTGATTTGAGAAGAGTTCTGTCTTAGTTCGAGCAGCTCTAACAAAATTCCTAGACTGGGTGGCTCAAACAGCAAACATCTATTTCTTACAGTTCTGAAGACCAGGCAGTCCCACGATGCAGGTCCTGGCTGATTCCGTGTCTGGTTTGCAGATCTTGCTGTGTCTTCACAGGTAGAGAGAGGTCATCTCTCTTGTGTCTCTTCTTATGAGGATGCTAATCCCATCCTGACAGCTTCACCCTCATGACCTAATCACCTCCCAAAGGCCCCTCCTCCAAATACTGTTATAGTGGGGACTAGGGTTTCAACATATGAATTTGGTGGGGAATACAAGTATTTAGTCCATAGAAAACTCAGTTAAAAGAGCAAAGGTTACCAGGGTTCAGTTTGAATTTAGAGACACCCACAGAGACAGTGCAGTGCTCCAGGGATGTGCTAGCAGGGAGCTGATGGCAGCTCAAGGAACACAGGCAGGGAGACGTCAATCGCATGTGGGACGTGTACATGTGCAGGTTGGGGGCAGGCCCATAGGAGCCATAGCACTGAGTTTCAGACATGGAGCCAACCCCCCAAAACAATGAGGGACCCCTGCCCTCTCCTCTCACCCTCCAGGCTCCTCCTGGTATCCCCCATTGGTCCAACCCAGCTGGAGGCCAGAAGTCCAAGAAGGTTATGATGCATTCCATACAGGTCAACCTCCCAGAGTTTTGAGAAATGGTGAGAGATGAATTGAAGACAATCCAGCACAAAGCGGGGTCCACGACAAATAGACTTGTGTCCTCTGCCCTCGAGGAGTGGATCCATCTACAGAAATCTTAAAAGCACCTCATGATGGGTTGCTGTGGTTGCAGGATAAGGGATTCGTTCAGTTTACCTCAAATCATTGGGAGTTCACTGTCAGAGAACCCGAAAAAGCCAGGTCTTCCAGCCTCAGAAAGAGCTAGGCATAACTGTAGTGGTTGAGTTTTATGTGTCAGCATGATCATGCTCTATGCCCAGTGTTCAGTCAAATGCCAGTCTAGCTATTACTCTAAAGATATTGTGTCAATGAAATTAACATCTGCAATCAATTGGCTATAAGAAAAGCAGATTTCCCTTTAGAATGAAGGTGGGCCTTGTCCAATCAGTCAAAGGCCATAAGAACAAAAACGGAGGTTTCCCAAAGAAGGAAGGAATTCTGCCTTCAAGACTGGAATGTAGAAGTCCTGCCTGAGTTTCCAGCCTGCACCTCAAATCTGAGAAGCTTCCACAATCATGTGAACCAATTCCTTAAAATAAATAAATAAGCAAATAGATATCTCCTATTGATTCTGTTACTCTGGAGAACCCCAGCTGATACAGCCCCAACAACTTCCCATTACAGGTAGGATGATCCCAAACTCCATGCTTTGGCCTCTGAAGCCTCATATGGTCTACCTCTCACCTCCCTGCCTTCTCTAACCTCACTCCCTAATCCAAGGATTTTCTGACTTTAATGTGCACAGGTTAAAAAAATAATAATAAAATAAAAATAAATTAAAAAAAAATTTAAATGTGCACAGGAATCACCTGGAGAACTTGTGAAAACATACAAGTTCCATCCCCAGAGATTCTGGCCCAGGAGGAGTGGGGCGGGGCCTGAGTTTGCTTTCTAACAAGTTCATGCAGGATGTTGATGCTTCTCGACCATGAACAACAGTTGGAGTAACACTGCACAATCCATTCAGTCCTCTATACACAGACGTTTCCTCTTGGGGTTCAGTGCTTTTGAGGGTTATTTAGCTAAGTCACTGCTTCTGCTCTTGGAGCCTTCTGCCAATACCAAGTGCCACATCGTCTGGGTATCCTGAGAGCCTGGAAGCAGCCATGGTGAGTGGAACGTGTTTCACTGGTCCCCATTAGCACAGTTGGGTTTGTTCTCCCAGCTGCAAACCCAGGTCCTGGGCTGCACGCTGCCTGAATTAAGCTGCCTGAATGAACCACACAGATTATCACGTTGGGTTTCCCACTCTTGCCCACAGTAAGTTGTCAGTGCCTGGCTGACTGGACTCTGTGGTCCTTAAAGGGATAATTAAGATAAAATGCGGCCATGAAATTAAAAGACACTTGCTCCTTGGAAGAAAAGCTATGACAAACCTAGATAGCATATTAAAAAGCAGAGACATTACTGACAAAGGTCCATGTAGTCAAAGCTATGGTTTTTCCAGTAGTCATGTATGGATATGAAAGTTGGACCATAAAGAAAGCTGAGTGCCAAAGAATTGATGTTTTTGAACTGTGATGTTGGAGAAGGCTCTTGAGAGTCCCTTGGACTCCAAGGAGATCAAACCCATCAATCCTAAAGGAAATCAATCCTGAATATGCATTGGAAGGACTGATGCTAAAGCTGAAGCTCCAGTACTTTGGCCACCTGATACAAAGAACTGACTCGTTGTATAAGACCCTGGTGCTGGGAAAGATTGAAGGCGAGAGGAGAAGGGGACGACAGAGGATGAGATGGTTGGATGGCATCACTGACTCAATGGACGTGAGTTTGAGCAAGCTCCGGGAGTTGGTGATGGATTGTGAAGCCTGGCTTGCTGCAATCCATGGGATCACAAAGAGTCAGACACGACTGAGTGGCTGAACTGAACTGAAGGTAAAATGAGGTCATTAAGGTGGATCCTGATCCCGCATGACTGGTGTCCTTTTAAGAAGAAGCAGTTAAGAACTTCCCTGGTGGTACAGTGGATAGGAATCTGCCTGCCGATGCAGGGGACGTGGGTTCGATCCCTGGTCCAGGAAGATTGCACATGCCGCAGAGCAACTAAGCCCATGAGCCGCAACTACTGAAGTCCATGCTCCTAGAGCCTGCGCTCCGCAGCAGGAGAAGCCACCGCAATGAGAAGCCCGTGCACCGCGACAAAGAGGAGTCCCCCGCCCACTGCAACTAGAGAAAGCCCACACAGCAACTAAGACCCAGCGCAGCCAGAACAAAGAAATGAAAGTTTTTAATAAAGAGGCAGTTAAAACACAGACACGCACAGAGGGAAGACCACATGAAGACACAGAGAGCATGGCCATCCGCAAGCCAAGGAGAAGAAACTAACCTTGCTGACACCTTAATCTTGGACTTCAAGTTTTCAGAATTATGAGAAGATAAATGTTTATTGTTCAGGCCACCCAGTCTGGCCCTTTGTTATGACAATCCTAGAAAACAAACACAGTCACCCAGTCGAATCTCCAGCTTTCACCCAGTTGGGAATACTGAGGCCTGGGGAGGGAATGCCATCCATCCAAGGGGCCGAGTCCAGTCCTCTATACAGGGCTCTTGACTTCAAGCAAGTGGCTGTTTGTCCCTGGACCATGCTGCCTCCTCCATCATGAAATATTGACCATCTCCCTGCCTACGGTTTAGTTTGTTCAAACAATTTGCTGCCACTAAAGCAAACCGGCCTCTGTTTGCTTTTTTAAGTAATGATTTTCTCCCAGAGCTCTCAGATCCTGCAGAGACCATCAGCACAGTCTTGCCCTGCCCTTCTCCAGCCCTTCTACTTCCAGTCCTGACAGCCCAGCCCAGGAAAATCGAGTTTTCATCCCACTCAGGCAATATGTTGAGGAGCTTCTCCTGTGACCCTTGGTGGTGGAAGTGCCATGGAGCGTTCAGACAGAAAATTCCATGAAGCAATCAGGAGAACAGAGCCATACTCAGGAGAGAGACTGGACCAGAGCTGTCATTTAAGAGCTGTCAGCCTAGAGATGTGGGTTTGGAGCATTGTGACATTGTGAAATCAGAGAGGCAAGAGTTCACAAGAGCAAGAGAAGAAAATGTGTCTTCCTCAAGACACTCCAGAATCCAACAAGAGAATCTGTCTCTGGCTTGCTTGAGTGAAGAGGAGGATTTGTGGAGAAGACACTGGAATTTCACAGATTCCAAAGAGAAAGTGAGCATTTGGGCCTCAGACAGGGTGGGGAGCAGTGGAGAAACCAGGTAACCCCTCCCTTGGTCTCTGACTCAGAGCCACAGGTCCTTTTGTCCCTGTGCATAAAACAGAAGACCCTGACTCAGCCAGCCCAGGCAGTAAGAAAGATGCATTCCCCCACCTAAAAAGACGTCCAAGAGGAGAGTGGTCCCAGTGGGTTTGTTTCGAGGCTCTGCAGTGTTGACAGGCCTCTGAATTTTCCCATCTCTCCCCTTGGCCAAGCTCAGTAGTTGACTTCATCACTAGTTCATTAGCTCGATCTCTTCATGGTCTCAAAGTGGCTGCCACACAAAGACAGGGCAACTCTAACCCAAGAAGAGGACCATTTTTTCCTGTGTGCCTCCTTTGTATTAGCCTCCCAGGAGCTGCCTCCAGCCCTCCCCTAGACCTCACTGGGCCACACGCTCATCTCTGAGTCAGGATGAATCCTCATCACTGGCGGGATGAATGGGATCAGCCTATGGTCCTATGGAGAGAGCAGGCTTCCAAAACAAAATTGGAATTCTGTTGGAAAGCAGGATAGGGTCCTCTGCTGCTCTGCACCTATCTGGGCTCTCTGGGCTCTGCAAAGCAGCCCCATCTGCACACGGCACCGCACTTCTCAGGTCCACATCACCTTGGACACAGGCAGGCAAGCTCCAGCTCCCAATCTCTAATTCCTAGAAGAAGGAGTTTACAGCCAGCTCAAGTCGGGTGACCACCCTGTTCAACCACAGTGAAGCCCCACAAGCACAGCTGTGGGGCCACGTCTGGGAGAGAAGGGGCTGTGTTCAGAAGGAGATTGTCTGTGACTGTGAAAATACCCCAGTGGTACCCGCTGTGCAACCTTGGAGAAGATGGAGATTAAAGATGGTAGACACAGAGCTTGTCAGCCACGGCTGGTGTCCACCCACACCACCACCAATAGGAAGGATTCAGAAATAAGGAAGGAGGGACCGTGCTTGTCACCAGCTTGGGACAGCTACTGGCTTTGAGAAGGTAGTGGTGAGGGCCCTGAAACGCAGGGGACAGTCCCGCACAGAGGAGAATTGTCCCTCCATTATGCCACGTGCAGAAATAAGAGCTAGAGAAAGAATATTTCACGGAGTTTGGGGACAGGAGATAGATATCATATATGGAAGCCAGAACTGGGAAGGTCACTTGGGTTAGGGGCTGGAGAAGGGGAATAATTCTTAGAGCTCCAGAAAGCCCAGGAAGATGACCTGAGAGGGGATGAAAATGAGGCCAGTGTGTGGGTGGAAGTAGAAGTAGCATTTTATTATCGAAGCATAGTTGATCTGCAATGTTCTATTCACTTCAGTTCAGTCGCCCAGTCGTGTCCGACTCTTTGCGACCCCATGAACTGCAGCACGCCAGGCCTCCCTGTCCATCACCAACTCCCGGAGTTCACCCAAACCCACATTCATCAAGTTGGTGATGCCATCCAGCCATCTCATTCCCTGTCATCCCCTTCTCCTCCTGCCCCCAATCCCTCCCAGCATCAGAGTCTTTTCCAATGAGTCAACTCTTCACATGAGGTGGCCAAAGTACTGGAGTTTCAGCTTTAGCATCATTCCTTCCAAAGAACACCCAGGACTGATCTCTTTTATAATGGACTGGTTGGATCTCCTTGCAGTCCATGGGACTCTCAAGAGTCTTCTCCAACACCATAGTTCAAAAGCATCAATTCTTTGGCGCTCAACTTTCTTCACAGTCCAACTCTCGCATCCATACATGACCACTGGAAAAACCATAGGCTTGACTAGACAGGCCTTTGTTGGCAAAGTAACGTCCCTACTTTTTAATATGCTATCTAGGTTGGTCATAACTTTCCTTCCAAGGAGTAAGCGTCTTTTAATTTCATGGCTGCAATCACCATCTGCAGTGATTTTGGAGCCCCAAAAAATAAAGTCTGACACTGTTTCCACTGTTTCCCCATCTATTTCCCATGAAGTGATGGGACCAGATGCCAAGATCTTATGTTAGTTTCTGGTATACAGCAAAGTGATTCAGTTATAGGTAGATAGATAGATGGTAGGTAGATAGATATATGATAGATAAGCAAGTACATAGGTTGATATAGTTGATAGATACCCAGTAGAGAAATGATGGATAGATAGATATATAGGTAAATGATAGGTGATGTACGGTAGATAATAGATATTCTTTTCCATTATGGTTTATTATAGAGTATTGAACATAATTCCCTGTGCTGTACAGTAGGACCTTGTTGTTTATCTATTTTATATATGGTCGTTTGTATCTACCAATTCCAAACCCCTAATTTACCCCTCCCCCACCCCCTTTCCCCTTTGGTAACCATAGGTTTGTTTTCTGGGTCTGTGAGTCAGAACCAGCATTTTAAATGCTGGTTCAGGAAGGGGTGCAGTGCAAGGGGAGGGTTTAGATCCTATTAGTGACTCTGGGAAGATGAGAGGGAGGCTGGAGAGAAGGGAGAGGAAAGAGGGGTGAATGGGGGAGTAGGGGAGAGAGAAACTTGGGTTATGACTTTGATGAGCTTTCTCTGAAGTCACTGTCAATAAAATAGATGGACTCCATATCCTGACAGTTGAATTTAAGAAAAGCAATGAGAGCCTTTTGCCGTGCTTTAGCCTGAGTTAAAGGAGTGGAGAATTCAGAGGGTTGGGTGCACACAGCCCAAGTTAGGTGGCAGAGGGTGCAGCTCCGAGCAACAGGGAGGAAATGACACAACGTTCAGAGTCAGGGGGACACTGTGACCTTCACCTGCCTGCTCATAGGTTGTTCTGAGGATTAAGAAAAGAAGACCCCTGGTGTGGTCCGCAGATCGTGGGCGCAGTCTTGGGAGCAGTGGCCGAGGCTGTCATGTATCTGTCATCATCACCATCAGCATGCCCCTGCACCTCACCACTGATGTCAGGGGCGGGTCTCTCTGGCATTTTCGTCCTTGTAGCCTCTTTGTCAACTATGTCGACTTCATGACCTGCGGCACTGAATTCTTTCGCTGGACCATGCACCATGAGAGTTCTTTTATTTTTTTCCTTTGGCCAGACCACGCAACTGGCAGGATGTTAGTTCCCTTACCAGGGACTGATCCCGGTCACTGGCAGTGAAAATGCCGAGTCCTAACCCCGGGCCACCGGAAATTCCCAAGGTGGTGGTTTCCAGCCCTGTGTTCACTAGCTGCTGGGGTGCAGGCTTCTCTGATGGGGTACTGGGGCAGGCTCTGGCGGTGTGGCCGAGTGCGCTGGGTCCTGTGCTTCATCCCCTTTCTCCCCCTGGAGGTGCTCTCAGAGCCCCTGCTTCTCTCCACAGTCTCCTCCAGCGCTCACTGCTGCCCCAGGCCTACCTAGGGGATGTTCACGCCTTTGGCAAAAGCAAGAACTGCTCTTGACTCAAGTTAACCCGAAGGCCTGGGTCATCCACTCCAGGTGGTCAAGGCGTTGAACCACAGAGCACAGCCCAGCTCTTAGGAAGCCTGGGATGCTCAGACACCCCACAGGAGGCAGGTACATGACTCTCTGCCCCCACCCAGCTGACAGGTCTCTGCTAGCTGCATTTCTCCTCTGCTGTTGGAAATGATAGCCCTGCTCCTTTCTTGTGGTTTCTGCCACAGTGTTGCATGTAATAGAATGGTCTCTATCCAGGAGTAAGTGCTTTGTAGCAGAACTCACATCATTCATGCCATTTCAATGAGTCACTTTAATCATCAGCCCATTTTTCAGAGGAAGCAAACTGAGACAGAGAGAGGCAGAGTCACTTGCCCAAAGACACACAGCTAGCACATGTGTCTGGGACTAGAGCCCAGCCATCTCTTGCTCCAGAGCCCAGCCTCTGCTTAGTCCCCAAGCCCCTCGTCCCTCCTCTGGACCTTATCCTGAGTGTCCTTGACCCTCCAGGACTGGCTTTCCTGCTCCAACTCCCTGCTCTCAGGGCCCTGTGATCACAGCCCTCCCCTCACTGGCCATTGTCAGTTTAACTCTGTCCAGCCTACCCCTCCAGGGGGACACCGGGATGTCCCAGCACTTAGCCCAAGGCCTGGCACATGGGGGACAGCTGGGTGGATGGCCAGGAAACTCCCAGAAGTTGAACAACTCACCCAAGGCTGCACAGAGAGCAGCTGTGAGCAGCTGGACTCTTTCCCAGGACCTGGGCAAGCAGGTCATGCCAGCCTTCGAGTCCCCCTGACTTTGAGGAGCTGCATGGAAATGTTTGTTCAGCAGCTTTCTGCTTCCACACCCCTGGCTGCCTTCTCTGATTGTTCCTCCCAGGTTGAGAAAGGAAGAACCGTGAAGAGAAGGGAAGAATGTCCCAGCATCTGATGACCGACATGTACGAATGATCTGCTGATGCGCAGAGCGGTCAGGGGCTTGACGCACTGTCAGGCGCTCTTGAGGCTGGCCATATGGATTTATTTTTGTGGATCTTGTGTTGCGAACTAGAGTTGCTGTTAAACACAGGGTGAGTCACCGTCTGCTTCCGCACTTGCATCCCAGCCTACACTGCCTTCACCAGAAAATCTGACAGCGCGCCCTCACTGCTCCTGGGGGCAGACGTCTTGTTCCCCAGGAGCGCCAGCCCCTCCTCTGTGCTTCCTGAGCCTCCAGATCCATCTTGGCCCCTCCTCTGTCACATTGGTGGTTTGTCAGTTTTTATACCTATTTCCCCAATGACACTAAGTTCTTCTGGGGCAGCAACAGGTGTTTTTTTGTTTTTGTTTTTGTTTTATCTCAGTTGCCAAGGTGCACCTGTTGAAGGATGAATGCCAATTTTATTGACTTTATTGCTGGTCTGCCTGGCTGGGATATGTGTGGGTTAAGCTGATTCAGTCGTGTCCAACTCTTTGCAACCCTATGGATCATAGCCTGCCAGGCTTCTTTGTCCATAGGATTCTCCAGGTAAGAATACTGGAGTGAGTTGCCATGCCTTCTTCCAGAGGATCTTCCCAACCCAGGAAATGAACCCGCATCTCTTACCTCTCCTGCGTTGGCAGGCAGGTTCTTTACCACTGGTGTCTCTAGTAGCCCAGATGGTAAAGAATCCACCTGCAGTGCGAGAGACCTGGGTTCAATCCCTGGGTTGAGAAGATCCCCTGGAGGAGGGCATGGCAACACACTCTAGTATTCTTGCCTGGAGAATCCCAAGGAAAGAGGAGCTTGACAGACAAAGTCCATGGGGTTGCAAAAGTCGGACACAACTGAGTGATTAAGCAGGAACACCTGGCTGGGAACCAAGGTTAAAAAGAGCTCAGCAGTGCTCTGTGGTGACCTAGATGAGTGGGATGGGGGTGAGAGTGAGGTCCAAGAGAGAGGGGATATTTGTATACATAGAGCTGACTCACTTTGTTGTACATAAGAAGCTAACACGACATTGTAAAATGACTATACCCCAGTTTAAAAAAACAAAAAGAACTCAGGTGGCTTTTGTTCTAATCACCCACATACAGTTTCAAGGAGAACAAGTTAGTGCAGGAAGAATAAAGACTTGGGTTTGGACTAAACAAGTTCAAATCCAAGTTCAGGGACTTCCGCGATGGTCCGGTAGCTAAGATTCTGCCCTCCCAATGTAATGGGCCTGGATTTGATCCCTGGTCAGGAAACTAGATCCTACATGCCACAAACTAAAGATCCTCTGTGCTGCAACAAAGAGGTGACTCAGCCAAATAAGTAAATTTTTTTTTAACAATCCTGGCTCAGCTGCCATGTGATTTGGGGTCCACCAACCCCTTCAAGGGCTTCCTTGGTAGCTCAACTGATAAAGAATCCACCTGCAATGCAGGAGACCCCGAGTTGATTCCTGGGTCAGGAAGATCCCCTGGAAAAGGAATAGGCTACTCACTCCAGTATTCTTGACCTTCCCTGGTGGCTCAGATGGTAAAGAATCTACCTGCAATGCGAGAGACCTGGGTTCGATCCCTCGGTTGAGAAGATCCCCTGGAGAAGGGAATGGCTACCCACTCCAGTATTCTGGCCTGGAGAATTCCATGGACTGTATAGTCCATGGGGTTGCAAAGAGCCAGGCACGGCTGAGCGACTTTCACTCGCTTCAACCCCTTCAAGTCTCCCTGTCTTTTTTTTTGTACTGGAGGAATCCATCTCAACCCACCGAGAGGAATTGGTGTCAGGACTGAATAAAAATCCTGCTCAGAGGGCTCTGCACACCTCAGCCTTTCTCCTCACCTGGGAAAAGGACAGGGACTTGTGGGCCAGTCCTGAGACACCTGTTGTCACAAGTAACCTCCCCTAACGCAGCCTCAGGGGTCCAACCGAGCTAGTGACCCACTTGTGGAGACTCAAGAACGGACTCAGTGAGGGATTTTGTTAGCTTCACCCGCATCACAGGCCTGACAGATGATCAAAGTGCTCAGGCAGTGACTGTTGGATTCAAGAGGAGAATTGTGGGGAAAAGTGGTTCCAGAGAGAGATCCTTTACAACAGGGGTCCCCAACCACCGGGCTGCAGTCCAATACATCCTGTCAGATCGGGGTCAGCATTAGATTAGAAGTCAAGTGCACTGCACAATCCATGCAGTGTGCTTGAATCAGCCCCTTCCACCCCCTCCTCCCAGTCTGTGGAAGGCTTGTCTTCCTCGAAATTGGTCCTTGGTGCTAAAAAGGTTGGGGACAGCTACTTTAGTACAAACTCCAGATGGTCCCCTTCATCCAGATCCTTCACAGAATGTTCACAAGGGTCTTGCTGCCAGCGAGTTTTCTGGATAAAGCACGCGTCCAACTTTGAGTAGGTTGGGAACAGGTGACGAATGGAAATGTTTATGGGGCTTATGAACCTTCAGCCCTTTTGAGGATTGCCTTCCTAAGATGGGACAGGAGCCCACATTTTGAGTTTCACGTGTCACTAGAAATAGGCTGGGGTTCCTTTTGTTCCTCCTGTGTTTGCCTAGAAGTCGGCTGTGTCCCTGTCTTGTCTAAGGATTAGGGTTAACTGATACAGCTAGAAACAGAAGGCCAGTTTTTAAGCCATTGATGACAAATGCCAGCATGTGTGCCATAACTCACCCATCTCCTGCTCACGGCAGACATCCACAATCGATCATGGCACTGTCTGATGCACAAGTAGTCGATCCTTGGTATGGACTACCAGTCACAGTGCAGGGAACTTGAAGGTCAGAATTGTAATCGTTACATTTTCTATTAGCAAACACTGTCTCTTTAAAAAGGGGGAAAACAGTATACATATTACAATTAAAACATGTACCACTGCACTGTGTAATGTTCAGGACCCTGGGGATTCCATCTCAACAGTCTTATTATCAGCCTATTTTACTTGAGTATAAACAACAAATGCATTGCAAATTATTAATGGAAAACCACGTTTAGGAATCACGGCGATTACCGATCAATTGGATGGAATAATTACTATAATTGCTGGATAATGAGATTCTTCCTGGCCTGAGAAGGGAGGGTATGAGTCCTGGAATTGATTCCTCTGCTTAGCAGAGTCTCAGAACCGGGAAGAGAGAATCCTGAACTCCAAGGCAGTCATGTTGACAACTGTAAGTTGAGACAACTGTCCCTCGCAGCCACGAAGACAAGATACCACACATCTATGACTAGTGTTTTCAGTGGAAGGCTACAGAAACCCTGGCTAAAAGCAGCTTAAACTGTGGGGTTTGTAATCCAAGAGGTCAGCAGAACTGAACTGGTGCAGCATTTCAACTCAGAACCAGCCTCTTTACATTTTTCTGAGTTGCCATCCAGAGTTTGGTGGTTTGTCACTTCATGGTCACAAGAGGGCTGCCGATGCTCCAGGCACCACATTCCCATTTAAGACAGGAAGAAAGCTGATGAGACAGAGACAGTAACATCTGTCCTTTTTCTTTTAGGAGACCCTTGGGGAGACTTCTACTTATGCTTCATTGGCCGGGGCAGTGTCACATGGTCATTCTCACTGCAAGGGAGCCTGGGGAAGTGGGGGACAGGGTATCCTGGTTGGCTTAGGCAGATCATGAGCTTTCCTCTGGAGTTGAGTCTATTGTCACTCTGAACAGAAGGGATTCTGTTAGCAAAAAAGGAGAGCCTAGAAATTGGATAAACAATTAATAGTGTCTGTGTCCAAGATGCCAGGAGACCACACCCTACTGACAGGCATCAGTAATAGAACTATAGATGACTTTATCGTTCATTCATTCATTAATTCATTCAGCACATATTTAATCAGTGTCTAGTGGATGCAGTATAGGGGGAAAAGAATAGAATTGTTTAGGAATAGACAATAGGGGTTGGGGACATCACAAAAATCTTTCTAGGAAAAGTGACATCTAAGCCAAGAATAAAATGTAAGTAAAAGTTTGCCACCTTGTTGTGTGTGTGTGTGTGTGTGTGTGTTGGGGTGCACAGGTAGATGCATCAGATGTCACAGGAGGAGAGGTGAGTATTAGAGGCAGGGAATGACATGTGTGAGGGTCTTGAGAAAGATGCAGGATCCATTTCCAGGAATGAAAGGAGGCATAGCCAGAGTGTGGAAAACGAGCCTGGAAAGACAGAGACCAGAGGCTCTTATGAGCCAAACTGAGTTTAGACTTTGTCCTAAAGGTCTCATCTGCCTTAGCTCTTGCTAGTGTGGGGGGTGGGGGAGGGGGCAAGTCAAAGTGGAATTAGCCTCTGACCCCCAGCACGTGAGCCTTCATCATAGCTGTATTGGTCAAGACTCTCTTGGTTAGGTAGGGGGGAATGGTTCAATGTTTAAAAGATGAGGAAGTGTAGTTATTGGTACCTGTTATTAGAAAGTCCAAGGGTTGTTGGATTCTGGAACAGCTGGATCCAGAGGTTCAAGTGATGTCATTATGAATCTCTTTTCTAAACTCTTTCTTCCTTTATGTTGACTTTCTTCTCACACAGGCTCTCCCTAAATCATAGCAAGTGGCCACTAGAAGCTCTGAATTTATATTCTATGCATCTTGGACCAGAAAGGAAACAGTAGCAGTTCCAGCTCTAGTGAGAACTCTCTTTGGCCCATCTTGGGTGACATGGCCATCCTTGAGCTGATCACTGAGGCCCAGGGATGCTATTCTTTAATTGGCAGACTCAAGTCAGCTGCCTGCCCCAGGAGCCTGCAGAGTGAGCCAAGAGAGACAGGAGACAGTAGAGACAGGTGCTATCGTGTTCTGGTAGACTCTGAACGCCAAGTGGCCCCCCCTGCCTCATTCTCACCTCACCTATCATTGTCTAGTTTCCACTAGTCGTGTATGGATGTGAGAGGTGCACCATAAAGGCAGCTGAGTGCTGACAAATTGATGCTTTTGAACTGTGGTGCTGGAGAAGATGAGAGTCCCTTGGACAGCAAGGAGATTAAACCAATCAATCCTAAAGGAAATCAACTCTGAATATTTATTGGAAGGACTGAAGCTGAAGCTCCAATACTTTGGCCACCTGATGCAAATAGCCAGCTCATTAGAGAAGACCCTAATACTGGGAAAGATTAAAGGCAGGAGGAGAAGAGGGCCACAGAGGATGAGATAGTTGGATGACATTGACTCAATGGCCATGAGTTTGAGTAACCTCCGGGAGGTAGTGAAGGACAGGGAAGCTTGGTGTGCTGCAGTCCAAGGGGTCACAAAGAGTCAGACACGACTGAGTGACTGAACAACAACAAATCATTGTCTATACCACTCCTGGGTTTGACAGGCTCCTGGCCTCCCATGCCCCTTCCTGCTGCCCGTCCCTCTGACCTGATGACTCACGTGAGCTCCCCCACGTTGGCTCTTGCTCATCCTGCACCCAGGTGGGAAGTGCCTCATGTTCTGGATCATCCCCAGCTTTAGCTCTGTCTGTTCTGCTGCTGTGGCCCCCTAAGGGAAGGGGGACCCCACCCTTTCTGCTGCCACCTCTCCTAGACCTGGCAGAGCCTGTCCAATATCACTGGTCACTTCTGTCATTAATAAAGAAAAATGCTGCAGCCTCCTGTGTTTCATAAAGCAGGGACATGGGCCCTGTGTGTTGTCTTCAGTTCAGTAGAGATTTTCAGCAGCCTGGCCCGCAAAGGCATTGATTTATTCTGCCTCACATACAGCACCACTTGTTAGCGCTCTCAGTCTGACAGGAAGTACTGAGCCTACCTCTGAGGTTCCACAGAATTATGAATAGAAACCCATACCTAAGGGAAGGGGGACCCCACCCTTTCTGCTGCCACCTCTCCTAGACCTGGCAGAGCCTGTCCAATATCACTGGTCACTTCTGTCATTAATAAAGAAAAATGCTGCAGCCTCCTGTGTTTCATAAAACAGGGACATGGGCCCTGTGTGTTGTCTTCAGTTCAGTAGAGATTTTCAGCAGCCTGGCCGCAAAGGCATTGGTTTATTCTGCCTCACATACAGCACCACTTGTTAGCGCTCTCAGTCTGACAGGAAGTACTGAGCCTACCTCTGAGGTTCCACAGAATTATGAATAGAAACCCATCTGGAATCCGAGTTAATAGTGTTTTGCCTGATCGATGGGAAAGTGAGACAGACAAGTCACAAGCAACTTTGCAGAGGTGCACACCACCCCCATCTGTCCTTTAAGGCTACCTCCAGTTTCACCTTCTCTAGGAAGCCTCTTCTGAATCCCTCACTGTGTTACTCAGGACTCTTTGGGTTGCAAGTGACAGAAACCCAATTCAAATAGGCAGAAGCAAAAATGAGTGAATTTATGAATTCTTGAAAGGGAGAATCCAAGAGTGTCTGGCTCAGACCTGGCTGAACCCTGGGGCTTAAATGTTGCCATCACTGCTAGATTCTCTCCGTCTCTCTCCCTCTTCCCCACTCCAGCCCAGTCCCCTCACCTCTGGAGTCTGCTGTCCTGTGTGGTCTTGAAGCTGGATGGCTCCTATATTATCCCCTGGGATTTCCATGCTCCATCTTTCTAGCTTAGCAGCCTCAAAAGGAAAAGGCTGACTCTCACAATTTCCCAGTAGACACCCTGCAGCTGCTGGTCTCTGTCTTGGATTGGTTCAACTCTGTCATGGATCTAGGGTCTACCCCAGTCCCACTGCCTGTTTATGCATGGCCCACAAACTAAGGGTGGTTTTTACACTTTAAAATGGTTGGGGTAAAAAAAGGAAAGAAGAGCAGTAGTAGCGTATGAAAATTATATGAAATTCAAATTCATTGGAACACAGCCATGCTCCTGTCTGTGTATTGTCTAAGGCTGCTTTGGTGCTGCTGTGGCAGAGCCGAGTAACTGAGATAGACTACGTGGCTCCCAAAACTGAAAATATGTGCCATGAGGCCCTTTATAGAAAAGTCTACCAACCCTGGTCTACACACTTCGTGTAAGCTGCTATGGCTTCCTAAGGGAAGTGGGACCAAGGATGCTTGGGTCAGCATCCAAGGATCCATAGGATGCTTGGGTCAAGAGCTTGCCCTTGGAGTCTGATGGGGGTTGGGTGGGGTGGGGGGCTGGGTAGGGCTGGACCACAGGATGAGAGGAGCAAGGGGCTTCCAGAGGGAAGGGCTTGAGTGCTGTAGCCAGAACAATCGATGCCCACTCTACCTGCCAACTTAGACCAGAAGCAGACTTTGAGACAAGTATTGAGCACTTATCTGTTAAGTGGTGGAAGGTGTCCTAGGAGCATGGGTAGGGATGGAGGGGAGTGAGACAGGGGAGGGGAGAGAGGAGAAAGAGGCCAATTTAGGGTACTCTCTTGAGTGGTTACCACCATGGGCATCTGGGATCATCATGTTGAAGGGTCTCTGGGAGAGAGTGTGGGGCACATGTCTCATGGACCCCAGTCCAGGGTCAAGGAAGCAGGGTGCCCATCCTCCGACCCCTACCAGTCCTGATCATTGAGCATATGGATCTGTCTCTTCTGGGATGCCAAGGGAGTTTCCTTTCCCATTCTTCATCCAGTTGTGGCTAATTAAGTCTTCTCAATGCAGAGACATCTGGGAGAAAGCGAGGCTGAAAATGAAAGCTCTTTTGTCCACCCAACCCTTGCTGGGAGACAGCAGAGCAACTATGTTACCTACCTCAAGGCTTTGGTGAGCTATGCACATAACAAGCAGTTGATGATGGTCCATTTCAGTTCTTTGCCTGGAGTTTGGGTTTACCAGAAGCCTGGGCTCTGGGAGATGAGGATGCTGTCAGCCACAGCTCTATTGTTTGCACTTAAGAGGACTTCTGTCCTTCTGAACAGCATCTATGCCCTCCTCTTGCTCCTTGCTGCTGCGGCTACTGCTGCTAAGTCGCTTCAGTCATGTCCGACTCTGTGCGACCCCATAGACGGCAGCCTGCCAGGCTTCCCCGTCCCTGGGATTCTCCAGGCAAGAACACCGGAGTGGGTTGCCAGCGTGAGGAACTCCGCCCATGACAGGTTGCCATTTCCTTCTCCAGTGCATGAAAGTGAAAGTGAAAGTGAAGTCGCTCAGTCATGTCCAACTCTTAGTGACCCCATGGACTGCAGCCCACCAGGCTCCTCCATCCATGGGATTTTCCAGGCAAGAGTACTGGAGTGGGGTGCCATTGCCTTCTCCTTATTATGACATATTATGAGAATGTGATAGTATATGTGTAGACATCTTGAAAACCATGAAAATGTAATAGAAATCATCATTTAAAGTTTATTATCATCAACTCAACAAAATTTATTGAGTCCTTTATGCCAGGCACTGGGAACATATGAGTTGGGGGTTGGGAGGGCAGGAAGTAGCCAAAAATGGCTGCTTTCATAAAGCCTAGTGGAATTATTATCATTATTATTATACAATGATGATCTAATAGTCGCCATTGTAATAATATTGAGTCTGGATTGGGTAGATTTTAAAATGCTGGTTTGGGTCACTTTTCTATTTTTAAGATTTTCTGAGGAAGAAGACTTCTTTTAGCTGGACCACCCTATAAAGAAGAGTAGGTTCCCTAATGGTTCCATGTCTTTCTGTAGTTGGTTAAAGCTATTTTGACAAAGTTTTAAAACCGTTTTTGTCATAAACCAATGAGTCTATGACATTCATTCATTAAAAGTGTACAGCCCCCAGCAGGACTAGGTTCTTCACTCCCAGAGTGATCTTGTATTCCTATCGAGGGAGGTTCTAGAATTCTCTACCTGTCTTTATATCTGCTTTGCCCTGTGGTCACCACCAATGTATTGCCCGAAAGGCTGCAGGAAGGAAAAATGATGGTATCTGTGGCCATCATTATTTTTCTCTGAGAAAATTACAAATACAGTAAAGGTTCCTGTTTTGCAACCCACCAGCATCCTCTGTCCATGGGATTCTGCAGGCAAGCACACTGGAGTGGATTGCCACCCCCTCCTCCAGGGAATCTTCTGGACCCAGGGACCGCACCCACATTTCTTACATCTCCCGCATTGGCAGGCAGGTTCTTTACTGCCAGCGCCACCTGGGGAGCCCCAAGCTTCTTAGTCACTGACCAGGCTCCTCTGTTCATGGGATTTCCCAGGTAATAATACTGGAGTTGGTTGCCTTTTCCTTCTCCAGGGGGGCTTCCCAACCCAGGGATCAAACCTGCATCTCCTGTACTGGCAGGCAGATCCCTTCACGCTGAGCCATCTGGGAAGCCCAAAAGACACTATTAGTGAATATGAAATTTTTTTTAAGTCAAAAGTGTTTAAACAGCACCCTCAGACCCACCACCCCATTAAGAAAGTAGGAAGTGAGCACGCTGCTGAGGTCACCAAGGATTCCTTCCTCATCCCAACCCCCACCCCAGGTAATCACTGTCCTGGGTACTGTCTTTCTTAGCTCATCTGACCTAATCACACACAGGTTGTCTTGAATTTTATCACCTCTTTGCTTATTTTCTTTAAAACCTCACCTCATGTTTATCGATCTCTAAATAATTGTTTTTTAATTTTTAAAAAATTTATAAAATGTTGAGCTTTATGTAGGCTTTTGCACCTTGCCTTTTTCACTCGACACTGACTTGCTCAAATGCACCCATGTTGTTTCATATAGTTGTGGTTCATCATTCTCACAGCTGTGTAATATTCTTTTGTGTGAATATCAGATGGTTTAATTAATCATTCTACCCATGATGCAGTATTGTGGTCTCTCTGAGGTGGGAGTCGACGATTATCAGCAACGCTGCCTTGGATGTTCTCACCCATGATTTCTGGAATGTCTCTTGGGTTTAGAGCTGGAAGTGACATCTATGGGTTGTAGGATATACGGTGAATTGGCAAGTCTCAGCCAGGGAGAAACAGCGACACTCATTTGACTTTACAAGATCATGTTCCACTGGGTTCCAAAGTGGCCCTCTTTTTCCGTGCCGTGGTCGTAAGCAGAATTAGTTTCCTGAATTTTAAACCTGCTCTGGGGTTGCACTTTATCAACTTAGCTTTGGGGAAAAGAGAGATGGATAAGCTACCCACATCTCCCGTAATCAATTCCTCCCAGGGGTATCATGCAAATTCCATGCTTCAGCTCAGCCCATAGGAAGAAAACTGTCCAGCTATCAGTCTGCTTCCCAAAACTGCCCCCTTCTGCCACCTCAGGGTCTAATGCTTAGCTTTTCCTCTGTATTATTCCTCATATTCATAGAAGAAAGGTTTTCATGAGAAGGCTGCATGGGATAGTGGTTAGGACCAGGGCCTCTGGAGTGGTCTGTCTGGGTTTAAATTCTAGCCCTATCTTTTCACTGGCTGGGAAACTTCAGAAAAGTTCTCCTACTTTTCCTGGCCTAGTTTCCACATGTTGGAAATGAAGAGGTCCATTGAGTCTCATCATGAAGATTAGCAGAGGATGAGATGGTTAGATAGCATTACTGACTCAATAGACATGAATCTGAGCAAACTCCAGGAGATAGTTAAGAACATGGAGGCCTGGCATGCTGCAGTCCATGGGGTTGCAAAGAGTCGTACACAACTTAGTGACTGACAACAACATGAAGATTAAATGAGGCCAATATATGCTTAGAACTCTGACATAGAGGAGACATTCAATAAATGCCAGGCATCATTTTTTTTTGTAAAATTAATAGCCAGCATGTACCCAGCAGACTCTCTTGAGCAAAGCAAGTCCTTAATAAATACAAGCTATTGATGTGATCATTATAGTTACTAGGAAAACTCCTATTCATCCTTCAAGACCCAGCTGAGATATCCCTCCCTCTCTCTTCTGACAGCATTTAGTGCAGAGCTCACAATCCCATCTATGGGTGGTGTTTCTATTTCTCTGTTGGTGGTTTTTGTTGCTGTTGGTGATATGATATATTCCAGGACAGGGACTGTGTTTCTCTTACTCATCCCTATGTCCTTGATGGCCTGCACAGAGTAGGTGCTCAGTTTGTGAAATGAAGGAGCAAAGTCGAGAGAACACTGGGTCTTGGAGGCATGTCAGGATCCCTGCAATGTGCTTGCAGAAGAGACAAGAAAGAGAACCAGCCCAACCATATTCATTCATTCATTTCCTAGTCATTGCAGTAATTCTAAGGGAGGGAGAGCCAAATGGTCTCTGTCCGGCCTTCTGCCCTGGACAGTCCCTCCAGGAGCTCTAGACAGATGCCAAGCTGAGCCTCCAAACCCGCCCCCAACCAGTTATTTCTCCTGACCCTCCTCACCAGCTGGCATCGCAGAAAACTGACTTCCCCTCAAATTGTGTTATTCTCATTGGCTGCTTCAGACTAAGACTCCCTTTTGATTCTTAATCAAGTCCAGGAGAGGACTTACATGGTGACGACCAGGATGAGCATCCTCCTCTGCAGAGTTAATTATTTCCTTTACTTAAATAATAGCTGTTGAAACTATTAGGCGGTTGGGCCACAGGAAGGCAGGGGTAGGAGGTTAATCACACAGAATCACTGGCATATCTCTTTTTGGCCTTTTCTTCCTCATCACAGCTGCTCCTTCCTTTTAGAGCATTTGGCCCAACTGTCCCTGCTCCAGAATTCATGTCTGTAGGAATCCAGGTGCAAGGGAGGAGAGACGTTTAGCAAGCAAGTTCAATTTCTCTTCAACACGAACCTGAGGGTGAAGGCTCTCCTGATGCCGAGAGGAAATTGCGTTGCAAGCTGCCTACTGAAATGACTCTTGCCATTCCTGAAGGGTGACAGAGGGGCTCAGAATGTGATTTTCTGAACTGTATTAAATGGGAGTTGCCATTCGACTGTAGGCTGCCCTGAAGCTGGAAAACCCAACCCTCATCCAGGCAGAAGAAAAGAGTCACGTCCGCCTGGTCATTTAGCCCAGAGGCTGCCTCTTGCTGACTTCCCTCTTGTCCACCCTGCCTCTCACTAGTCCCTGATGGAGACAAATCCTTCAAATCTGTGCAGGGGCTCATTTGTTTAAGTGCCCATATTGTAGGCATCAGTGTTTCCTTGGTGGCTCAGCGGTAGAGAATCTGCCTGCAATGCATGAGACCTGGGTTCGATCCCCGGGTCGGGAAGATCCCCTGGAGAAGGGAATGGCTTTCTTGCCTGGAGAATTCCATGGACAGAGGAGCCTGGCAGGCTACAGTCCATGGGGTCACAAAATGTCAGACACAACTGAGCAACTAACACTTTCACTACTTTTTATAGGCGTCAGACGGAAGGATCATGGATTTTTTTTTTCTTTACTAATTTTTTTATTTACTAAATGCATTACTCCTATGCACCAGATGCTATCTAAGCATTTGGAATGGATATAACTATGCTGGGATGCCAGATATCAAAGGCCATGGTCATCTCCATGTAGTAGAAACAGATAGGTAGATACATACATTTATACACAGATAGATAGATAATTTACTGGCGATAAGGGATGTGAAGAAAATTGATAAGGGTAAATATGAAGAGAGCAGTGGTAAGCAGGGGAGAAGAAAAGAACTCTCAGGGAAGGACATTTGAGCTGAGTCCTGAATATTGAGAATGAACCAATCACGCAGAGATCAAGGGAAGAATATCCTAGATGCCAAGAACAATCGTGAAGGCCTGAAGGTCACTACACTGGGCAGCTATGGGGCTGTACAGACTGTCACCAGGAGGTCACTTAGAAATAGAGCCATATGTGGGCTTTGCGTCAATCCACAAGCCTCGAAATCTGGGAAGGATATATCTTGTCTAAAGCATTACGTGAAGAGTCCTGGGGGCAGGGGGCAGCCTTTTTAAAAATCGCTGTATCCTTCAAGGTGTAAAGCCAGACATAGGCAATGGGGTGCTGGTTTCTAGATACTGGAGGCAGATGTTCCCATCCCTTCCCAGCTCTGCTTTCAGTGATGTCACTGTAGAAATCAGCAAACGCCACGATAGGGAGAGGGGATTTTAAAGTCAGCTTTTAAACATTTGCTAGCTCACCTCTGACTACAGGGTCTCCCGGGGAATGACTGCACTGGACTGGACCAGCCCTCTCATCTTCCACTCTCCCCTGCTTATCCTGCTCTAGCCATTCCAGGCTCTGGCCAGTCCTCTAACCGGCCGGATGGGCTCTGGCCTCCAGACTTCTGACCTTGCTGTTCCTCTCTCCCCAGATTTCTGCAGGCTGGGCTCTCTGAACTTCATCAGGCTGTGCTGAGGCACCTCTTCCCAGTGAATCCTTCCCTAATAGTCCCCTCCCCGCACTTTCTGTCCCCAGCCCACCCAGCCCCGCTGTGTAATACCCAACACCATCTCTCTCATGTATCTTTTCCTGATTTTTCTTTTTTATTCTCTGCCTCACTTCCAGCTAGAAGGTAAGTGCCAAGAGGAAAGGGGAATTTTCTTCTGCTTGTCCACTGTTTTATTGTTTGTAGTCACTAAGTCGTGTCCTATTCTTTTGTGACCCTCCTGGACTGAGCCCACCAGGCTGCTCTGCATGGGATTTCTGAAGCAGGAATACTAGAGTGGGTTGCCATTTACTTCTCCAGGGGATCTTCCCGACCTAGGGATCGAACCTGCATCTCCCGCACTGCAGGCAGACTCTTTACCACTGAGCCACCTGGGAAGCCCCTCACTGCTTTATACCCAGCACTTTAAACCAGGCCAGGCACACAGTTAATGCTTGCTCACCTTCTGTTGAGTGCATGAACGAATGGCTTGGTCGATGTTTTTTCTCTTTTCTCTTCAGTGGATCCCTCTGTCTGGTATTGTCTCTTATTTCCAAGACCAGGTAAACATGCAGGGCCAATTCAATTCAGTTCAGTTCAGCTGTTCAGTCAGTCCATCTCTTAGCAACCCCATGGACTGCAGCACGCCAGGCCTCCCTGTCCATCACTAACTCCCAGAGTTTACTCAAACTCATGTCCATTGAGTCGGTGATGCCATCCAACCATGTCATTCTCTGTCGTCCTCTTCTCCTCCTGCCTTCAATCGTTCACAGCATCAGGGTCTTTTCTAATGAGTCACCTCTTTGCATCAGGTGACCAAAGTACTGGCATTTCAGCTTCAACATCAGTACTTCCAATGAACATTCAGGACTGATTTCCTTTAGGATGGACTGGTTGGATCTCCTTGCAGTCCAAGGGACTCTCAAGAGTCTTCTCCAACACCACAGTTCAAAAGCATCAATTCTTTGGCTCTCAGCTTTCTTTATAGTTCAACTCTCACATCCATACATGACTCCTGGAAAAACCATAGCCTTGACTAGATGGACCTTTGTTGACAAAGTAATGTCTCTGCTTTTTAATATGCTGTCTAGTTTTGTCATAACTTTGCTTCCAAGGAGTAAGCATCTTTTAATTTCATTGCTGCAGTCACCATCTGCAGTGATTTGGGAGCCCCCCAAAAATAAAATCTGGCACTGTTTCCACTGTTTCTCCATCTATTTGCCATGAAGTGATGCAACCGGATACCATGATCTTTGTTTTCTGAATGTTGACTTTAAGCCAACTTCAGCAGAAACACATCCAGGAGCTGACTGTGGCTTCGATCATGCAGGGCCAAGCAGACTTCAGTGAGGAGACTAAGGCAGCACAATGGGAGGACTTTGCCAGCCCTTCAGTGAAGGTCTGAGCCAGGGTGACTCCATCCTGTCACGCGAGGCAGCAGCCCTGGGAATGCCTCTTTGTCCTGCATCATCTAGTGAGATACTCCCTTTAGAATTTTAATATCTGAAAGCCATTATTGTGCTGAATGGGATTGACATCTGTTTACATCATCCCTCCGTTTCTCATTTCCATGTGAAGTCTGTTTGCCTTGATGCCACAGGATCTTCCTAGGGCACATTACACAGAAGGATCAGAGGAGCAATGCAATTCATCTCCTTTGCACTTTTCTTAATTTTTTAATTTTTACTTTTATTAACGTAATACATGCACATAATTAAAAAATCAAAGCATACTAAAAGGCTCATAATGAAAAACGCCAATCCCATGCCCACCTCTCCCTCCTGCTTCCAGCTCCCCAGAGTGAACTCCTTCCCACACTGTAGCTGTTTCTTTTGCTCCTTGTCTCCATATTTTGAGATAATTTGTACGTCGCTCTTTCTTGGCTTATCCATGGTGGATGGTATCTTTTGATGTCCTGTGATGGTGGGTGAAAATGTAATACTCTTGGGATTCCTTTCACTCACCCCTCCCTCCTGATCCTTCCCATACAGTTAGATCCAGTTTCCTTTTCTGAAGTGTATGCTCTCAGCTCTCATTAGCAAGCCTCTGACATCTCATCTGGATTGAGCCTGTTTCTACGTGCAGCATCCCTGGCCCAGCCTCAGTGGCTGCTTTGGGTGTGTATAAGAGCTCTGGCCCATCCACACCCTCATTGTATTTCCCCAGACTCACCTTTTAGGCAGGTTTCTTTGCTTCTCTGAGCCTCAGTCTTCTCATCTGTGAAATAGGGGTACTAACTAGACTGGCCTCCTATAAAGGTTAGTGATAGATAGTGATAGTGAAGTCGCTCAGTGTGTCCAGCTCTTTGTGACCCTGTGGACTGTAGGCCACCAGACTCCTCCGCCCATGGGACTTCCCAGGCAAGAATACTGGAGTGGGTTGCCATTTCTCTTCCCGACCCAGGGATCAAACCCGGATCTCCTGCATTTCAGGCAGACGCTTTAACCTCTGAGCCGCTCCACTGTGGTAAAGTGCTACAAGCTAATGTCCTGGGTACCTGACAACTGTTCCTTTCATCCCCTGCCTCACCTTTCCTATTATTGACAGTGACTCCTAAAACATGCTTCATATTTTCTCGACTCTGCTTTACAAAACCGCATCCTTCCTCAGCTGTCAGGCTGGCTGAACATGTGCTATAAGAAGTGTGTCTTATAGGCATTCTTGTGGGCACAGAGCCAAGATTTAAATGAGATTGTTCTTGATGGAGAAAATGTGAGCAGCTGTAGGATATATTTTTGTTCCACCCAAATGGGCATCAGCTCACATGACAGAGCCTCTTTGCAACAGGGAAAACGGAGCTTCTTCCAAGGTGTCTTTTTGCCTTCCACTGTGCAGGCAGGGCAGCCTGAGAAGCTAGCAGCTTCATACTTAGGAACTTCAGTGACTTGTTCAACATCCCAACATAGTGTTTGGTTGATTTAGGGGTTGGGAGAGTAGATAAGCAGATGGATGTGTGCATGCTTGGATAAATGGATAGTTGGATAGATGGGTGGAAGGATGACTAGATGAATGGATAGACAGATGGAGAGATGGATGGGTGGATAGATAAATGGGTGAGATAATGCATAGATAGATGGATGGGTGGAGGGATAGATGGATGGGTGGATGGATAAATGAGTGGATTGATGGATAGATAGATGGATGGGTGGATGGATAGGTAGATGGATGGGTGGACAGTTGGGTGGATCAAGAGGAAGAGAGAAACTCCTTTCTTTAGTCTTGAGTGTCCTTGATGGGCAGGCTTATACTTTCTTAGTTTGTCCTCGGTTCAGGTCAGTTCAGTTCAGTCACTCAGTCGTGTCTGACTCTTTGCAATGCAGCACGCCAGGCCTCCCTGTCCATCACCAACTCCTGGAGTTTACTCAAACTCATGTCAGTTGAATTGGTGATGCCATCCAACCATCTCATCCTCTGTCTTCCCTTTCTCCTCCCACCTTCAATCTTTCCCAGCATCAGGGTCTTTTCAAATAAGTCATCTCTTCACATCAGGTGGCCAAAGTATTGGAGTTTCAGCTTCAGCATCAGTCCTTCCAATGAAAATTCATGACTTATTTCCTTTAAGATTGGCTGGTTGGATCTTCTTGCAGTCCCAGGGACTCTCAAGAGTCTTCTCCAACACCACAGTTCAAAAGCATCAATTCTGCGGCACTCAGCTTTCTTCACAGTCCAACTCTCACATCCATACATGACCACAGGAAAAACCATAACCTTGACTAGAAGGACCTTTGTTGACAAAGTAATGTCTCTGCTTTTTAATATGCTGTCTAGTTTTATTTTTTTTTATGCTGTCTAGTTTTGTCATAACTTTGCTTCCAAGGAGTAAGCATCCTTTATTTTCATGGCTGCAGTCACCATCTGCAGTGATTTGGGAGCCCCCAAAATTAACTCTGTCACTGTTTCCACTGTTTCCCCATTTATTTCCCATGAAGTGATGGGACCAGATGCCATGATCTTAGTTTTCTGAATGTTGTTTTAAGCCAACTTTTTCACTCTCCTCTTTCACTTTCAACAAGAGGCTTTTTAGCTCCTCTTCACTTTCTGCCATAAGGGTGGTGTCATCTGCCTATCGGAGGTTATTGTTGTTTCTCCCGGCAATCTTGATTCCAGCTTGTGCTTCATCCAACCCAGTGTTTCTTATAATGTACTCTGCATATAAGTTAAACAAGCACGGTGACAATATACAGCCTTGATGTACTCCTTTCCCTATTTGAAAGCAGTCTGTTGTTCCATGTCCAGTTCTAACTGTTGCTTCCTGACCTGCATTCAGATTTCTCAGGAGGCAGGCCAGATGGTCTGGTATTCCCATCTCTTTCAGAATTTTCCACAGTTTGTTGTGACCACACAGTGAAAGGCTTTGGCATAGTCAATTAAGCAGAAATAGATGTTTTTTGGAACTCTTTTGCTTTTTCGATTATCCAGTGGATGTTGGCAATTTGATCTCTGGTTCTCTGCCTTTTCTAAATCCAGCTTGAACATATGGAAGTTCATGGTTCACATACTGCTTGGAGAATTTTGAGTATTACTTTCCTAGTGTGTGAGATAAGTGCAATTGTGCAGTAGTGTAAGCATTCTTTGGAATTGTCTTTCTTTGGGATTGGAATGAAAACTGACCTTTTCCAGTCCTGTGGCCACTGCTGAGTTTTCCAAATTTGCTGACATATTGAGTGAAACACTTTAACAGTATCATCTTTTAGGATTTGAAGTAGCTCAAATGGAATTCCATCACCTCCATTAGCTTTGTTCATAGTGATGCTTCCTAAGGCCCACTTGACTTCGCATTCCAGGATGTCTGGCTCTAGGTGAGTGATTACACCATCGTGATTATATGGGTCATGAATATCTTTTTTGTATAGTTCTTCTCCGTATTCTTGCCACCTCTTTTAATACTTTCTGCCTCTGTTAGGTCCATACCATTTCTGTCCTTTATTTTGCCCATCTTTGCGTCTGCAATGTGGGAGACCTGGTTTCAATCCTTGGCTTGGGAAGATCCCCTGGAGAAGAATACTGGCTACCCACTCCAGTATTCTGGCCTGGAGAATTCTGTGGATTATATAGTCCATGGGGTCACAAAGAGTCGGACACAACTGAGTGACTTTCACTACTTTCACTTTGCATGAAATGTTCCCCTGGTGTCTCTAATTCTCTTGAGGAGATCTCTAGTCTTTCCCATTCTATTGTTTTCCTCTATTTCTTTGCACTGATCACTGAGGAAGGCTTTCTTACCTCTCCTTGCTATTCTTTGGAACACAACATTCAAATGGGTATATGTTTTCTTTTCTCCTTTGCCTTTAGCTTCTCTTCTTTTCACAGCTATTTATAAGGCCTCCTCAGACAGCCATTTTGCTTTTTTGCATTTTTCTGAGGGTGGTCTTGATCCCTGTCTCCTGTACAATGTCACAAACCTCCATCCATAGTTCTTCAGGTGCTCTGTCTATCAGATCTAATCCCTTGAATCTATTTCTCACTTCCACTGTATAATCATAAGGGATTTGATTTAGGTCATACCTGAATGTTCTAGTGGTTTTCCCTACTTTCTTCAATTTAAGTCTGAATTTGGCAGTAAGGAGTTCATGATCTGAGCCAAAGTCAGCTCCTGGTTTTTGTTTTTGTTTTGTTTTGTTTTGTTTTTTGTTTTTTTGCTGGCTGTATAGAGCTTCTCCATCTTTGGCTGCAAAGAATAGAATCAGTCTGATTTCAGTATTGACCATCTGGCAATGTCCATGTGTAGAGTCTTCTCTTGTGTTGTTGGAAGAGGGTGTTTACTATGATGAGTGTATTCTCTTGGCAAAACTCTATTAGCCTTTGCCCTGCGTTATTATGTACTTCAAGGCCAAATGTGCCTGTTACTCCAGGTATTTCTTGACTTTCTGCTTTTGCATTCCAGTCCCCTATAATTGAAAGGACATTTTTGGTGGGCTGTTAGTACTAGGAGGTCTGGTAGGTCTTCATAGAACCATTCAACCTCAGCTTCTTCAGCATTCCTGGTTGGGGCATAGACTTGGATTACTGTGATATTCAATGGTTTGCCTTAGAAACGAACAGAGATCATTCTGTTGTTTTTGAGATTGCATCCAAGTACTGCATTTCAGACTCTTTTGTTGACTATAATGGCTACTCCATTTCTTCTGAGGGATTCTTGCCCACAGTAGTAGATATAGTGATCATCTGACTTAAATTCACCCATTCCAATCCATTTTAGTTTGCTGATTCCTAAAATGTTGACGTTCACTCTTGCCATCTCCTGTTTGACCACTTTCCAATTCATGAACCTAACATTCCAGGTTCCTATGCAATACTGCTCTTTACAGCATCGGACTTAGCTTCTATCACCAGTCACATCGACAGCTGGGTGTTGTTTTTGCTTTGGCTCCATCTCTTCAATCTTTCTGGAGTTATTTCTCCACTGATCTCCAGTAACATATTGGGCACCTACCAACCTGGGGAGTTCATCTTTCAGTGTCCTATCTTTTTGCCTTTTCATGCTGTTCATGGCGTTCTCAAGGCAGGAATAATGAAGTGGTTTGCCATTCCCTACTCCAGTGGACCACATTTTGTCAGAACTCAAATGACTTCCCTGGTGGCTCAGATGGTAAAGAATACACCTGCAATGCAGGAGACCAGGGTTCCATCAGCTCCGTCTCTTCAATCTTTCTGGAGTTATTTCTCCACTGATCTCCAGTAACATATTGGGCACCTACCAACCTGGGGAGTTCATCTTTCAGTGTCCTATCTTTTTGCCTTTTCATGCTGTTCATGGCGTTCTCAAGGCAGGAATAATGAAGTGGTTTGCCATTCCCTACTCCAGTGGACCACATTTTGTCAGAACTCAAATGACTTCCCTGGTGGCTCAGATGGTAAAGAATACACCTGCAATGCAGGAGACCAGGGTTCCATCCCTAGGTTGGGAAGACTCCCTGGAGGAGGACATGGCGACCAATTCCAGTATTCTTGCCTGGAGAATCCCCATGGGCAGGCAGGCTACAGTCCATGGGGTCACAAAGAGTTGGACATGACTGAAAACTAAGCACAGCACAAGTTTATTTGACTAGGGAACCTCTTTTTCATAGAATGGTTCTAAGGCATAGAGTTTGAAATCCAGTGGTCTAAATGTAGCCCAGGTGTTCCCAGGCCAAGAAAGAGAAAAAAAAGAGAGAGAGAGAAGGTGAAAATGTATGAGAGAAATAGCTGCACATAGACAGAGGGAGAATGACACAAAAACACAAGTCAAGGGAGAAATAGAATGTCATTGGTTGTTTCCAACACACCATGAGATACCAAAAATAAAATACACACACAAAGCATCTAGGCATTATTGGTCAGGGCTAGCATAGAAAACAGAGTGGTTTCATTTGACTAATAAGAATCATGCCTTCTGTGTGCACTGTGCTCTATAGTTTATAAGGCTCTTGCCCATTTGCCATCTCCTGTGAGTATCACCCCAGCCCTGCAAGTAAGCCTGGGCTTCAGAGTTATCACCCTCATTTTGTTGCTAGTAGTGACTCTGATCACTGTGATAATATTAATAACTGTTGAATTCGCTGAGCACTCACTAAATGCCTGGCACTAACTTAAGCAAGTTCACCTTTATTAACTTGATTCTTCTTGCACAGGAAGATGATCGCATCTCAGAGAGGTTAAGTGACTGACTCAAAGTCACACAGCCATCAAGTTGCAGACCTTCATCCAAACCCACTTCTATCTGACTCTAGTACCCTGTCAGCAAATAAGCTGCATGGCCCCTCTGGCCTCTCCTGGCCTCTTCCTTGATCAGCACAGCAGCAGGAATACGCAGCCGCCTCTGAGTGGCTTTTTATAACCTGCTCTATATCACAGCAAGAAGTAGGCTCAGGGAATGTAAAGTAGATAGTGATTTTCCCCCTTTCTTTTACTGCCTTTGTTTATTGAGGGACAAATCATTGCTGTTTTCGTTTGTGTCTCTAGCACAATAAAAATAAAAGATACACTGGCAATCTGTTTAAAAGCTTATGCAATTCCAGAATTTGAGCTGTTGGATTTATGCCACACTCTGATCCCAGAGACTTCATGGTGCCAGCCATCCGGGCCCGCCAGGGGCCTCTGAAGTTGCCATCATCAATCCACACTGGGTGGCCACAAGCTCAGGAGGTGGCTGTGACCCCCATCTGCTGGTTCCAGAGGTGGACTTTGACCAGGGCCTCCGATCTACTGACAGCCATCTTGGTTTACTTGTTAGAGTTGATTTTTGGCTTCTAGGCCAAAGAAGAGAGATCCCAGGCCTGGGAAGAGTCTGCTCCTTTGACTCCACCTCCACATTCCAGTCTGAGCCTTGGGTTCACAATAAAGTAGGTCAGTCTGCATCCATGCAGTACAGGAGGGAAAAAAGAGCTCCAGTGACAGGTGCCCCCTGTGTATGTTTGCCCATCAGCCTCTCCTCCAATGAGAGTCACAGCTCCATGAGGCTGGGGATTTATCTGTTCTATTCAGTGCAGTGTCCCCCGGCTTAGAACAGTGTCTGGTACATAGTAGGTGCTCAGTGAAGGTTTGTTGAATGACTAAATGATTGTTACATATACATGGAAGACAGATACGAATTGCCGGAGAAGGGCAAGGGGACCCCCATGCCCAGGATGTGATCCTACCTCTCTCGATGTTTCTCCATGTCCACAGTCAAGCCCTACCACGTTTCTCCTCTGCCTCTCCAGCCCTCCCCTCTCTTGTCTCTTTCATTCTTTTTGCTGCCTTTTTCTAATCATCTTCTCCTCCCCAAGAGGATGTCACCAAGCTCAGACTTTCAAGATAAGGATTTAAGAGAGGGAGACTCAGTTCCAGATTTTCCTCTGATTGGCTTTGAGTCTGAGTCCTTTCTGTCTGAGCCTCAGTTTCCTCATCTGTAAAATGGGGAGAGTGTATCCACTGCTGTGTCTCCCGCAGAGGCAGTACAAGGGCAGATGAGGGTGGGCTGGTGAGTGCAGAGGAGTCAGGAATGTAGGGGCCTGTACTCCTGCCTACCAGACCCTTCCTTGCCAGGGATGCAGGAGCTTTCTCTGAGTGCATGTTGGGGTGCATAATGAGGTGGCAGGAACCCTGATTTTTGAGTTCTGCAGGAGACACCCCAAGAGGGGAGCACAAACCTCGACTTCAAGAATCTGAAGCTGCAGATGTCGGATGTCAGTGAGACCGACAGTTCCATTAGGCAGCTGCCCGCTCTCCGCGTGAGTGATTAAAATGTCGCCATCCATCCCATGTGCTATGTATCATCTCCCCAGCCTGGCACTCATCAAGGGCTGTGTGAACGCTGGGCGTCCGCCTCATCTTCTGAGGGCTGCGCGGAGGCGGGGTTGGCGGAAGACATCTGTGCCGCGTGTCCCAGGAGCACTTCAGAAACAAAAGCCCGCAAAAGTGTGAAAGGCAGCGAAAGGGCCAGGTGTGTAGAGAAGGGCCAGCTAAGAGGGCCTGATGCTGAAGCTCAAGGAAGTGGGGTCTTGGGACAGGAGAGGCTGCTGGGAATGCAAGCAGTGGGACCTGGGGGCCCTCCAGTCCCTGCCCTCATTTTACACACCAGCAAACTGAGGTTGGGGCAGCCAAGCCCCCCATCCCTGCTTCAAGGCCATTCAGTTCAAGTTGAAACGGCGATCCTACATGCTTGCTGACTTGCGTGAAGTGGTAGCCAGAGTCTCAGGGTCACTGGGCTGGAGTGAGAGCTGAAGTCTCCTGCCCCTCATTTGAATGTGTATTACTACTGTCATTCATTAATTCTAACCACTGTTATCATCAATGGGATAATAACAAAAAAATAATAATAGCTGCTAGCATCTTTTTAGTGTTTACCGTGGACCAGGCACTGTGCTAAGCTTGTGTCATATTAACACGGGTATTTCTGCTGTAATGTCATCTGTGAGTTCCTAGAAACCCCACCTTCTATAAAATCATGCATTGAAAATTTCAGGAGGACGGCCATTCCAAAACTGCAGGAACTTGGTAACTGGAGCACTCTGAAAAGATGAAGAAGATTCATAGGCAAGGACTAGCATAGCCAATTTGTATCCAGCTTCCCTAGGGGTCATTTCTCTGCATCTTAACGGACACATATGAAGACTTCTGCTTTATCTTTTGAGAAGTTGATCCTGGAGGGCATTTCCTTCTGATAGAGACCATTTTCACCAAAATTAAAAATCAGATGCAGGCTGTCGCCTTTATCATTCATTCAGTGTTTTCATAAAAGGAGAAGCATCTTGGAGCTTTTCATTTCACTCACAGCTCACCCAGATAGCTTCACAGAACAGATCACGCACACTTTGGAAGCCACTAAATCAGTCACCACTTGCAGTAAAGGAAAGCACTTGGGTAGATTTTCAACTTTTTTAGTTAAGATCTTCATACGCTGCTGGGGCTTCCCTGGTGACTCAGAGGTTAAAGCGTCTGCCTGCAATGCAGGAGACCTGGGTTCGATCCCTGGGTCAGGAAGATCCCCTGGAAAAGGAAATGGCAACCCACTCCAGTATTGTTGTCTGGAGAATCCCATGAACAGAGGAGCCTAGTGGGCCACAATCCACGGGGTCAAAAAGAGTTGGACACGAACAAGCGACTTCACTTTCACTTTCATATGCTGCTAAGGCTTTCTCTTTAATTTTAAGAAAGCTTGCCACAGATTGCTCCAAAGCATGAATCCGGGACTTTTCAGGGCGGCCCAGTGGTGAAGACTCCACACTTCCAACGCAGGGGGCAAGGATTTGATTCTTGGTCAGGGAACCAAGGTCCTGCATGCTATATGGTCAAAAGGTTTTTAAAATAACAATAATAAATGGTCAATGAAATAAACTTGGTTCTTTGAAAAAATTGAAAAAAGTGAGAAACCAAAAATATTAAAAAAAAAAAAACATGAATCAACAAGATGTCTGCAATCTCAGACCCTATTCCCTTATTGACCAGTCACATAGGAAGTGGTTAGGTGTTCATTAAATCCTCATCCTAACCCAAAGAGGCAGGTGTTACTAAAATCATCCCCATTTTACAGATGAGAACACCAAAGTTTAGGAAACGTCACTTGCTTAACCTACGCTGATAGGAATTAGGTCAAGACTCTCCCTCACTGACTCCGAGTAACCCTCCACCTCACTGCCACACCACTCACGGTGCACTTGGCTTCCTGTTTGTTTGGTTAGTTGGTTTCTTGTTGTTTTTTGACTACACAGCTCTCCATGCAGTATCTTAGATCCCCCACCAGGGATCAAACCCACAGTCCCTGCAATGAAAATGAAGTCTTAACCACTGGACCACCAGGGAAATCCCCACATGTGCGTTTGTATTAGGCATTTTAACTCCTTGACAGGGGCTGTATTTTACTCCTTTTTGCAACCTTAGCTCCTGGCATGATGCATTGCACAGAACAGGAAACCAGGAAACATTTTCTTGGATGGCTATCACACTAGACAGATTTCAGCTGGCAAGTCCCTCAAAGATGGGGAGAGGGCTGTCCCTGCCCAGGGGAGGTGGCCCTGCCTCCCCAGGCACCAGAATGATGCCCTAAGCAATGTGCACCTCCCTGAGTTCCCCAAGTCCCAGCCCCTGGGAGTTCTATGCAGGCAGACCTCAGAGGTACTACAGATTCAGTTCCAGACCACAGCAATGAAGCAAATATCGTAATCGAATCACACCAATTTTTTTTTTCATTTCCCAGGGCATATAAAAGTTATGCTTACACTCTACCATAGTCTGTTAAGTAAAATAGCATTGTGTCTAAAAAAAAAAAAAGTACATGCCTTGATTTAAAAATACAAAAGAATCACACTAGTAATATATTAAAATTTTTATTGGAGTTGATTTATAATGTTGTGTTAGTTCCACAAGTGCAGCAAACTCAATCAGGTATACATATACATATATCCGCTCTTATTTATTTATTTATTTAGCTGTGCTGGGTCTTTGTTGCTGCTCACGCTTTTCTCTAGTTCTGGTAAGCAGGGCCTACTCTCTAGCGGTGGTGCTCAGGCTTCCCATTGCCGTGGCTTCTCTTGTAGTGAAGCATAGGTTCTAGAGCTCATGGGTTTCCACAGTTGCAGCTTCTGGGCTCTAGAAGTGAAGTGAAGTGAAGTGAAGTCACTCAGTCGTGTCCGACTCTGGGATTTTCCAGGCAACAGTACTGGAGTGGATCACCATTTCCTTCTCCAGGGGATCTTGCCAATCCAGGGCTCGAACCCAGGTCTCCCATACTGTAGACAGACGCTTTACCGTCTGAGCCACCAGGGAAGATGGCTAGATGGACCCTAGAGCACAGGCTCAATAGTTGAGGCAAGTGGACTCAGTTGCTCTGAGGCATGTGAGATCTTCCCAGATCAGGGATAAACCCATGTCTCCTGTAGGCAGATTCCTTACCACTGAGCCACCAGGGAAGCAGGTTCTTTTCCCGGATAGATCATTACAGACTACTGAGTAGTTTTCCATGCCACATGGTAGTTCCTTATTAGGTATCGATTTTATATACAGTAATGTGTATGTGTCAATCCCAGTCTCCCAATTTATCCCACCCTTTTCCCCCTTGGTAACCATAGTTTGTTTTTTACATCTGTGACTCTATTTCTGTTTTGTAAATAAGTTCATTTGTACCATTTTTTAAGATTCGACATGTAAGCGATATCATATATTTATTTGTCTTTCTTCTGTCTGACTTACTTTGCTCAGTAAGATCACTGATCACAGATCACTATAACAAATATAATGTTAATGAAAACCTTTGAAATATTGTGAGAATTACCAAAATGCGACATAGAGACACACAGCGAGCTAATTCTGTTGGCAAAACGGTGTCAATAGACTTGATCAGTGCAGGGTTGCCACAAACCTTCAGTCTGTAAAGAACACAGTATCTGTGAAGTGCAATAAAGTGATGACATGCAGTATAACAGGTGTGCCTGCATGGTTTCCTGGCTCAAATCACAAAGAAACCTGTATCCCCATTTGGAGTATGGGGCCAAGGGCCTGCCTTCCAGCACTTACAGGCAGCATCTCAGCCTTTCCCTGCTCTGTGCCCCCAGGGACCTCACCATGCCAGACTCAGAGCAGCCCTCACACATGTTCACCTAGCTGGATTAACGGGGCCTCTGCCAAGTCGGCCCTTCCACTGTCGCATGAATCAGTCCTTAATGTGCCTCCTTTCTTAGGCTCCAGCCTCATGCCTCCCTCCCAGGAAATGTCTCTGCAGGCAAATCAGAGATGCTCGCTCCAAAGTGCACAGTGATGGAGCCGCCTCTGGTGGATCTTGCTGTCACCTCATCACACTGAGCTGGAGTCTGCCCAGGGGACTGCTGCTCAGGATGCTGCCAGGCTCATTGTGCCTGCCCCACAGCAAGTGGCTCTCCAGTGGTGGTGGTGGTCCCACTCACCCACTTGCTGTCAGCCATCCTCAGCCCCTGCTCCTGGCACAGAATCTTCTGCCCCTGGAGAAGAACCTTCCAACTCCTCTGACCCTGTCCCAGCTCCCAGGGGCCAAATGTGACCCAACCGTGGGCTCTGAAGGAGGGACACTGTGCAGCTTTTCGAGGAGCAGGTGGAGCCAACAGGGCAAGGAGAACAGTAGGAATAAAGGTACCATATCCAGAGGCTCATTGCGGTTCCCAGTTAGGGAGTCTTTGGGGTCACCTTGCTGGGCTTGCATCCTGGCTCTTCCCTACCACCTGGGCATTAACTTAGCCTCTTCAGGCCTCAGTATTCTCAATCAGAAAGTGGGATGGCAATACCACACTACTAAGGAGATGCATGTAAAGCAGGGAGAAGAGGGGACTTCCTCAGTGGTCCAACAGTTAAAAATCTTCCTTCCAATGCAGGGGACACAGTTTCAATCCCTGGTCCGGGAACTAAGATCCCACATGCTTTGGAGCAATTAAACCTGAGTGCCACAACTAGAGAGTAGAGTACCGCAACAAAAGATCCTGCGTGACCCGACAAAGATCCCACATGTTGCAGCTAAGACCTGATGCAGGCAAATGTGTGCATGTGTACACTAGAGTCATCCCTGACTCTTTGCAACCCCATGGACTGTAGCCCACCAGGCTCCTCTGCCTACGGAATTCTCCAAGCAAGAATACCAGAGTGGGTTGCCATTTCCTACTCCAGGGGATCTTCCCAACCCAGGGATCAAACCCATATCTCTTATGTTTCCTGCATTGGCAGGCGGTAACCAAATAAATAAATATCTTTTTAAAGATAAATAAAGCGGGCACAAGAGCACTGGACATACACACCTTCTCAAGAGATGTGATGTCTTCCCGTGGGACACTATCTTGGGGGTGTATCTTTCTATGGGGATGTATCTTCAAAGTCTCCCCATCTCTCTTTCCCTTTCTCTCCATCTCTAGCTCCCCATCCCTCTCATCTCCCTCCACCTGGGCGGCATCTGGAGAACTCCAGGTGTCTGTGTCTGAGGGTGTGACTTTCCTGGAGTCTTAGAGAGGAAGCGGATCCAGTCAACCATGAGAGCTGAGCTGGGGCTGGTGTGTAGACACGGCAAGGGTCAGAGCTCAAGTATTCAGAGCTTGGGTCCTACCCGGAGGCAGCAGCTCTGAGATGTTCCCCCATCAGAAGGTTTGGCCCTCTCCCCACCTGCAAGCTCCATCTCCTCCCTCCTGGCCCCCACACAAGGTGCTGCTCTGTGTCTGGGCTTGGTTAGCATTTCCAGCTTGTGCCCATGCCAGGATCGGCAGTGCTGGGCATATTTCCAAAGGGCCAGATGGTCTCACCGGGTTCATTCGCCCAGAGTTCATGCCACTGGCAGGAGATGACAAATATAAGCTTCAGAGAAGTGGCTTTGAAATGGGGCCTGGGGGTTCTAGGGTATGGACTGCAACTTCTGTGATTAGAGACTTTTTTTTTTTGCCTCTGTGATAAGATTGTGAGCTACCCTTTATTGAGTATCCCTGTGTGCCAGATTCTAGATGTCTTTCTATAAGAGAGCTTAGCCTCTTGTTAGTCAAAGTGTGGCCATGGACCAGCAGCATCTGTAGGAGCGTGTCAGAAATGCAGAATCCCAGGGACTTCCCTAGTGGTCCAGTGGTTAAGAATGCTTGCAATGCAGGGAACGTGAGTTCAATCCCTAGTTGGGGAACTAAGACCTCACATGCCGTGGAGCAGTGACAGATCCCACATGATGCAATGAAAACTGCACATGCCACCAGGAAGACCTGACACAGCCAAATAAATAAATATTAAAAAAAGAAACACAGAATCCCAGGCCCCTCCCAGATCTGCTGAATCAGAATCTACATGTTAACCAGGCCCCCAGGTGATTCCTGTGTACTACTGAGGTTTGAGAAACACTGAGCCAGATTTTGTATTAGTTTTCCAGGTGAGGACCCTGAGGGCCAGAAAGAAGAAATGAGTTGCCTAAAATCACAGCTGGAAAGTGGGCAGGGTTAGCTGTGAATTCATCTGGCTTGCTTCCAAGTACATCCTTCCTGTACTTAACAGGCTCTTCTGGAGGGTCCAGAGGAAATTTCCTCTGGGACTGTGGGTTAGCGGGTGGGGATGTCCATGGAGGGATCACTACCCAGTGTGGCAGTTGCTGTGATGAGAAGGTTCACGGGCTGCTGAGTCCAGGAAAGATGTCCAACAGGAGGGGACAAGTGAGGTCCAAAAAACATGCCAGAGGGACTTCCCTGGAGGTCCACAGGATGCTCACCTGGTTGGGAAACTAGATCCCACATGCCACAACTAAAAGGACCCTGCATGCTGCAACTAAAACGAACAAACAACCAGCAGGACCTGCCAGACAGCACCTACTGGGTGCTGGAATTGTTCCCAAAACTATGCATGCACTGATTCAGAGTCCTCGCTCCCCTGGGTGAAGGAGGGACCACCTTTTTCTCAGCCCCATTTCTCAGGTGAACATCTGAGGCACAGGTCACCTGCACACTCTTGCAGCTAACGCAGATGGTGGAGGTGGGATTTGAACCCAGGCAGTCTGGCTCTCCTCCCCACACAGTCCTGCCTCTTGGTGGGAGAACAATGTTCCAGGCAGATGGAACAGCATGAACAAAAGAAAGGAATTTCCTTACCTGGTGAGTAAATAGCTCTGACTTGGTGATTGCCCTGGGCTCCAGCCGCATCTCCTGGCCCCTCTCCCAGCCAATCCTGCCACTGACGCAGAATTAGCTGCTCAAGGAAGCTGGGAGGTCTGGCCGGGGGCCACTTGGCTCATACTGGTGCCAACACAGTCCTCTACCTGCTCAAATGCTCCCGTTGGAGTTGAGACACCACAGCCGATGGGTATCAGTGGCCTGTGGACCACCCTTGGCAGAGGAGCAAAGATCGGAGGAAGAATGAAAACAGCCCACTTTGGGGAGCAGAGACGTGCTTCTGGGTGGGGCTGGCCTGGATTAGAGCCTCAGAGAAGCTGAAGAATCTCAGGCAATGGTAACTAACCTGGCTTCTGGTGGATGCCTGTGTACGTCCCTTACCAGTCTGCCTTGGGCGGGGGGAAGGGGTCACCCGAGGACTCAGGCCACTAGTCTCAGTGTCATGAGAATCTTCAAATTGCCCCCAAGGAGACCATCTGGCCCTTTGTGAGTGAGCCCTCCCATTTTTACAGATGCAGAAACTGAGGCCCAGAGAGAAAAAGGCATTTGCCCAATACATTTCTATGAAGTCTGCCCGTGGACAAGTCTTCCAAGCTACCATCGCATGTAGACAGTGTTTCGCACATTCGGTGGAAGACCTGTGTATGTTTTGGTTTATTTGAACCAAATGTTTTGCCATATGTTTATTTGAACCATATGTTTTGCCATATTTGAACCCCTTCCCCTAGTTTCTGAAAGGAAGGGTCTCTTCCACAAACCACGAGGCCCAGTTCAGGGCAGGAGAGGCATCTATCCCAGTCATTCTGGTGTTTCTGAGCTTGTTGGGACCCAGCCAGTATTCTCAGGAGCTAGACTTGCTGAAATAGTAACACTGGATGGTTTTGTGGGCTGGAACTCACCTGGTTCTGGAAGCCGGCTGGAAAGAAGCACAGGTGCAATTATTCTGGGAGCTTTGAGGAGGTGGGCGGTAGGAAGGTAGCTGGTTTTAATTTAGCCCTGCGCTCAGGGGGCCTGTGACTCAAGAATTTAGCAGGGCTGTTAGCAGCCTGCTTTCAACCCGCTGAACTGATTATGACTTTTTACTTATTTTATTTTTTTAATTTATTTTTCAATTAAAATAAATAAATTTATATAAAAAAATAAAAAATAAAATTCAGAATGATTGTGACTTTTTAAGAATAGGAGGTTCCCCTCTGTGGTTCCTTTATTTTTTTTTTTTAATTTTTATTTTTTAGTTTGTTTTGCTTTACAATACTGTATTCATTTTGCTATACATTGACTTGAATCAGCCACGAGTGTACATGAACTCCCAATCCCGACACCCACCTCCCCACTCCCGCCCCCCCTCTGTGGTTCCTTTACCTTAATATCAGTCTCTGTGGT
>SJXQ01012416.1:0-171996 GCA_006408695.1 Aepyceros melampus | reverse complement strand
GTGAGACAGCAAAAGAGACACAGATGTATAGAACAGCCTTTTGGACTCTGTGGGAGAGGGAGAGGGTGGGATGAGTTGGCAGAGTGGCAGTGTAACATGTATGATATCATAAGTGAAACGAATCGCCAGTCTAGGTTCAATGGGGGATGTAGGATGCTTGGGACTGATGCACGGGGATAATCCAGAGAGAAGGTGTGGGGCAGGAGGGGGGAGGTGGGGGTCGGGATTGGGAGTTCATGTACACTCGTGGCTGATTCATGTCAATGTATACCAAAACGAATACAGTATTGTAAAGCAAAACAAACTAAAAAATAAAAATTAATTAAAAAAAAAAGAACTGTACAAAAAAGATCTTCATGACCTGGATAATCACAAAGGTGTGATCACTCACCTAGAGCCAGACATCCTGGAATGTGAAGTCAAGTGGGCCTTAGGAAGAATCACTACAAACAAACCTAGAAGAGGTGATGGAATTCCAGTTGAGCTATTTCAAATCCTGAAAGATAGTGCTGTGAAAGTGCTGCACTCAATATGCCAGCAAATTTGGAAAACTCAGCAGTGGCCACAGGACTGGTAAAGGTCACTTTTCATTCCAATCCCAAAGAAAGGCAATGCCAAAGAATGCTCAAACTACCACACAATTGCACTCATCTCACATGCTAGTAAAGTAATGCTCAAAATTCTCCAAGCCAGGCTTCAGCAATACATAAACCGTGAATTTCCAGATGTTCAAGCTGGTTTTAGAAAAGGCAGAGGAACCAGAGATCAAATTGCCAACATCCGCTGGATCATCAAAAAAACAAGAGAGTTCAAGAAAAAAAAACATTTATTCCTGCATTATTGACTATGCCAAAACCTTTGACTATGTGGATCACAAGAAAGTGTGGAAAATTCTGAAAGAGATGGGAATACCAGACCACCTGACCTGCCTCTTGAGAAACCTATATGCAGGTCAGAAAGCAACAGTTAGAACTGGACATGGAACAACCAACTGGTTCCAAATAGGAAAAGGAGTACATCAAGGCTGTATATAGTCACTCTGCTTATTGAACTTCTATGTAGAGTACATCATGAGAAACACTGGGCTGGAAGAAACACAAGCTGGAATCAAGATTGCTGGGAGAAATATCAATAACCTCAGATATTCAGATGACACCACCATTATGGCAGAAAGTGAAGAGGAACCAAAAAGCCTCTCGACGAAAGTGCAAGAGGAGAGTGAAAAAGTTGGCTTAAAGCTCAACATTCAGAAAACGAAAATCATGGCATCTGGTCCCTCACTTCACAGCAAATAGATGGAGAAACAGTGGAAACAGTGTCAAACTTTATTTTTTTGGGCTCCAAAATCACTGAAGATGGTGATTGCAGCCATGAAATTAAAATATGCTTACTCCTTGGAAGGGAAGTTATGACCAACCTAGATAGCATATTCAAAAGCAGAGACATTACTTTGCCAGCAAAGGTCCGTCAAGGCTATGGTTTTTCCAGTGATCATGTATAGATGTGAGAGTTGGACTGTGAAGAAAGCTGAGGGCCAAAGAATTGATGCTTTTGAACTGTGGTGTTTGAGAGGACTCTTGAGAGTCCCTTGGATTGGAAGGAGATCCAACCAGTCCATTCTAAAGGAGATCAGTCCTGGGTGTTCATTGGAAGGACTGATGATAAAGCTGAAACTCCAATACTTTGGCCACCTCATGCGAAGAGCTGACTCATTGGAAAAGACTCCGATGCTGAGAGGGATTGGGGGCAGGAGAAGAAGGGGACGACAGAGGATGAGATGGCTGGATGGTATCGCTGAATCAATGGGGGTGAGTCTGAGTGAACTCTGGGAGTTGATGATGGACAGGGAGGCCTGGCATGCTGTGATTTATGGGGTCGCAAAGAGTCGGACACAACTGAGCAACTGAACTGAACTGAATAGTCCATTGTGCATATGTACCACAACTTCTTTAACCTTTCATCTGTCAATGGACGTCTAGGTTGCTTCCTTGTCCTAGCTATTGTAAATAATGCTTCAATAAACTGGGGTACACACGTCTTTTTCAATTATGGTAGAACCACAATTTTGTTGTGAGTGACAACATGCTGAGATTGAAAAGATCCTGATATCCAAACCTAGACAGCATATTAAAAAGAAGAGATATATCTTTTCCAACAAGATCTATATAGTCAAACCTATGATTTTTCCAGTAGTCATGTATGGATGTGAGAGTTGAATCATGAAGAAAGCTGAGTGCCAAAAAACTGATGCTTTTAAACTTTGGTGTTGGAGAAGACTCTCAAGATTCTCTTCGACAGCAGGAGATCAAACCAGTCAATCCTGAAGGAAATCAGTCCTGAATATTCACTGGAAGTTTGATGCTGAACCTGAAGCTCCGATACTTTGGCCACCTGATGTGAAGAACTGATTCATTGGAAAAGACTCTGATGCTGGGAAAGATTGAAGGTGGAAGGAAAGGGGGATGACAGAGGATGAGATGGTTAGATGGCATCACTGACTCCATGGACATCAATTGAATCAAGTTTTGGGAATTGGTGACGGACAAGGAAGCCTGGATTTCTGCAGTCCATGGGATCACAAAGAGTCAGACACAATTAAGCAACTGAACTGAAGTGCACTGAGAACAACAATTTTGTTGTGAGCGACAACATGCTGAGACTGAAAAAATCCTGATATCCCAGGCTCCTTTGAAGAAATGTGGGGACATGGACTAACACTCTGGTAAATGAAATGCAAGTAGAAGCTTCTGAAAATTATTGACTTGGCAGCATGTACTCATTTGCTTCTTGACGTTCTTCCTGGAATGTGTATAAAGTGGATGGATTTCTTGTTGTTTCGGCAAAGTATATAAACAAAAGTGACAATTTAAGGACAAGAAACAGCTAGAAAGAAGACCCTTGATTCCTCACAAGATTATGGAGCTAGTATACCAGCATTGGACTGCACATGGTACCTGCGATAGAGCTTCTTTATGTGAGAGGGAAGTAAACTCCAGCTTGTTAAAAACATTATCTGAGTTTTTTGTGATGTGTAGCTGAACCAATATCTGATATAAATGATGTTCATTAAAAATACAACCCATCACTGCATCAGTCTGATTGAGTAAACCCCTAGTAACCCAGGTCTTCAAAGGTGTTCTAGGTGATTCTGACACAGGTGATGTTGGTGTTTTAAGGTCTGTAATGTGGAAACCATGGTTGTACCAACCTTACCCCTGCCCTCTCCTACCTTTTTCACCAAATGTCACATAAAAATAAATGCCCTTTGTCCACAAACAGATTTTCAGTAGAATCAAAACTGTATCCAGAAAACTATTCTTACAGAAACAAGAGTACAATGGATGGAAAACTGTCATATATGTGATAATAAACAGAAGTATCCACTTTCAAAAACAATGTTTTAGGGGCTGATAGCAGGAAATATATATCTCTCACTTGTAAGGGGAAAAATTCTGACTTTGGATAAATTTCCATCTCTTTAATGGAGAAATTGATGCTTAGAAATCATACAAATTATAAATGGCAGAATCAGAGTCACATCCTTGTCTCTTTTACTCCAAATACTGAGATCTTTGTGTCTATTACTACATAACTTTTTCACTCTTCAGCTTTAAAGAGAAAAGTTTCATAGAAACAGTCCTAAATCCTTTTTATTTCTAATGTCTGGTGAACCTACTGTTTCCTATGCAGGAATTAGAGAAATACTAAAGTCATCCATGCATCTTAAAGCCCCACCTAGGTCTTGAGGGGGGTGCACGTATAACCGATGAGCCCTTCTAATACTGAGAAGTCCTTCTTCCTCCTCTAGAGGTGACCTGGTAAAATTAGAACTTGAAGGGTCTTTAGGCTCATCAGTCTAAATCCTTTGTTTAAACTGAAGACAGTGAAGGCTGCTACACCAATGACATTGCTAAAGACACAGCCAGGAGGGGCAGAGCTGAATTTGGCATTTCAGCTTCCCGTTCTAAATCCCATGCCCTTTTCTATAGTCTGACACACTACTGAAAACTCGGGAATTTGAGAGGAGCTCCCTTTTGTGTTGCTAGCTGTTTGCAGACTCTCCTTTGTGGGAAGACAAAACCACCAACTCTGCACACAGTCGCGTCTTCTAAGAGACAGCTCCGGCAGATTTGCGCTGGGGCTGCAGGTGCCGGCTGAGCACTGTGTGTCTGAAGCACAGAGGTAAGTAGCCGTGTCCTCAGCCTGAGAAGCCGTGATGGACACAGAGCTGCTTTTGATGGAGCTGTCAAGAGTGAAGTGCAGCCTTCCACTGTGTTTCTGTCTCTCATTTGAATGCATTAAAATCAGATGAACAAAGCCTCGCCTTGAATCCTGTCTGTACCCTGTAAGGCAGTTACAGTAATACTTTTATAGCTGCAGTTCATGGTGACATTTTCACCCTCCTGGATGCTCAGGATCTGAAGATTCTGTTCTCCTTGCTGGCTATTCACCTCTAGGCAGAAACACAAGGACAGAGGCCAGGAGTCAGTCACTGCATTTTCACTCACTAGTGTCTGCATTTCCTTCCATAATTAGAGGGTACATTTCCTAATTAACAGGCTTTCCTGGTGGCACAGTGGTAAAGAATCTGCCTGCAATGCAAGAAATGTGGCTTTGATCCTGGGTCAGGAAGATCCCCTGGAGAAGGGAATGGCAACTCACTCCAATATTCTAGCCTGGAAAATTCCATGGACTGAGGAGCCTGGTGGGCTACAGTCCACTAGGTTGCAAACAGTTAGGACTGAGCGACTAACACTTTCACTTTTCCCAATTAAAGAGAAGATGTTGCCCCTCAGTCTTATGAGCTCTGAACTTTGGTCACCCTCTTCCCATCACCAACAGCCCCAACTCACTGGCCAGCTGAAGCCACAGAATCACCAAAGACAGGGCCAGAAGCTTCTCCATTCTTCTTCTTTAGGAGGATCATGGAAGACGCAGCTCTCGCCCTGAAATAAAGCCAGGTTCCTCAGTCTAGCCCCTTTTTTTTTTTTTTTTTTTTTTTTTGAGTATACTCATCCAGTCCCTCTGAGACCGAGAGAGAGTCTCAGGTTTCTTACCCAGCCAATCAAAGGAAGTTTAATCTTTCTGCTTTCAAAACAAACATATTGATTTCAAACAAAGTGAGTCTGAGAAAGGCACTGCCCTCTTGTGGGGGCAACATCATCCTGCTAAGAGAACCACCCGAGGAAGATGAAGTGTGTTAGGGCTGGTTCAGAGGAACTTGCAAGGCTGTTCTATTCTCTGCTTTTTTGAACTCTAGTTCCAGCCTACAGTGAGAACAGATACAGGTACAATTTAATGCACTAAAAACTCAAGGAAGAAAGAACACTGATGACCAGTATTTACAGAGTACCTCTGAGGAGCATGGTTAGACTTCTTACAGTCATTTCTGATACCCTGTCCTTCTTCTTTTTTCCTAATTTGCCTCATGCTGGAATGAGATTGTATATGAGTCAGGGTTCTTACTTATGAGTAACAGAAAATGACTCTGGCTGAGTTAAATAGAAAAAGAATAAGTTAATTAATATTGAGTTTGCCTCAGAATCTCCAACATGGTCAGAGAACTGGACTCCAAAGTTACAGAGTCAGTCTACCAAACATTTAAGGAAGAGTTAACATTGATCCTTCTCAAACTACTCTCAGAAGCTGCAGAGATTGCATGCAGAGGAAGGAACATCTCAGTGCATCCTGCTTCATCACTTTGGCCTCATGATCTCATGATCCGGCCTTGCTAGCAGTGCTGAAAGTCATGCATGAGCTCAAAAACACCTCTTTCCCCTTACCAAGTCTGACCCCGCTGATGCTACTGCTCAGTACCTAATCTGTCAATGACACAGACTAATATTGAGTCCCTGATACAGTGTCATTCCCCAGAGAGACTTCCCAGATGCCTGATGACAGCTGGATTACTTTCAGTCCAGTTCAGTTGCTTAGTTGTGCCCAACTCTTTGTGACCCTATTAAGTGAAGCACGCCAGGCCTCTCTGTCCATCACCAACGCCCGAATTCACTCAGACTCACGCCCGTCGAGTCAGTGATGCCATTCAGCCATCTCATCCTCTGTCGTCCCCTTCTCCTCCTGCCCTCAATCCCTCTCAGCATCAGAGTCTTTTCCAATGAGTCAACTCTTCGCATGAGGTGGCCAAAGTATTGGAGTTTCAGCTTTAGCATCAGTTCTTCCAATGAACACTCAGGACTGGTCTCCTTTAGGATAGACTGGTTGGATGTTCTTTCAGTCCAAGGGATTCTCAAGAGTCTTCTCCAACACCACAGTTCAAAAGCATCAATTCTTTGGCCCTCAGCTTTCTTCACAGTCCAATTCTCACATCCATCATGACCATTGGAAAAACTATAGCCTTGACTAAATGGACCTTTGTTGGCAAAGTAATGTCTCTGCTTTTCAATATGCTATCTAGGTTGGTCATAACTTTCCTTCCAAGGAGTAAGCGTCTTTTAATTTCATGGCTGCAGTCACCATCTGCAGTGGTTTTGGAGCCCCCAAAAATAAAGTCTGACACTGTTTCCACTGTTTCCCCATCTATTTGCTGTGAAGTGATGGGACCAGATGCCATGATCTTCGTTTTCTGAATGTTGAGCTTTAAGCCAACTTTTTCACTCTCCTCTTTCATTCTCATCAAGAGGCTTTTTGGTTCCTCTTCACTTTCTGCCATAAGAGTGGTGTCATCTGAATATCTGAAGTTATTGATATTTCTCTCGGCAATCTTGATTTCAGCTTGTGCTTCTTCCAACCCAGTGTTTCTCATGATGTACTCTGCATAGAAGTTAAATAAGCAGGGTGACAATATACAGCCTTGACGTACTGCTTGTCCTATTTGGAACCAGTCTGTTGTTCCATGTCCAGTTCTAACTGTTGCTTACTGACCTGCATACAGGTTTCTCAAGAAGCAGGTCAGGTAGTCTGGCATTCGCATCTCTTTCAGAATTGTCCACAGTTTCTTGTGATCCCCATAGTCAAAGGCTTTGGCATAGTCAATAAAGCAGAAATAGATGTTTTTTCTGGAATTTCTTGTTTTTTTTGTTTTGTTTTGTTTTGTTAATCTAGTAGAAGTTGACAATTTGATCTCTGGTTCCTCTGCCTTTTCTAAAACCAGCTTGAACATCTGGAAGTTCATGTTTCATGTATTGCTGAAGCCTGGCTTGGAGAATTTTGAGCATTACTTTACTAGCATGTGAGATGAGTGCAATTGTGTGGTAGTTTGAGCATTCTTTGTCATTGCCTTTCTTTGGGATTGGAATGAAAAGTGACCTTTTCCAGTCCTGTGGCCACTGCTGAGTTTTCCAAATTTGCTGGCATATTGAGTGCAGCACTTTCACAGCATCATCTTTCAGGATTTGAAATAGCTCAACTGGAATTCCATCACCTCCACTAGCTTTGTTCATGGTGTTGCTTTCTAAGGCCCACTTGACTTCACATTCCAGGATGTCTGGCTCTAGATGAGTAATCACACCATTGTGATTAGATATCTCCTATGATGGAGACGGCTGAGATTTGTCCTCACTGGAATAGACACTTATACCTGCATATGGATTCGTCTTCTTTGCTTATTGTACTCTACCAGCCTCATCCTCATAAACTCACAGAGTGCCTAATTTCAGCAAGATATTCCCCACAGCATTTCTTCTGAGGAAGAAACTATTTCCACAGCAAAAGATTACAGCCATGGGCACACACCCACAGAATAATTTATCTTACCGCATACCCTATCATCCAGAATGGCTGCCCTGATTAAATTTAGAATGGCTTATTGATTCTATGGGTTTCCCAGGTGGGGCAGTGGTAAAGGATCCACCTGTCAATATAGAGGATGAAAGAAACACAGGTTTGAGCCCTAGGTCAGTAAATCCCCTGGGATAGGAAATGGCAGCCCTCTCCAGTATTCTTGCCTGAAAAATTCCACGGACAGAGGAGCCTGGTGGACTGTAGTTCATGGGGCCACAAAGGGGACTGACTGACTGAGCACTCACATACACAGATTCTATAACAGCACCGGTTGAAAAACAACTCTGAAAAGATGGCATTCACTCTCAGATGCAACGCATGCTTTATAGCAGAGATAAGTAATGGTGTTGTCTCCCTCATAGCCAGAATGCATAATTCCAGAAATCAAGGAGGTGGCACTGGGAGTGGATCCTTCACTATTGTTTTCAGTAACTCACTAGCAAGATTTTTGCATGTAATGTTGGTATCTTTGAGTTGTATTAGTTCTTATTCTCTAAAAGAAATAATGCTTTCACCAGAGAACACAGCAATAGTTTCACTGAACTGGAAGATAAGACTTCCATGTGGCTATTTGGGCTATATACGTCTCACAACCAATGAAAAGAAAATGAAGTTACTCTACTGACTACAGTGGTTGATACCAATTACCAAGGAGGAATGGGGTTGTTGCTACATATCAAATATAAATAGGGCTATGTCTGGAACCCAGGAGATTTCCTAGAGGAGCCTCTTGGTACTTTCATGCCCAATACTAAAGGTTAATGTTAAATTACAACAATCAATAAAAAGACAAGATTTTTGAGTACTGAGATCCTTTGAGAATGAAGAATTGGGTCACACCACTAGGTAAGTAACCCAATTCCCAGAGGTTATGGCTGTGAGCAGGGAAAATATAAAATGTGTAATAAGAAAAAAAAAGTCATCTATATCAATGCAGCATCACCACCAAATCGGGAACCAAAGAATGTAGTAGTTTCCTACACTTTCTTCTTGCTCTTTACTTTCATGTGTTCCTTTGTGTACACTGCCCTCTCCTGCTTCCTTCTCCTCACTGGACTTATTCTATATACAACTTGAGAGAGATTAACTTTAGAATTTAGTCTGCATATAATAGAATTTTTCATGGAATTCCCTCTGAATTTTAGAAGTAATTAATACAGCCAGTGATCCGTAGTGACTGTTGGGGCCACAGGTCTCCTCATTTGGGAGAAAGGATGAGAACTTCTTCACTTGTTCAAAGGAAGACTTAGCTTGTGAGATAGAAACAGAGTCATTTCACTCTTCCTTGAAACTTCAACTGCGTATGGAGGAGTGTGTATGAAAAATGTCCAGTTATCAACTTATTGCCTTTGAACTACAAATTCCCCCCTTCATAGATTGAGAGGGTAATTCTGGACATGGGCCTTGTAAACATTTCTCCTTGCCAGCTGGCTTGATGTTAAGCTTTGTCGGTAGACAGGATGGAAAGGACCCGGCAGGAAGAGGCAGCTTCTCTTCCGGGTCCCGGCATGTGCTCCGCACTTCCTGTTCCGGGGTGCTTAGCCATCCTGTGGGGCACTTGTGATGCTCACGTCCAGCAACGTTTAGTGACAGTCCCGGGTGCTTTCTTGGCAAGTTTCACAGGCACCCGAGCAAGTTCAGCAGTGCTCCTTTGCCAGCTTCCTACCAACTGTGCTAGAACCCTGGGAGCTGTTCTTCTGCTTGTTAGTCGTGTTCTCTGGCACCTTGGCAAACTTCCCCATCCAGCAGGCTACAGTCACACACTCCCCAGTGAAGCCTGAGTCATCACTGTGATAGGAGAGGAGAGTACATATTATAATGTGCTACTTTCTGTGAAACTCTGGCACAGTCCTAAAGATAACAGTGTCTCCCTACAGATGCTATTCTTATGTTCTTTAGAGTTCTTTCTAAAGTTTTTTAGAGTTCTTTCTAAAGTTTTTTAGAGTTCATTAGTAAATAATGCTCTGCTATTTGTTAATAATTCTTTATATTAAACTTTCCTTTTTCAATTTGCTGCGATTTTTCTCCTGATGGCCCCTATTTGGATAGTATGAGTCCATCAAGTGCATGAGAAGAAAGGCATCAGCTGCAGAAAGATCAGCAATCATGTGTCAGGAAGCACCATTCTACTTTTAAGGAATTTCAGCATGTGGTGATGATACTCGTGGGTGTGGATGAGGTGGCAGGAGAGTCGGAGAAATGGGACTGTATCACTTAAATCTGGGGAGCCCATCTGGGCCAAGAAGAGAATTTTCATGCCGTTACATAGTTTTATTTCAGAAGTATTTTTCTAGGTACTAATATCTAAAATAAATACTGTTACTGTTTAAAAATTAACTTATATGGTGTACTAATGAGAATTCCCTTTAAAGTATTCTACAGCTAGTTGACAACTGATGACAATTCTGTATCTGAGAGGTAAATTCAGTGTCAGTCTCTAGAAAGACAGTGCCCCACGGTGGTCAAATAGGGAACATGGAAATGCTTTCTGTAAGGGGTTTGCGCTCTGCTTCTCTTGTGAAGCCAGGTACTGTGTCACTCAGAGCGCAGTAATACACAGCTGAGTCTTCCTCCTGAGCCGAGGGTTTTTTCAGATGGAAGGATGCCTCAGCACGGCTGAGCTCAGCGGTGAAACCCTGGATGCTCTCTCTTGAGGTGTCTTTCAGGAGTAACTGGAGGCGCTGTCTGGGGTACTGGATGTACCAGAAGAGCACAGGACTGCCAGAATACGAATAGCTGCACTTCACCTGCACGGGGTCCCCTTTAGACACAGAGATGTGGCTCTCAGGCTGAGTCACTGTCTGGGCTCTTGTTCCTCCTGTAACACAAATTCTGGGTCAGGGACTGACTTACAAACAGAGCAGAATATTTTGTTAAGCCAATTCTGAATCAGAAAACCATAGGAAGACAAAATAAAAAGAGACTTACTCACCAAGTGTGAATATCATCACAAGCACTGAGATGAGGGTGTGCTTCATGTCTGAGCTCTGAGGAAGCAGGAGGCTCCTTTCTGCAGGTTTTTCCTGGAAACAGTTCAGCCACATGGACACCCTGACAGAGCAGTGAGTGGGTTTACAGGACATGCAAAGTAAAAGCTCTTCCTCAAAGGGCTGGTGACTTTCTGGCTTTCTATAGAGTTCAAGTTGTGTAGCATCTCCCTTTAGAGGCCAAATATGATACTGCAGGTAATCTCAGGCTTCAGGAAGACCCATTCTGAAACAAAATGGAGAGGAATTTCCTCGTTAGTAAGACAACGTGTAATGCTATGTTAAGTAAAGAAGCTTGTTCCCAGAAAGATCCAGACATCAATGGAACATTATAGAAAGTCCAAACATACAAGTTACTTATGAAAATTTAGTTGTTAAAAAATAGAAAAAGATGGTATATTCGATAAAACCCTCGAAAATGGAGAGTCGTCTAGATATTAACAAATAAATTTGGACTTCCCTGGTGGCTCAGAGGTTAAAGCGTCTGCCTCTAATGTGGGAGACCCGGGTTCGATCCCTGGGTTGGGAAGATCCCCTGGAGAAGGAAATGGCAACCCACTCCAGTATTCTTGCTTGTAGAATCTCATGGACTGAGGAGCCTGGTGGGCTGCAGTCCATGGAGTCACAAAGAGTCGGACACGACTGAGTGACTTTATTTACTTACTTACTTACTTGGACGCCTACCTTAGCATCTGTTATTAAATAAATTCCGCTGCTGCTGCTGCTGCTAAGTCGCTTCAATCGTGTCCGACTCTGTGCGACCCCATAGAAGGCAGCCCACCAGGCTTCCCCGTCCCTGGGATTCTCCAGGAAAGAACACTGTAGTGGGTTGCCATTTTCTTCTCCAATGCATGAAAGTGGAAAGTGAAAATGAAGTCACTCAGTGGTTTCGGACTCCTAGCGACCCCATGGACTGTAGCCTACCATGCTCCTCTGTTCATGGGATTTTCCAGGCAAGAGTACTGGAGTGGGTTGCCATTGCCTTCTCTGAAATCAAGTATAAATATAGATAATTAATATTTTTAAGTAATAGCTATTTTTAAAGTAAATTTAGGGTGGTCATGAATTTTCTAAGCATGAAAGTGAGAAAGAGTATAGGAAAATATTAGCAGATCAGACTTCACAGAAATTTAAGCTTCTGTATGGATGTGAGAGTTGGACTGTGAAGAAGGCTGAGCACCGAAGAATTGATGCTTTTGAACCGTGGTGTTGGAGAAGACTCTTGAGAGTCTCTTGGACTGCAAGGAGATCCAACCAGTCCATTCTGAAGGAGATCAGCCCTGCGATTTCTTTGGAAGGAATGATGCTAAAGCTGAAGCTCCAGTACTTTGGCCACCTCATGTGATGAGCTGACTCATTGGAAAAGACTCTGATGCTGGGAGGGATTGGGGGCAGGAGGAGAAGGGGCGACTGAGAATGAGATGGCCTGATGGCATCACTGACCTGATGGACACGAGTCACAGTGAACTCCGGGAGTTGGTGGTGGACAGGGAGGCCTGGCTTGCTGCGATTCATGGGGTCGCAAAGAGTCGGACACAACTGAGCGACTGAATTGAACTGAACTGAAGCTTCTGTTTAGGTTTGTTAATGGAATGCTTAAACATTACCATACCGAGTTATTTTCCATCCATCATCATTGATTCTGACCTTCCTCACACCAAGAATGGGCCTTTAGAATTTTGGATCTACAGTCTTTTTTTAAATAGTTCATTAACAAAGTAACAATCATTTGAACTAAAAAGAAGGTGATTCTAGAAAGAGGGTAGATTTAAAATGTTCCTGATCCCCTGTGTTTAGCCAAGGAGCTTTCTGTTGAAGCCAGCCAACGCTGTGCCAACAGAGCTCAAGTAAGTTATTCCATTAGGGCTCATAATAAATCTAGAGTCAGTAGCAAGGAACTCCAGGATAAACAGCAGAAAACTATAGGTTGTGAAGAAAGCTTTGCATGCAGAGATCAGTGGACCTCTAAGGAAGCTAGTTCTTTTGAGAAAGTCTTTTCTCTAGCCCCCAAATAGCTGAGAAGAAAGTAGTAGGTTGAGTCTCATCTGTCCTAAATGGAGAGGAGTACGAGATTGGAGAGCAAGACGTGTTTTTCTAGTTTTTCAGCAAGGTACTGGCATTGCTGCTGAGACCAGTGCCCTACTGCCTAAGACATTGCTGGTCACAGGTACAGAAATATCTAGGCTTTTCACTCGTACAGCATTGCCTCCACTTAAAGTGCCCCAGCTATCAGACATGTCAGAAAGGAGTAAAGAAAGGAAAGGATACTTCAGAGAAAATAAGGGCTTCATCTGGGGAAAATAAAGTCTGAAAAAATGATCAGGGTCAGTGACCCAATTTCCCTAGCCAAGAATCAGTACACAAAGTTTTCAATGATTGAGAATTCATTTACAAGGAAGCTCTCACAAAGAAGGAATATCTCACTGAATCATTGCTAATTTATTGAATCCTTTTGAGGGAATAAATACAATTAAATAAAATTAGGAGAATTATGTAAACCTCAGACATAATTATCATGAAAAAATAGAGTGTCTTCAACAAGATTTTGACTGATGGAAGAGAAGCAAGACACGTGCATGACGGCCGCCTGAGCTCAATCCCCCTCCCTCCTGCTCCTCCCCAGCACTTTCCCCTCTCTCCTTGCAAGTGCATCACACTGATTCTGCTCTGTAGCCATGACGCAGGGGCCACAGTTCAAGGCACTGTCTCCTATTCCTTTCTCCCCAGCCTCGCTTTTCTTTTCTCTCTTTTCTCTGCACTACTTCTCTTCTGTTTCATCTTCTCGTCTCCTTTTTTCTTTTCTTTTTTTTTGTCTCTGAGAGAAATGGAGGTGTAATAGAAGGAAGAAATCATTGGAATAATTGTGAAATGACAGTAAGGCTCCTATTTTAGAATTTTTAGTCATGAGTATCAAAACTCTGGCTAGGTAATCCATGTGATTTCTTCTTGAACTTTTAGTTTTACCATGGCCCTAATCTGATACTCACTCCAGTACTCTTGCCTGGAAAATCCCATGGACGGAGGAGCCTGATAGGCTGTAGTCCATGGGGTCGCAAAGAGTCAGGCACGACTGAACGACTTCACTTTGACTTTTTACTTTCATGTGTTGGAGAAGGAAATGGCAACCCACTCCAGTATTCTTGCCTGGAGAATCCCAGGGACGGAGGAGCCTAGTGGGCTGCTGTCTATGGGGTCAAACAGAGTCGGACACTACTGAAGCGACTTAGCAGAATCTGATGCTCAATTCTGCTGGGGAATCATCTCTTTACACCACTCAAAGCAACAGATCTTCCTCACAGATGAGTATATGGAGATGCCCCAGCTCCCCATATGACTAGTTCAGATGTTTTCCTAACTGCCAGAAACCCTAATTTAAATGTTCACCAAGATTCATCTCAAACGTTGAGAAAAAATTTCGTCATTTGGAGTAGCTTAGAGTGCCCCGTAGTGGCTAAAATTGTTGGGTCAACTAGCTCATCAGCAGCCACTAGCCCTCCATTCTCTCCTGCGGACCATCTACAAATTTTCAGGAACAAAAGGCCTGTCAGCTTGGGTGGGGATTTTTTAAGTAAACTTATTCCTTCTTCAAAGTGTCAGTTAATGGAAACTACTATCTTAAACTATTTTGGCAAATTGCATCTTCAAAGTTGAATGTGATTTTTCCAATCTATTTCAAAATAAGTCCCCAACAAATTATCAAAGGTTTTCTATGAGTGAGATCTTTTTCTAAGTCTTTGAAACTTAAAAACTGAATTCAGCTTTGTCTACTTAAGACATTGCAGTATAATAGGAAAGACAAGGACATGGGTGTATGTGTGTGTATTCATATACAAAGTGGCACATGAGATAGTGCAAAATGAATCCAGAAATAAGGAGACATTTCTTATAACAGAAAACAGTCAGACAAATAGTTAATGAGAACAAAATCGCTTTGTGTTTTTCCTGGAAATGATAGAAAGGGATGTTATCAGAGGCTATGTAGAGATATTGGGTTAGGAGTAGACTAAAGACTAGAGACACTTTCTAGATGAAAATAAGAGTAGGAGATGGACAGACAGGTGGAAGCAATTTGGAAGATATGAGGTAAAGTGTTCTATTCTATTATGCATTTCAAAATTTTAAAGGACATATGAATATATTACTAACCTATCTCTCCTCTCTACATGTAATATTATACAGTTTGCAACTTGAGTTATGGAACTCGGTTATACATCCTGATGACCTACTGATGCTAACACCCTGCTTCATAATAATTAAGCCCCCTTTATTCGAACCTTCGAGTTTCAGAATTTCAAAGATGCAAACACGCATTCTCATGTCTAATCACTGAAGTCAGTTCACATATCTGGTATAATTTCCAAGGTACTGTAATTTTATTTTGTTTTCTTTATTTTTGTATTTGTCTTTTATGTATTATTTGTGTGAAAAGTATTATAAACTTATTACAGTACAGTACTATATAATCCATTGTGTCGTTGGACAAAGCTAGCTTTGTTGGACTTACAAACAAATTGGAGTTGTGCACACGCTCTCAGAATGGAACTTATTTGTATGTAGGGGCTTAATGTAGAATAGATTTGCAATACAGCTTTTGAATTCATTTTCTGAGAAACACTTTGTATTTCTTTTTTTCAATAAATGTTTCAAGCTTGTCTCCGGAGCAGAGGCCAGAATGAAGTGAAAGGGTAAGCTAGGTGGCTACCTGGAGGAAGAGCACTCAATGTACAGGAATAAGAGCTGCAGAGACCCCAGGGCAGGAAAGCAGTTGCCACGTCAGAGAAACATCAGATGTGGTGAAGGTGGAGAGAGTAAGGAGACAATGACTCATGTCAGAGAAGGGGCAGGGAACCAGATGGAGTGGTCTTACAGATTGTAGTAAGAATCTGCTTTTCATCTCAGGGAGGTGAAAACCCACTGGAGAGTTGTGAGCACAGAAGACACACGATCTGAATTATGTTCTCAAAAGCTCACTCTGCTGGGTGGAGACCAGACTGAAGAGGGGCAAGAATGAAAGAAGAGATATCAAGTAGGGTTCTTATTGCCACCCCCAGGCAAGAGATGAGAGTGGCTTAGATCAGGTAAGAGCAAAGTTGCAAGCGAAAAGTGATGAATTCTGGGCCTGCTTTGAAGAAAGAGCTAATTGACTTTCCTAACAGATCAAATGGTGATATGAGAAAAATTGAGGAGATAAGGGCAACTTCAAGACTTCTGACCAAGGTAATTAGAGAATTTCATAGACAGAGCTGCCTTTTGCCTAAACGAGGATGAATTCACAAAAAGCAGCTGGGAGATATGGAGGGTGAAGTAGCTGGAGTGGTGGAAATCAGGAGATCACCTAGAGATATACCAAGAAGATGCCCCAATGGGGATGTCAGAGAGATCATTTAATATACAAGTTCATAAATCAGAGGAGCCAAGTAGGTTTCAGATATAAATGCTGATATTTAAATAGTTTTTAAAGCGAAGAGACTGGATACAATTAGCTGGAAGTAAATGTTGGTAGAAAGTAAACAGTTCTAAGAATAGTTCTTGAGGCATTCCAATGTTTAGAGATCATGGGGATGAAGGAAAAACCTCAAAGGAGACTGAGAAGGAGCCACTGAAAACAGGAAGAGAACCAAGAAAGTGCTCGGTCTCTAAATCTAAATAAAGAATTTCAGGAAGGGGGTGTTCTGCAATCTCAAATGTCATCATTATTTGCTGTGAAAGTCACATGTTGAAACTCTAATCCCCCAATGTCATTGCATTTGAAGGTGGGGTCTTTAAGAGGCAATTAGGGTGGAGCCCTCCCCGTGGGATTTGTTCCTTTATAAGAGATGCAAGACAGGCTGTTTCTCTCTCTACTCTCCATGTGAAGCTACAGTGAGAAGTGAACAGTCTGTAAACAGGAGAAGGGACCTCACCAGAAACTCACCATGCTGACACACTGACCTCAGATTTCCAGCCTCCAGAATGGTGACAAACAAATAAATCCATGTTGTTTATAATCCACCTGGTCTATTGTACTTTGCTCCAAACAAAGACACTGCTTCAAGTAGTTAAAAATACTAACTGGAACAATAAATGCATGTAAACACAAATATAAATAGGCAATTTTTCTTCTTAAGATACAGAGACAATCTGAAAAATATTTAAATCTTGTGTGAGAGACATAAAAATAATGCAATGAAGTGACAGAAATGTTAAAAATCTGTGATTGGGCTCCCTGCTGGCCTCAGGTGATTCAGCGAGCATCACATTCAAAAAAGGAAGGATGGATGTGAGTGTCATAGAAGATATGGGCTGGGGAGAGATTATTCCTTTGTTTGGTGCTAAAGGGGAAAAAGTAAATTAGATCAGGGACTTTTACTTAACATCAGAATAGAACATGTAAAGTTAATTATTTAATCAATGCAAATTAATAAAACACAAAAATTGTCTTTGTCATTCAGAAAGTCTAAATATGAATTTGTCTCAAGTGAACAACTTTGATATTTATTAAAGCCATCAAAAAAAAATGACTTGGGCATCACATGTTATGTGCAGAAAGGGAAAGTCCCATTCCAATTGTCAATGGTCAGAACAGACTGGTATACGGTGCCAGATTAAGGGGACCTCACACTAAAGAAAATATCAACAGAGGAGTATCTACAGAGACACCTGAGCTACATTCTAACAGTAAAGAAAATATAGCGCACATATAAATGATTCTGGAAAGAATTGTGAGAAAAAGAAGAGCACACTTACATAAACTCAAAGAAGCGGGAAAGAGTGAAGCCAGGAGAGCAGGAATGAGAAGAACTTCTGTAGGTACAGAGGACACAGCAGTAAATTGACACAGACACTCAACACAGCAAAGCAATTAGCATCCCATGCAGGTAGGAGAGAGGGTCTGCATTCAAGGGGCACTCCTTCTGTGGTCTGATAATAAGATGCAACTCTAAAGGGGAACGACTTCCCTACCCAACTTATTTTAGCACAGAGAACACTGAAATGTAATGTTGAAAAAATTAAGCAGAGAAATCTCCGCTGAAATGAAAGTCTGGTCAGCTGGGGTCCTTTTGACAAGGTCAAAACAACTTCCTTCTTTCTGAGCACTCCGTTGACTTGTACCAGTTTGAAATCAGTTCTCCCTTGTGCTTCTATTTACTCCTTGATCCTGTTGATAGATTTTCTTTCACATGTAAGACCAAACCACATGGTCAGTTTGAAAGTTTATATGAAAATTTAAAAATGGGACCTAATTAAAATTAAAAGCTTTTGCACAACAGAGGAAACTATAAGCAAGGTGGAAAGACAGCCTTCAGAATGGGAGAAAATAATAGCAAATTAAGCAACTGACAAAGAACTAATCTCAAAAATATACAAGCAACTCCTACAGCTCAATTCCAGAAAAATAAACGACCCAATCAAAAAATGGACCAAAGAACTAAACAGACATTTCTCCAAAGAAGACATACAGATGGCTAACAAACACATGAAAAGATATTCAACATCACTCATTATCAGAGAAATGCAAATCAAAACCACAATGAGGTACCATTTCACGCCAGTCAGAATGCTGCGATCCAAAGTCTACAAACAAATAAATGCTGGAGAGGGTGTGGAGAAAGAGGGACCCTCTTACACTGTTGGTGGGGATGCAAACTAGTACAGCCACTATGGAGAACAGTGTGGAGATTCCTTAAAAAACTGGAAAGAGAACTGCCATATGACCCAGAAATCACACTGCTGGGCATACACACCGAGGAAACCAGAATTGAAAGAGACATGGAAGCAACCTAGATGTCCATCAGCAGACAAAAGGATAAGAAACCTGTGGTACATATACACAATAGAATATTACTCGGCAATTAAAAAGAATATATCTGAATCAGTTCTAATGAGGTGGATGAAACTGGAGCCTATTATACAGCGTGAAGTAAGCCAGAAAGAAAAATACCAGCACTGTATCAGTTCAGTTCAGTTGCTCAGTCCTGTCCGACACTTTATGACCCCATGAATCGCAGCAAACCAGGCCTCCCTGTCCATCACCAACTCCCGGAGTTCACTCAGACTCACATCCATCGAGTTAGTGATGCCATGCAGCCATCTCATCCTCTGTCGTCCCCTTCTCCTCCTGCCCCCAATCCCTCCCAGCATCAGAGTCTTTTCCAATAAGTCAACTCTTCACATGAGGTGGCCAAAGTACTGGAGCTTCAGCTTCAGCATCATTCCCTCCAAAGAAATCCCAGGGCTGATCTCCTTTAGAATAGACTGGTTGGATCTCCTTGCAGTCCAAAAGACTCTCAAGAGTCTTCTCCAACATCACAGTTCAAAAATATCAATTCTTCGGTGCTCATCTTTCTTCACAGTCCAACTCTCACATCCATACATAACCACTGGAAAAACCATAGCCTTGACTAGATGAACCTTTGTTGGCAAAGTAATGTCTCTGCTTTTGAATAGGCTGTCTAGGTTGGTCATAACTTTCCTTCCAAGGAGTAAGTGTCTTTTAACTTCATGGCTGCAATCACCATCTGCAGTGATTCTGGAGCCCAAAAAATACAGTCTGACATTGTTTCTACTGTTTCCCCATCTATTCCCATGAAGTGATGGGACCAGATGCCATTATCTTAGTTTTCTGAATGTTGAGCTTTAAGCCAACTTTTTAACTCTCCTCTTTCACTTTTGTCAAGAGACTTTTTAGTTCTTCTTCACTTTCTGCCCTAAGGGTGATGTCATCTGCATATCTGAGGTTACTGATATTTCTCTTGGCAATCTTGATTCCAACTTGTGCTTCTTCTAGCCCAGCGTTTCTCATATACTCTGCCTATAAGTTAAATAAGCAGGGTGACAATATACAGCCTTGACATACTCCTTGTCCTATTTGGAACCAGTCTATTGTTTCATGTCCAGTTCTAACTGTTGCTTCCTGACCTGCATATAGGTTTCTCAAGAGGCAGGTCTGGTATTCCCATCTCTTTCAGAATTTTCCACATTGTGATCCACACAGTGAATGGCTTTGGCATAGTCAATAAAGCAGAAATAGATGTTTTTCTGAAACTCTCTTGATTTTTCAATGATCCAGCTGATGTTGGCAATTTGATCTCTGGTTTCTCAGCCTCTTTTAAAACCAGCTTGAACATCTGAAGTTCATGGTTCACGTATTGCTGAAGCCTGGCTTGGAGAAGTTTGAGCGTTACTTTACTGTTGTGTGAGATGAGTACAATTGTGCAGTAGGTTGAACATTCTTTGCCATTGCCTTTCTTTGAGATTGGAATGAAAACTGACCATTTCCAGTCCTGTGGCCACTGCTGAGTTTTCCAAATTTGCTGGTACATTGAGTGCAGCACTTTCACAGCATCATGTTTCAGGATTTGAAATAGCTCAACTGGCTTCCATCACTTCCACTAGCTTTGTTCGTAGTGATGTTTTCTAAGGCCCACTTGACTTCACATTCCAGAATGCCTGGCTCTAGGTGAATGATCACACCATCGTGATTAGCTTGGTCAAGAAGATCTTTTTGTACAGTTCTTCTGTGTATTCTTGCCACTTCTTAATATCTTCTGCTTCTGTTAGGTCCATACCATTTCTGCCCTTTATTGAGCCCATCTTTGCATGAATGTTCCCTTGGTATCTCTCATTTTTTTGAAGAGATCTCTAGTCTTTCCCATTCTGTTGTTTTCCTCTATTTACTAACACATATATATGGAATTTAGAAAGATGATAACGATAACCCTTTATGCGAGACAGCAAAAGAGACACAGATGTATAGAACAGTCTTTTGGACTCTGTGGGAGAGGGCAACGGTGGGATGATTTGGGAGAATGGCATTGAAACATGTATATTATCATATGTGGAATGAATCGCCAGTCCAGGTTTGATGCATGATACAAAGTGCTTGGGGCTGGTGTACTGGGATGACCCAGAGGGCTGGGATGGGGAGGGAGGTGGGAGGGCGGTTCAGGATGGGGAACATGTGTACACCTGTGGTGGATTCATGTCAATGTATGACAAAACCAATACAATATTGTAATTAGCCTCCAATTAAATAAATTTATATTTAAAAAAAGAAATTTTATATGATTCAAAATATCTAATCAAACATATGTACTTTCCTCCTTTCTCACCAAACTTCTCACTAGGATAAAATTTACAAGTATAAACAAGATGATTCTAAATCCATAATGTGAAAATAATAAAAAGATGAAAGATATCAACAGTTCCCATAAGACAAAAAGTAGATGCAAGCATTCTGATGGGTGAGACAGAGAGGGAGAGAGCACAGCCCAGAATGAACTATGAGAAGACTGTATTGGACATGCAAGTGAAGGAAACTTACTCCTTAGGAACCTATAGAGATTGTGGACTGAGAAAGGATAAGTGTGATGGAGGGCAGGAGGGACAGCACATGGGGACGCATTGAAGGTCACTATGTGGAATAGTTATACTAGTCTCCCTGCTACTCGACTTATATGTGAGAAGCATAGTAGGCTAGCCTGTATTGTGGGTACCTGATGTTCACTAAAGTTGAAATAAAACACCTGGAATGCTGTTTTTTTCTGTGAGTACTTAACAGAGCTAAGTGAAGTGAAGTCGCTCAGTCATGTCCAACTCTTTGTGACCCCACGGACTGTAGCCTACAGGCTCTTCTGTCCATGGGATTCTTCAGGCAATAGTACTGGAGTGGATTGCCATTTCCTTCTCCAGGGGATCTTCCTGACCCAGGGATCAAAACCAGGTCTCCCGTATTGCAGACAGATGCTTTACCGTCTGAGCTACCAGGGAAATAACAGAGCTAAGCCACCTTCAACTGATATTAGGTGGAAAGGAGAGAAAGAAACAAGTTAATAAGCAGTTCCCTGCTTATTCATCCTAAAAACAAGCCTGCCAAGTAACATGGTAAGTCCACATGGCCAGACTACTGGCCAAGAATCCCATTCAGGAAGGAACTTTTTGGAGAACAGGGATGCAATGACAGAAGAAGTCCATCCTACTACCCAGTTCTTCATTCTTAAATATAAACCAAGAGCAAAGTAACACTAGTCATTAATAAATGCAGATGGTATCTTTTTCCATACCTTGAAGCACCAAGTCATCAACTGTGAATATGAGAGTCATTATACCTGGAATCAAAGTTATGGCAGAATGTCATGCTTTATGGTCTCATATGGAAATGCATATTCAGAGAATGACCAAAGGATCTAAGAGAATAATACAATGGTTCCTTGGTGACTACTCTCAAAAATTCTGGAGTCTTAACTTTGAATAATAATTTTTTATATTTTTAAAAATTTTTCTCTCTTAAGTTCTTTACCATACATTATTTTAATTTTTCCAGATTGGTAAGAAATAGAAAAGGCTTCCTGGTGGCTCAGATGGTAAAAAATCCACCTGCAATTTGGGAGACTTGGGTTCAATCCCTGCAATTTAAGAGACCTTGGAAAGATCCCCCGGAGAAGGGAATGGTTACCCACTCCATTACTCTGACCTGGAGAATTCCATGGACAGAAGAGCCTGGCAGGCTACAGTTCATGGGGTTGCAGAGTCAGACACAGCTGAGCAGCTAACACTTTGACTTTTCACTTTTCCCAATGAACAGGAAGATTCTGGCCTGGAGAGTTTCATGGACTGTATAGTCCATGAGGTCACAAAGAGTTGGACTGGTGACTCACTTTCACTTTCAAGAAATAGAGAAAGAAATTAACTTTTTAAATTCAATAATTTTCTACCATTTTTGAATCCACTCACATGACAAGGGAGTTCCATGCTAGTCACAGACACTGCTGGTGCTCAACCTAGACCCCCTTTTCCAAGTCAATGGTTCCAATTCCCAGCTGCTGCAAATGTTGGCTATGCTTGGCTCATAGCTGCCCCCTTTCCCAGAAAACTGATCTATACCAATAAACATCACCATTATCCAGTAAAGTATACCCGTGCTCCAATGAGTGCCTTATTCTAAGATCAGCTGTATGGCCCCCTTGACTCAACGTGGGAGGAATCAATTCTGTGGGGCATTTCATGCTCCAGAGACCCCCATGAAGTCAGGCTGGATGAAGAGTTCAGCTCAGCCACATTCATTTTTACCCTCTTCCCCTCCCCACTTAACTTGCTTTCCTCAAAATAAGATGGGTGTCAGAAATCCCAACTTTGGCTTTGTTAAGGAAGTCAACCTAAGACAATATGCTACCTCACTTAATCCTAAACCTATCCTGAAATATATCTGAGTATAGCCTGAAATCAAGTCACTCATTAGCAACAAAAGGTAATCAGACCAGCACCACAAACCAGGTTCTTTCCAGTGGCACCAGAAGACACACAAGTGGAAAGAGACTTCGAGTATCTTGAGCTCAATACATTTCATGCTCTTTCTCATTGCCTTTCAAGTGCTTTTTCCATGATTTGGAAATATTTCTGAGTCATAAGTTTCCAGACTGAGAATTTGAAGCAAATTCCGATTAGATTACATCCTTCTTTGCATGCTAAGTCGCTTCAGTTGTGTCTGATTCTGTGCCACCCCATGGGCTGTAGCCTTTTATATTTTTACAGCCTTTTAGTCAGTGACTATGTGAACAAAACTGAGTAAAAATCTTAATTAGTCATTTCCAGCTTTTCCTGCTCTTTGAACTAAATAAACAATGTCATGTCTAACAGACCACTACTTCAGCTTTACGATGACTGTGACGTCAATTTTTTCCCCTGGATCTATTTGTTGTTGTTCAGTCACTCAGTCATATCTGACTCTTTGCAACCCCATGGACTGTAGCATGCCAGGCTTCCCTGTCCTTCACCATCTCTTGGATATTGCACAAACTCATGTCTCCTGAGTCATGATGCCATCCAACTGTCTCGTCTTCTGTCATTCCTTTCTCCCCTGCCTTCAATCTTTCCCAGCATCAGGGTCTTCCAGTGAGTCAACTCTTTGCATCAGGTGACCAAAGTGTTGAAGCTTCAGCATCAGTCCTTCCAATGAATATTCAGGGGTAATTTCCTTTAGGATTGACTGGTTTAATCTCCTTGCAGTCCAAGGGACTAGTGCCAATTAGTCAGGAGAAGGTGGATATTCATATCCTTGTTGGTATTCCCAGCTCTCTCACCAACATTTTCTAAAACATCCTCAATACCATATGGTCTTTGATAACTGATCCATGTAAGTCTTTAATCACCATAACATTGGTTACTCAGAGATACTTCTCAGGAAATCTGTACCCCTACATCCTTCTGTGGGTATGGGATATTCTATGGCTGTAGCTAATTCTCTCTACCATCCTCAGCCACACTCAAGTACATAGGAATCAATGCACTCTCCCACAAGGCTCACACCTGGAACTTTGAGTTCTACTCAGCCTTTACTCAAAAATGGTAACATAAACCTCAGATCTGAAGTCCTGCAACTGTCTAGGCTTTTTATTTTAACCAGTTCTCACCTTCTGATGCTAGTCCTTCCATCCACTCATCAAATGTATCCTTATCTAATCCACCAATGGGGTTGCAGTTGAAGATGAAGATGGGTGAAGATGAGGTGGCAGATCTATAACTAAAATAATTCATGACTTACAACTTTTTCAAAATAGTTGCTTAAGACTCCTTTCTGGGACTTCCCTGGAGGTCCAGTGGTTAACACTTGGCCTTCCAATGCAGGGGGACTTTCCAATTCTCTTTCCACTTGTGTGCCTTCCAATTCCTGGTCTGGGGACTAAGATCCCACATCTTCACAGCCAAAAAGCAAGAAACATAAAATAGAAACAATATTGTAACAAATTCAATAAAGGCTTTAAAAATGGTCCACATTAAAAAAAAAAAAACTAAAAAAAAAAGACTTCTGCATTTATGCTTTTCCATTATTTCCTAAAGCAATGAATATCAAACACCTTGAATAACTACATGGGGAAAGAGAAAAATGTACCAGGAACTATGAGGGAGTATCTCAGTTATCATATTAAAATATTGTCATATATAAAAGCATCATAATTCCAATTCCAGTGAGTAAAGTTATGGTACAAAACTAGAGTACAATGAGAAGATTGAAAAATATTTCAGTCATTCAGACCAAACTGTCTCTTTAATTTCCCTTCAGAATCAACTGTTTCAGAATTATGAAAATACTTCCCTAATCAATCAAACCTTCTACACTGTTACTCTTAATCCTCATTTACATCTAGAGAGGTGACAGCATGTCTGTGCCCTGCAGCCTAAGCTCTGCAAGAGGCACTGCCGGGCCCAGCAGGTTTGGGCACAGGCGGCAGGTGCCTGGGGAGCACTGTGTGCTCACTGCACAGAGGTAGGTGGCTGAGTCGCTGGGCGCGGAGTCTCTGATACGCAGGGAGACACGCTTGTTGGTTTTACTGGACTGCGCTGTAAATTTTCCTTCCTCTTTCTCTTTGTCGGCATACAGATACAGCAGAAACTCAGGGCCTTTCCCAGGGTACTGTCTGTACCATGTGAAGTACTGAGAATTACTGTCAGAATAAGTGCAGCCGAGAGAGGCGACAGCTCCCTCTGGGACAGGCGGAGACGCAGGACTCTGCTCCACTGTGTTCTGCTGGCTGCTCACCGCTGTACGAAGAGACAGTGAACGCTCGGTCAAAGAAAGTGGGTCAGGTAGTGGATGCCTCCTCGCCAGAATTCCAGTTACCTTTTCACAGGCCTCCCACCTCTACCATCCCTTATTTAAGGGAAATAGTGTTCATGTTTCTCCATGAGCCTAGAAGGGACAATGACTCCCAGTAGTAATTTTATGGAGAAGGCAATGGCACCCCACTCTAGTACTCTTGCCTGGAAAATCCCATGGATGGAGGGGCCTGGAAGGCTGCAGTCCATGGGGTCGCTGAGGGTCGGATACGACTGAGTGACTTCACTTTCCCTTTTCACTTTCATGCATTGGAGAAGGAAATGGCAACCCACTCCAGTGTTCTTGCTTGGAGAATCCCAGGGACGGGAGAGCCTGGTGGGCTGCCGTCTATGGGGTCGCACAGAGTTGGACACGACTGAAGCGACTTAGCAGCAGCAGCAGCAGTATATTTTATGGTCCCATAGAAATGCCCCAAACTTACAGATTAACTGAAGCCACAGGATCACTAATAAAACTCTTGAGGATTTCATCATTCTTTCCTCCTTTGGTTCACTGAGGATTCAAATTTTAAGCCCTAAAAAACAAAACAAAAAAAGAGCCAAGCTCAGACACTTCAATTCTTCTGCTTTAGAAATCATAAAAAGAGTCTGTTCTATCAAAGACAAAAGACTTTTTTCATTACCCGTGCAACACACCAGTGAGCTCCTCCTCTCTCCTCCCACTTTCTCCCTCTCTCTCTCTCTCTTTCTTGCTCTCTCTCTCTCTCTCTCTCTCTCACACACACACACACACACACACACACAACACACACACAGGAAGGAATGCATGAGCAGGGTCCCTGAGAAGACACTGCCATCTTGTGGACTCAAGACCCTGATCAAAGAAATATTTGAAACATAGATCCTTACTATGGGAACTGATGAAAATAAAAATTAGCCACTTCAGTTAAACTAAAAATTTGAGAAGCGTATGGTCCAAGTCAATGTGTGTGGGGATAGAGTGATGTCTACACGTGTGTTTTACATCAAATGGCAACACTTGTCTGATTAGAAGCAGCTTTATCAAATGGCCACTCTCTCACACTGAAAAACCAGTCCTAATGTATTCTAGTGATAGAAGTCTGGGTGAGGCTCTCATGATTCAGGGGGTCTGTGTAGCTCTTCTCCATATCAGGCCAACACTCCTACTTTATTTCCCTACTTCTATTTTTAAAGAAATCTAATCTAACTCAAAAGAATCCTCTTAAGACACAATGACCTAAAATCGAACTGAACAAACATGTTGCCAGCTCACAACTTGGGCAGATTTTTAACAAAGTCAAGGACTTAATTCTTAATTCCATTTTGTACCAGTGGCATATCTGTGTGGAAACATTGCTTACTTGAGCTGATGGTGGTAGTAGATGGACCAGCTTTAGTACCTAGAGTGTAAATAAAACCCAAAGGACATGTTCATGGGTCTAATCCCTCTTCTTGTACACAGCCCTGGCACCTCAGGATTATGGGTCTGGTATCAGTCTCTCTAACAAGCTTCCCTGGTGGCTCAGTGGTAAAGTATCTGCCTGCCAGTGCAAGAGATGTGAGTTCAATCCCTGGGTTGAGAAGATTCCCCAGGAGAAGGAAATGGCAAGCCACTTCAGTATTCTTGCCTGGAAAATCCCATGGACAGAGGAGCCTGGCAAGGCTATATATAGTCCATGGGGTTGCAAAAGAGTCAGACATGACTTAGCAACCAGACAAGAACAGAAACAATCACTCTCTGCCTTTCTATTGTGCCCTAACCATAAACCAGGTTTATCAGAAGGCTACCTATGCAAGAAGCTTAACTGAGTCTAACAGAAAAAGAAGCACAGACAAGTACTGTTCCTTCTCATCTTATCTCCTGCCTCATGCCCTTGTAAAAGTTATTGGCTAGAGACCAGCAATGCAGCAGGTCCCTTTCTGCTCAAGAACTAGGTAAACATTATCCATCAAAGATGGACTGGTCAGGTCCTCCCTATTCCCACTGATGGCTATGTAGGAAGTAGGATGAGGGAGAAGATGCTAACAGTGCGGTCCTTTTCTTTAAGAGAACATTGCTTTTGACAAAACTCACACAGCTGTTCCTCACTCTCCTCCTCTTCTGGGAATCCTATTATACTTACATCAGAAAATTTGACAGTGTCCCGCAGGTCCTTTAGCCTCAGTTCATTTCTCTTCATTCTTTTTCTTTCTGCTCTCTGACTGGACAATTTCAGTTAACCTACCTTCAAGTTCTTTCTCCTGCCTATTCAAATCTACTGTTGAATTTTTCTTAGAAAATGTTCTCTGTGTAGCAATTTATCTGCCCTGAGAGAGTGCTGAGTTATGTGACATGCAGACAAGCCCTTTGCGTTAGTCCTTGAGGGAGCCACGAGACAGGTTAAAGCAGTGAAGCTCTGCTCTTTCGTAACAAAGAGCTCTTCCCCCTCTGCAACCAGGAACCCACACTGGGGATGCAGGCAGCCATCTAAAGACTGTCACGGATCCAGTGATGGAAAGACAGAACAAGGGTGAGTGGAAACACGACAGGGCTTTCTGCCGGCCGGCCGTTTCCTTCTACTTATGTGTTTGCTCGGTTGCTGCACAACTTTCCATCGTGTTTGCCTCTATGAACAGATTAATGTGCTAAAGTTTCCTGTCTTTCTAAGCTGTCCTATTCCTGGACCTTTGGCTGCAGAGAGAAGACTTTTCATGGCCTTTTTAATCTACATCTGTTGGCATTTCCAGGTTCCTGGCTTCTCCAGGACTCACTTGGGTTACATGAGGCAAAAGAAAGCTCAGGGAACTCACTGCTCTATCTTTCCTGAAGCCCCAATTTCCTGAGCTAGTCTGGCTTCTTCTCTCCAAATTCGTATGTTTTTCTTTTACATGTGGTCCAGGGTTTCTAACTGTCCTTAACAGGTTGAGTAGAAAAAATATACACCTACTACAGCTTGTCAGAAGTGGAAAGAGAGCATGATGCTTCCTTCTTTCCCTGAAGAGTGAACCTCTGACCAGGCTAGTCCACCTCCTTGGCAGTAGGCCGGTCAAAATGGTATTAAAATTATTTAATTATTGTTCAGCCACCTAGATTCTCCTGTTGAATAAATACGGTCTTAGATTGTGAAGATAACTATGGTTTTTTGAGTCCACCGCTCTAAGAATTCCCTTAAATGGCCCAGTAGCCCAAGGTGGTGAATATAAATGATCTCTGTAAATGCTGTGAAATGCCCTTATTCCTCTCACTCCTCATCACTCTATACAAAAGTTTTGAGTGTGATTAGGAAATGACTAGGAAACATGGCAAAGTTATAGCTACTAGAATGATCACACCAATTTTGTGGTAGTGGAAAAGAGAAACAACCCTGGTACTAGAGAAGGGGAAACCTTAGACCCTGGAAAGTTTGTGTTTGTTGGAAGGGAAGATTGTTCATGCTCTCTTTGTATGCTAGACCCAGCACTGCAGCCTAAGCAGAACAACCATATGGTCTGTGAAAACAGAAATATTGAAATGAATGTGGCTCATCCTGGACTGTTCTTCTGCACCAGACATCAACAGAAGCTGCTCAACACGGATTCCCAACCCCCTATGTGTACAAACCTGTAAATCAGCACAACTTTGTTTCAGTATGGCAGGTTCAAATGCATATGCTTTTGGTGTCTGCCCATCTTGAATTATGCCTCATGAATGATGCTGCTCATGTAACTTAATAAGTGAAGTAATGATGATTCTAATCAAGATTAACAATAAATTTAAAACTGGACCAACCTGTCTCTCTTGGTGTTATATGTTTGTGTTTGGGAAAAAAAAAAAAAAATCTCTCCTTTGGGAAGGATGGTTGATCTTTGGTCCCTTTTTAGAAATTAAACCAAAGACCAGTGTGTCCAATTCCCTTGCGTGAGTCATAATGAATATTATACTATGTCCAAGCTGTTTATATCCTGAAACTAATTCACAGTTGACTGAATCTGGAATCCTAGGAGACGTGACTGAGCTTAATCATGCAGACTGGTTTCATCGTGCTATATAAATTTCTGCTCACAGTTGCTGTTTATTCGCTAAGCTGTGTTCAGCTCTTTTATGACCCCATGGACTGTAGCCTGCCAGGCTTGTCTGTCCATGAGATGTTCCAGGTGAGAATACTGGAATGGGTCACCATTTTCTGCTCCAGGGTATCTTCCCAACCCAGGGATCAAACCAGTGTTTCCCGTGTCTTCTGGATTGCAGGCAGATTCTTTACCACTGAGCACAAGGGAAGCCCTGCTAATAGTGGATTTAATTAAATGTTGTTAGAGAAAAATCTAATAAATTTAATTTCAGTCTTCATCATTCACAGTAATCAGAACAGCGGATGGAGTGGCAAACTCTCAAGAAAAATTTCTAGAAACTAATACAGTTTAGAACCATGAAGTGAATGTTGAAAGGCAGTTCGCTGTGAGTCTCTTATACTTCTACATGATGTTCTGGGTTTACCAACAACGTAAGGTCATTACCAGTCAACCTGAACCATTTCTCAGAGTTGTGCTTGCAGCATGTAACCTTGATGGATGGGGTAATGTCTTCTCTGAGACAAAGAATGAGCTTGCTTACTGCTTGGTGAAAATAACAATGAATTCCCCAAGCTCGCTATTCTTCAGCTGTGACACAATCCCATCGCATGCATAGTATCCAATTACACCCCTGAAATCACCATAAGAGACTTACAGACAAAGGCAACTGAAGCAAATGTGCTAGTGTTCATGCTGCTCGCTGTGTCCTGAGTAATAACATCCTTCATCTCTGACACAGGATTTGTGACTTTACTGATAGCACCAAAGAAACAACAAGCTATTAGCCTGTAAGAGAGTAAGACTGCTGCTGCTGCTGCTGCTGCTAAGTCGCTTCAGTCATTTCTGACTCTGTGCGACCCTATAGATGGCAGCCCACCAGGCTCTGCCATCCTTGGGATTCTCCAGGCAAGAACACTGGAGTGGGTTGCCATTTCCTTTTCCAATGCACAAAAGTGAAAAGTGAAAGTGAAGTCACTCAGTCGTGTCCGATTCTTCACGACTCCATGGACTGCAGCCTACCAGGCTCCTCCGTCCATGAGATTTTCCAGGCAAGAGTACTGGAGTGGGGTGCCATTGCCTTCTCCGAAGTAAGATCAAGACCTGACAAAACCCTCTCTGCCATCTTTAGAGAGACTATAATAAATACTTGAATTACTTTTGAGAAAAATGTTTCCCCAAGCTGGTCTAAAATGGGTCTTTTCTGAAGGATATTCTTTATAGCTCACATAGGACTTAACTATTATTTCTAATGAAATGTTTTAGGAATTCTCTGACGTACTGTAATGAAATAAAAACTCCTGGGAAATTAGTGTTACATCCTCAAATGACTATTAATTATGTGAAGAACCTAATACCAGTACACAATCAAAAGTAGAATAAAAATGAACCAGCCCTCTGATCATAATTATGATCTCTAATCAAAGCTTAAAAAAAAAACTTATCTCCTATAAAATGTTTCTACCAAGGCTAATTATGTGAATATGTTTCCTGAGACTTTCTCTTGCAGTAATTTGAAATCAAATTTTGACATGTGCTCATAATTATTTGACTTGAAATTTCTTTTATATTTTACAAAGTCTTTTGGACATGTCTTTTTTTTTTTCTCTCTTTTACATATTTCACTGCACGGTTTCTAGCTTTCAAGTTGACCCGATTCATTGAGATTACACCTGATAAAGTGAAGTCAGTTGACTGAGGACAGGCTGAGACCCTGCGTGGATCTAATTATTTACCAGAGCCTACTGGGCAAAGGAAGGCTGGAACCTGAGTCTTCAAGTAGGAGCCAGAGATAACTGCATTATACCTCATAAGAAGCAATGAGAACATACATGAAGTTAAGAGTTCCAAGGGTGGAAATGACAAGAAGGGAAAAGGAAAGCAAAGAGGGAGAAGGCCCACACAACATTTATTTAGTAGATATTTATCAGCTGACTACTATGGGCCAGTCACTGTTCTAGACACTGAGTAGAGCCCATGAGCAGAACACACAACAATACTGACCTCACAGAACTTATCATCTAACTGGAGTTACTAGCAATGAATATATTGACATGTCAATCAAAAATACGCCTGCTCATTATGGTTATTACCATTGGGAAATGACCAGGGTGTTTGATACAGAGTTAAGAAAAAGTTTATGGATGGTTACATTAGTCAGGAAGTTCAGCAAAAATCAGAAGGTTTTCTCTACAGTAGTGATATTTGGAGAAGAAAATAGAAACCCACTCTAGTATTCTTGCTTGAAAATCCCATGGGCAGAGAAGCCTGGTGAACTACAGTCCCTGGGGTCACAAAAGAGTTGGACACAAATTAGTGATCAAACATAATAAACAAGTGATATTTGAGCTGAGACCTGAAGGATGAAAATAGGTCAGGCTAACCAAGATCGTAGAGCAGGAGGCAAGGGGAGGGGCGGGAATTGCAGACAAATGAAAAAATAAGACCCAACGTGGGACAAGACGTGACAAGTTTAGAAAACTGAAAGACTGCACAGAGAGTCAGGGAAGAGAGTTATGAACTAAGATTGAAGGGTCAGGCGGGATTCACATTGTGCAGAATCTTGTATACCATAGCCAAGAGTTTGTATTTTATTCTAGAGGCAATAGAAATCCATTGAAGTATTTAGGCAGGTAGCAATAACTTTGATTTATAATTAAAAAAACACTGTTGCTATCAGTTAGATTAGTGCTTCTCAAATTTCAAAGTGGTAGAATCACCTGGGGATTTGTTAAAATGAAGATTCAAATTTAGTAGATTTAAGTCGATCCTGGGATTCTGCACAAGTTCTAATATTGTTGGTCTATATTTTGAATATCAAAACTCTGGGTAATACACTTTGAGAGAAAAGAGACAAGTTAGAAGGTAACCTGGATCAGAACAGTGCTTTCAAAATTTTGTTTAACACATCTTATTTTATGAAAAGATCCATTCAATTCAACCACTCAGTCGTGTCCAACTCTTTGCAACCCCATGGATTGCAGCACACCAGGCTTCCCTGTCCATCACCGACTTCCAAAACTTGCTCAAACTCATGTCTATAGAGTCACTGATGCCATCCAATCATCTCATCCTCTGTCGTCATCCCCTTCTCCTCCTGCCTTCAATTTTTTCAGCATCAGGATCTTTTCCAATGAGTCAGTACTTCACATCAGGTGGCCAAATTATCGGAGCTTCAATTTTAACATCAATCTTCCAATGAATATTCAGGATTGATTTCCTTCAGGATGGACTGGTTTGATCTCCTTCCTGTCCAAGGAACTCTCAAAATCTTTCAAAAGCATCAATTCTTTGGCACTCAGCTTTCTTTCTTTTTTTTTTTTTTTTAATTAAATTTTATTTTTTAGTTTGTTTTGCTTTTATTATTTTCTCCCATTCAGAAGGCTGTCTTTTCACCTTGCTTATAGTTTCCTTTGTTGTGCAGAAGCTTTTAATTTTAATTAGATCCCATTTGTTTATTTTTGCTTTAATTTCCAGTATTCTGGGAGGTGGATCATAGAGGATCCTGCTGTGATTTATGTCAGAGAGTGTTTTGCCTATGTTCTCCTCTAAGAGTTTTATGGTTTCTTGTCTTACATTTAGATCTTTAATCCATTTTGAGTTTATTTTTGTGTATGGTGTTAGAAAGTGATCTAATTTCATTCTTTTACAAGTGGTTGACCAGTTTTCCCAGCACCACTTGTTAAAAAGATTGTCTTTAATCCACTGTATATTCTTGCCTCCTTTGTCGAAGATAAGCTGTCCATAGGTGTGTGGATTTATCTCTGGGCTTTCTATTTTGTTCCATTGATCTGTATTTCTGTCCTTGTTGGCACTCAGCTTTCTTTATAGTTCAACTCTCACATCCATACATGACTACTGGAAAAACCATAGTTTTGACTAGATGGACCTTTGTCAGTGAAGTAATGTCTCTGCTTTTAAATATGCTGTCTAGGTTTGTGATAGCTTTTCTTCCAAAGAGCAAGCATCTTTTAATTTCATGGCTGCAGTCACCATCTGCAGTGATTTGGGGGCCCAAGAAGATAAAATTTATCACTGTTTCCATTGTTTCCCCGTCTATTTTCCATCTGCCATGAAGACCAGATGCCATGATCTTAGTTTTTTGAATGTTGGGTTTTAAGCCAGCTTTTTCACTTTTATGAAAAGATATTAGCTCTTATTCTCTGTGAGGTACTCTGATGTTTTCTAATCTTATTTTTTATTACAAAATGTGTAATTATAGAAACTTTACTGATTAAAATAAAATTAAAACTGAAATTTTTCTTTTAATAAAATGAAAACTAATTTCAAGTAGTAATATCCTGACTTGGTGTAGTATTGGAAAGTCAGCAGCTTCATGGGTTGCTGTTGAAGCCATAGCTTGGTGAAAAATTTCTTCATGGAACCAAACATTTAGTGTCATGTTTTTGCCTTATTCAAGCAATTTCACTTCCATTGAAACTAAACCTTAAACGATTCTCATAGAAATACTGTCTATAATACTGTATAATTGGAAAAATACCAAATAGTGATTAGTTATTAAAATACATCTAAATAATGGAAATTAGCCAATCATTTAAAATTATGCCTTTAATATAAGTTTTCTGACATGGAAATATCAACACTGTTAAGAAAAACAAATATGTTAATAAATTCCAGGTATATTATAGTTCCCTCTCATGGAAAAATATAGCTGTGTAATACATATACCAAAAATTCTGAAAACTGGTGATAGTCATAACTTTTATGTCATGAAATCATAGGAGTGTTCTCTTTTTAAAAGTGTTTATATCTTCTAATTTACTTAAAATTAATATATAATTAAGTAATAAAATTTTAGCTTAAATTTAAAATACTAGACTCCTTCCTTCAAACTCTGGATCCATTTTTTATCTTTAGTGGAAGAAGCAATTGACAAAAGGTCAGAGTGTCTGAGTTCTGTTCCCAGCTTCCATTTGCTATAAGTCATGCTTTAAGTGGCCATTCAAATCCTGTAAATCCTAATTCTTTCACCTATTAAATAAAGGGCATGGACTGAATCAGTATTTCCTAAAGTATGATTGATGTAAGAGGTCATGGTAGGCAGCACATAAAAGAAAATTGTAATTGTTACAGACAAGGTATTATTTTAATTTGTAATGTGTTACATATAAGGTATTATTTTAATTTGTAATAGAAAAAATATAACCTCATGAAATATATGGTTTCATATATAACATCCATTAAAACAAGGATGACTTTTTGCACAGTCATTTTTAAAGTCTAGTTAATATAAAAGTAAATTTATATGGTAGGCAGCACATAAAAGAAAATTGTAATTGTTACAGACAAGGTATTATTTTAATTTGTAATGTGTTACATATAAGGTATTATTTTAATTTGTAATAGAAAAAATATAACCTCATGAAATATATGGTTTCATATATAACATCCATTAAAACAAGGATGACTTTTTGCACAGTCATTTTTAAAGTCTAGTTAATATAAAAGTAAATTTAATATTAAATTAGTAAATAATTGCATAAATGGCACACAGATATAAAAAAATATCATGAAGACTATGAACCAATGAGTATGACGCTACTGGTGAGGGTACAGCATGGTGAAAACTTGCTTTCTGAACTGGAGCCTGAGCACAAAGGGGCCTGCCCTCTCACCTGAAGGGTAGGCGGTGAAAAGAAATCTCGGCAAACAGGCCCAGGAGGAGTTCACTTTGCACTGAGGAATGAACTTTCAGCAGTAACAAAAGGAAATGTAATTCAACATAAATTCAGATTCATCACATAAGGGAGGGGTAGATTATCCTTGATTTCTGTTTGGAGACAGAGATTTTAAGAAAACTCCCTCTGTGGATAAAGGAAACACCTTCATTCCCACCCCGAGGCTAGACCCCTGTCAAGAGGCCCAGCTGGCAGTTGTGGGACAGGCTGCAGGTGCTTGGAGAGCACTATGATGCAAAGCACAAAAGTAGGTAGCTGAGTCTCCAGGGTGGGAGGCTGAGATATGCAAAACACTATAAAACTTCTCTTTTCCCAGGAGTTTAAATTTTTGTCTGCCTGCTCTTTCTGGCTTGATTGAATTAAAGGCAAAGATACAAGTCCTTTCCCAGGCTCCTGCTTGAACCAAACGAAGTTGTAAAATGTTTTCTTTTGATAAGTACATTTAAGATCAGCATGTGTTCCCTCCTGGATACTGAGGAATGAAGGGCCCTGGTCCAATGTATATTGGCTGCTCACCCCTGTTTGAACAGAGAACCACAGACAAAGGAGAAATATTAATGGCTGATTATTTTTTGAAAGAATGTATTTCCTTTTCACAATCCCTTCCAGGTGACCCCAGTAACACTAGCCACCCTTCTATAACTTTCAGATTTATAGAGATTACTAGGATCTGCTCTTTTTATTCATAGCTTTGAAACCAGCCAACTCACAGCACAGCTGCCAATAAAGAACCAGGAATGAAACTCCCAAAGACTTCTCCATTTTTTCCATTCACCAGACTCATGAGAACTCAGGTTGGAATCTGCGAGCTCTCAGACACTACCAGGTCGAGCAACGTGTTTATCTGAGTGCATATTCATGAATTTGCTGTCACAAGAAGCTGAGAGACTCCTCAGCATATCAGAAATCAGATCCATGCCTCTGTGCACACACTCACCCAGCGTCTTCTGATCTCTGAAGAGGTAACATGGAGAGAGGACCACATCAAGATCAAGTGCAGAGTGGTTGCAGAGTAGTTGGAGACATACACCTACTATTTATCTCCTAGATTTTTCTCTTCTCTTTTACTTATATAAAATAATTGAGCATCTACCATGTACAGGTTATAAAATTTGAATAATTAAAATCAACTCTCTCCAGGGAAAACCTCATAAGATTCTTTTCTCTCCAGTCAGTGCAAAACCTTCTCGATGAGCTGATATATATGAATTTAGTTATTGACACTGTAGCTCAGGATAATTATCTTATGTCCAGACCCTGCTTCATAAGTTTTGTGTGGATTCTTCTTCCAATCTAGATTAAATTATACAAGAAGGAAGGTATTGTCATTTTCTGTGAATAATGTCTGTGAGATAAAGAAAACAAACACAAAAGACATTAGCAGGCTTACCAAATATTGTCATCAGCTTCATCAACATCTTGCTTTTATACGCAGACATTCTACTAGTTGCTGGACCCCACACAGAGCTGACTTCTCCATTTTAATCAAAATCATCATCTACTTCAGGGTAGTGATGCAATATGATGGTCTTACCCTTGGGAATAACTGGGTGAGCAGTTAACTTTCTGTGTTGAGTGAGGATACCTCTATGTTAATAGATACGTAGACTCAAGTTCAAATTCAGCCATGTTTGAAAGAGAAGCACTAGCTCACTTTGAAATTACATACACCATTTAAAAAACGCTCCTTGACAACCTCCAGGTGCAGGTTTGGGTACAGAGAGCGAGTGCCTGGGGAGCATAGTGCACCCACCACACAGATGTAGAAGGCTGGATCGCTGAGCTGGGCAGCTGTGAGGTGCAGGGAGCTGTGCTTGGCAGTTGCATCCATAGTCGCTGTGTACCGTCCATGTGACTTCTTGTTGTCACTGTAAGTCATGGTTATCAGGGAAACGAGCCCTCTCCCAGTGTCCTGTGTGTACCACCTTAGGTTGTTGAAGGGGCTCACTGTATAATTGCATTGAAATGTGCAATTCTCTCCCTCCAGGACCACCAGGGATGGAGGACTCTGCTCCACTTGGTTTTTGCCACTCACGCCTGTTCGAAAAGCAAAGAGAGATCTGAGAGATAGCTCACCCATTTTTATTGCTTTCTAATTTGCATCTCTTACTCCTCTCCAGAATGAATCCCAGCTGAACCATAACATGGCCCCAAATTCTTCTCTCCTTCTACTCCAGAGAAATACATGCAATACACCTTTTTATATTCCCTGGACTTACTGTGTCAACCTGGCTAAAACTCTTCATTAACTTACAACAAAAATGAAGCCACAAAACCACCAGGGAGGATCTCACATGCATCTCCATTCTTCTGCACTGGGCTGTCCCCCAAAACTGATTTGTCTATTCAATACCTCTTATTTTTTTACATTAACAAAGGATTCTCAGGGATTATGCTTAGCCAATCAGAGACTACAACCCTATTAAGCCAAAGACCAGATGTTGCTGCTTCAAACTCAATCATACCCACAGGCAAGGCCAATGCCAATACTGCCATCTTGGGGTCAGAGCTATGGCTGCTCAGAACCTTGGGTTAGGCTTCTTGCTAGGTTTCCTTCTCACTATTTTGAACATAATACTGAATATAAGCCCCTATAAGTCTCTGTAAACAGAGTAGGTTAGTACATAAAACATATGTTTAAAAACCCCGGTATGAATTCTGATTTATTGGATAGGAGAGTTAAGCCTCAGTTTTCTTATCTGAAAATATATATGGTAACACTTTCCTGACATTTTTGAAAGATTTAAAAGACATGATTTGGACTATCAGCATAATGGCAAAGGAGGAAGNGGTTAGTACATAAAACATATGTTTAAAAACCCCGGTATGAATTCTGATTTATTGGATAGGAGAGTTAAGCCTCAGTTTTCTTATCTGAAAATATATATGGTAACACTTTCCTGACATTTTTGAAAGATTTAAAAGACATGATTTGGACTATCAGCATAATGGCAAAGGAGGAAGCCCTCTCTCTCTTTCCTCCACAGACATGGACTTAACAGTGATATAAGCAACAATATACCTTGAAAGACAAGGCCAAACCCAGCTAAAAGTAAACGCACTTGCAGAAGAACAAGCTGAGGGCAGTCACATTTACAGGGGAGAGAAGAGCAACTTCAGTTCACCCACATCAGTCCCTCAGCCAGATGGGCTCAGCTCAGTACCAAGGAGATAGCCTGTGCCCATCGTGTCCCCCACGGGGGAGGGAAGATAGTGGAGCTTGCACCCGACCTTCAGTCCTCTCAGGGCGCCCTCTGTTGAGTGGTTTTCTATCTTATCTCATGCCCAGTATGACAGGCAGAGAGCAAGCCCTCGGGACAGTGAGAAACAAAGGAAAACGCAGGACGTCTCTTTTGCTGCCAGTCCTGCTCTGTGAACTTGGAAGAGCAGAACTGAGGTCCTTCCTCCACAGGAGAAAAGAGAGCTAATGGGGGGAGGAGAAGGAGCTGGCCTTACTCCTAGCATTTCAGAGTAGGAATGGTCTCTATCTCCCCCTGTTCAGGAGGGAGCAGAGCCTGGTCCCTTGGGATAGTAAGGAACAAGGAAAGGGAGAGTGTCTTTCCACAACTAGCACTGCCCTGCAAGACTGGGAATCAGCACAGAACTGGTTTTAACACCCCACAGAGTGAAGGGGGCCTTATGCCAGATAATTCAAAGCACCCTCCATGGAGCCAGTTTCTACTTGCTTCAGGTCATACTTAGCACTGGATGACTGACAGGGCTTGGTCACTGGAACAGCTATCAGCAAAGGAAAAAGAATGGTGTGGTATTACAGCTAATGCTGATCTGCAAGGTCGAGAAAGGATAGAACTGAAGTGTTTCCTCCAAATGAAAAGACAGGAAAATGGTCTCTATCTCCCCCTGTTCAGGAGGGAGCAGAGCCTGGTCCCTTGGGATAGTAAGGAACAAGGAAAGGGAGAGTGTCTTTCCACAACTAGCACTGCCCTGCAAGACTGGGAATCAGCACAGAACTGGTTTTAACACCCCACAGAGTGAAGGGGGCCTTATGCCAGATAATTCAAAGCACCCTCCATGGAGCCAGTTTCTACTTGCTTCAGGTCATACTTAGCACTGGATGACTGACAGGGCTTGGTCACTGGAACAGCTATCAGCAAAGGAAAAAGAATGGTGTGGTATTACAGCTAATGCTGATCTGCAAGGTCGAGAAAGGATAGAACTGAAGTGTTTCCTCCAAATGAAAAGACAGGAAACCAATGGGTCCATGTCCAGATTTCTTCAGGAGTACACTCCTAAAGGGACTGGTCTCTATCTTGCCTCATATTTAGCACTGTTGACTGAGGAAGGTCTCTTCTAGTCAAGACTAGACCATAAATACTGAGAAGTATCTGCTGCTTCAAAAGCTCACACAACAAAGCAAATCTATAAGATACATAAAGAATTGAGAAAACACAATACAATCAAAGGCAGGAAATTAGTTTCCAGTAACCAACTGAAATAAATGGAAATCTGTGAATTACCTTAAAAAGTGTTAAGTGTAGAAGCTTGTGAAAATTTTCTTATTGTTTCTATTTTCTCAGTGATATAGGAGGCCAACGAATACTTGAGAGTGTGGATATCTGAGGATTTATTCCAAACTTGAAATATAATGCCCAAAGATTTTGAAACCAAAAGAATGGCAAAAGATACATCACATAAACACTTACCTTAAAAAAGCTAACATATTATCCACTTGTATAACAAACTAGGCCTTTAGAATAGGATTATTAAAGATGAAGACACATACACATTAAATTAATCCTATTGGTTCTGTTTCTCTGGGAAACCTTATACAGAGAACTTTTAAAATTTATAAAGAAATTTCACTGATGAAAGAAATCAAAGAAGACACTATTGGATGGAGAAATATACCATGTTCATGGATCAAAAGCATCAATATAGTGAAAATGAGTATACTACCCAAAGCAATCTACAGATTCAACGCAATCCCTATAAAGCTACCAGCAGCATTTTTCACAGAACTAGAATAAATAATTTCAAGATTTGTATAGAAATACAAAAAACATCGAATAGCCAAAGCAATCTTGAGAAAGAAGAATGGAACTGGAAGAATCAACCTGCCTGACTTCAGGCTCTACTACAAAGCCACAATCATCAAAGCAGTATGGTACCTGCACAAAAACAGAAATATAGATCAACGGAACAAAATAGAAAGCCCAGAGATAAATCCACACACCTTGAGGTAAGAACATACAATGGAGTAAAGACAACCTCTTTAACAAGTGGTGCTGGGAAAACTGGTCAACCACTTGTAAAAGAATGAAACTAGATCACTTTCTAACACCACACACAAAAATAAACTCAAAATGGATTAAAGATCTATGAATAGCCAAAGCAATCTTGAGAAAGAAGAATGGAACTGGAGGAATCAACCTGCCTGACTTCAGGCTCTACTACAAAGCCACAGTCATCAAGACAGTATGGTACTGGCACAAAGACAGAAATATAGATCAATGGAACAAAATAGAAAGCCCAGAGATAAATCCACACACCTATGGACACCTTCCTTCGACAAAGGAAATAAGAATATACAATGGAGTAAAGACAATCTCTTTAACAAGTGGTGCTGGGAAAACTGGTCAACCACTTGTAAAAGAATGAAACTAGATCACTTTCTAACACCATACACAAAAATAAACTCAAAATGGATTAAAGACCTACATGTAAGAACAGAAACTATAAAACTCCTAGAGGAGAACATAGGCAAAACACTCTCTGACATAAATCATAGCAGGATCCTCTATGATCCACCTCCCAGAATACTGAAAATAAAAGCAAAAATAAACAAATGGGATCTAATTAAAATTAAAAGCTTCTGCACAACAAAGGAAACTATAAGCAAGGTGAAAAGACAGCCTTTTTTTTTTTTTTAAGGAGGAATATGCTTTTATTTATGAATGTACTTAGAACAGTCAAATTCATAGACACAGAAAGTAGAATGATGTTTACCACGGAATTGAGAGTAACTGTTTCATGTAACTGATGAAGTTAGGGGTTATAAATTCTGAGGAAGAACAGTGGAAAAGGTGGTACAGCAGTAGAAATTTATTGCTGCTGCTGCTGCTAAGTCGCTTCAGTTGTGACCGACTCTGTGCGACCCCATAGACAGCAGCCCACCAGGCTTCCCCATCCTGGGATTCTCCAGGCAAGAACACTGGAGTGGGCTGCCATTTCCTTCTCCAAGGACAGCCTTCTGAATGGGAGAAAATAATAGCAAATGAAGCAACTGACAAACAACTAATCTCAAAAATATACAAGCAACTTATGCAGCTCAATTCCAGAAAAATAAACGACCCAATCAAAAAATGGGCCAAAGAACTAAATAGACATTTCTCCAAACACGACATACAGATGGCTAACAAACACATGAAAAGATGCTCAACATCACTTATTATCAGAGAAATGCAAATCAAGACCACAATGAGGTACCATTTCACACCAGTTAGAATGGCTATGATCCAAAAGTCTGCAAACAATAAATGTTGGAGAGGGTGTGGAGAGAAGGGAACCCTCTTACACTGTTGGTGGGAATGCAAACTAGTACAGCCACTATGGAAAACAGTGTGGAGATTCCTTAAAAAATTGCAAACAGAAATACCATATGACCCAGCAATTCCATTGCTGGGCATACACACCGAGGAAACCAGAATTGAAAGAGACACATGTACCCCAATGTTCACTGCAGCACTGTTTATAATAGCCAGGACAACCTAGATGGAAACAACCTAGATGTCCATCAGCAGATGAATGGATAAGAAAGCTGTGGTACATATACACAATGGTGTATCACTCAGCCATTAAAAAGAATACACTTGAATCAGTTCTAATGAGATGGATGAAACTGGAGCCGATTATACAGAGTGAAGTAAGCCAGAAAGAAAAACACCAATAAATACAGTATACTAACACATATATATGGAATTTAGAAACATGGTAATGAAAACCCTGTATGCGAGACAGCAAAAGAGACACAGATGAATAGAACGAACTTTTGGACTCTGAGGGAGAGGGAGAGGGTGGGAGGATTTGGCAGAATGGCACTGAAACATATATACTATCATGTAAGAAATGAATTGCCAGTCTATGTTCAATACAGGGTACAGGATACTTGGGACTGGTGCACAGGGATGATCCAGAGAGTTGATATGGGGTGGAGGTGGGGGGGTTGGTTCAGGATTGGGAACTCAGGTACACCCGAGACGGATTCATGTCTATGTATGGCAAAACCAATACAGTATTGTAAAGTAAAATAAAGTAAAAATAAAAAAAATAAACTGGCTTAAAACTTTACATTCAAAAAACTAAGATCATGGAATCCAATCCTATCACTTCATGGCAAACAGATGGGGAAAAAATGAAAACAGTGACAGACTTCATTTTCTTGGACTCCACAGTGATTTTTGGAGCCAGGTCACTGCAGCCATGAAATTAAAAGATGCTTGGTCCTTAGAAGAAAAGCTGTGACAAACGTAGAGAGCATATTAAAAAGCAGAAACATCACTTTGCTGACAAAGGTCCATATAGTCAAAGCTATGTTTTTTCCAACAGTCATGTACAGACATGAGAGTCGGACCTTAAAGAAGGCTGAGTGCTGAAGAATTGATGCTTTTGAACTGTGGTGCAGGAGAAGACTCTTGAGAGTCCCTTGGACAACAAGGAGATCAAACCAGTCAATCTTAAGGGAGATCAACCCTGAATATTCATTGGAAGGGCTAATGCTGAAGTTGAAGCTCCAATACTTTGGCCACTTGATGTGAAGAGCTGACTCATGGAAAAAGACCCTGATGCTGAGAAAGAATGAGGGCGTGAAAAGAAGGAGCAACAGAGGATGAGATGGTTGGATGATGTCACTGATTCAATGGCCATGAGTTTGAGCAAACTTCAGGAGATGATGAATGACAGGGAAACCTGGCATGCTGCAGTCCATGGGGTTGCAAAGAGTCAGACATGACTGACTGGACAACAACAGGTTTTTAATAGGAGGAGATAATTCTAAAATGTTATGTAAATTATACAGGGATAAGGAAACTGGGGTCCAGCACACGGATTCAGGTGGAGGTAATCTCCAAGACAGTAGTGAAGGGAGGCGTCAGGGACTACATCGAGATTACAGCAGTAAGACTCCAGATGTAGACAGATTTTCATCACTGTCTTTCTCAATCAGCTGAACTACTAAGGATATGAGTCAACATAACGGGAATAAACCAAGAAGGAGGGAGACATAGATCCAGGAAACAGGGATCTTACTCGTGAGAAGACAAAGGGAATTCATTAGATGACATTAAAGAAAAGTCACAGGTGACAATATATGGAAGGCCTGGACCAGCCCAGGTAGAAGGAGGATGAATCTCTGGGGAAGGGCAGTTTCCACAGGGGGAAAAAAAAACAGCAGTGTCAGATCCTGGCATGATAAAATTTATGAAATACCGTACTGCAAGATTTGTGAAAATTATGGGACAAATTAGCAGAGTTACCAAAAAAAAAAAAACTCTAGCTAAACTTTTATATATTAAAAAAGCAAGCAATTGCTAACTTAAAGAAAACAAAATAAGAAATAAGAAAGAATCATAGTGCCATACAGTGCTTAGCTTAGAACATTTATATAGACAAATACTGTGACCACTGAGACTTGCCTCAACCAAAGATCTTGATATAACTGTAATGAGACAGTGGTCTGGAGAAACAAAGAGATTGGTGGCAAGAGAGAGTGCAATCCTCCTCATTTATTACAGGTCAGGAGAAATGAGTCAAATTGAGCTGCCAAAAGTTACCAGGAGATGCATATTATTTAGAAATGTGGAGAAGTGTATATTCCAAAAGAATGGCTGAAAAGGTCAAGAGTAGCTGCCTTTGGAAAAGCAGAGAGGGAGCAGTAGGGAAGGAAGCTATCTTTTTAAATTATTATAAGCCTTTTTGTATAATTTGTGATACCATGTGCAGAGTTAACAAAATAAAAATGACAAAATAGAATATATTAAATTTATAAATACTACTTAAAATGTTTAATGCTCAAATAAGTTTGTAAATGGATCCAGGTTTAACCAAAGTCTCCTAAAAGTGCTTCCCAGGGTTGCTAAGATTATGTATAAAATAATGATGCTTGTAGGTTGAATGTTAAAGCCTAAGGAAGAATTAGGTTTAATTAAGTAGAATAAATTTAATGATGTGTGTGTGTGTGTGTACAATGTAACTCCTGATATCCTTTCCTGTGCATAAAAACTCATCTTGACCACATGAAATCTCATATTATCAGATTTTAAAGCCAGTACTGAATGCTGGGGAAGGGAGAGGTGCCTGGGGGTGAATGGCTGATTAAGCTTTGGAAAAAGAAAGGAAGATCTTCAACCACAGGTTTTTCATCAGTTCCTGCCATCCATATACTGGGGACATGAACTGATTTGTGCACTCCAGTCTCATCATACAAACAGGATGGGATGTTTGATCTTGAAGCTCATCTGGTCATTCCTGAGTCATATTTTGTGCTGAGCAGTCTTCTCCCCAGCTCTGGGCAATTCCCCAAGGGATAGATAGGAAGGCCGACAAATTGCTCTCTCTATCCTGTTAGTGACCCTTCCTGCCCCCGAGTCATTAGATTCAAGGAAAATGAGCAGTGGCAGCTAATTAGGAATAGATTGGGGTGAGAGTAGGCAGGCAGCAGGGAATGAGTGGGGATCCAGGGACACAGTTCAGAGACTTTTCTCTAAAGAAATCCAACCTGAAAGGACAGACAGTTGTTGAATTAGCTCACACTACTGGGCATTCATTTTAAAAGATTACAAGAGATGTTTCAATAGTCACCCTCAGGAACTAATTTTTTCCATATCATATAGTCCTCTAGCTCTTCAGAATGCAGGACTGGGCAGGCTAAATTTCAATAGGCAAGACAACTCTAAAACACTGTATTGAGCAGGACATCAGAGGGACTAGGGTATACACATATTTCTATGAAGGGCCAGATAGTAAATATTTTAGCCATATGATCTCTGTCATAACTGCCCAAGTCTGCCATTTTTCAGCACAAAACCAGCCATGGCTGTGCTGTGCTCAGTCTTGTCCGACTTTTTGTGATGCCATGGACTGTAGCCCACCAGGCTCCTCTGTCCATGGGGATTCTCCAAGCAAGACTACTGATGCCATGCCCTCCTCCAGGGGATCTTCCCAACCCAGGGATCAAAAGCAAGTCTCCCACATTGCAGGCGAATTCTTTACCATCTGAGCCACAGAGAAACCCAAGAACACTGGAGTGGTTAGCCTATCCCTTCTCGAAGGGACCTTCCCAGGTCAGGAATCAAATGGAGGTCTCCTGCATTGCAGGAGGATTCTTTACCAGCTAAGCTACCAGGGAAGCCCCAAAGCAGCCATGGTCATATGTAAATGAATAAGCATGGCTGTGTTCCAATAAAACTTTATTTACAAAGACAGACAATAAGCCAGATTTGACCCCCAGACAGTAGGATCAGAAAACTAACTTTCATCCAAAACTGCACTGGACGAAAGTGTGAAGAAGTTAGATGCATTAAATGAATCCTTAATGATGGCATTTCAGGTTGTTTAACAAGTGGGTGAATATCAGTCAGAATCTTGTTTCAACTATTGGAAAACCATCCAAACTTGTTGAAAGCCAAGAGAAATTTTCTCTTTGTTGTTTATATAACTGGAAGCTTAGAGGTAGACCTGGCTTTAGGAGAGTTCTAAATGACTTCTCTTTCCTCACCTTTGGGCTCACATTCTCCCCTGTAGAAAGCATTCTCAACCAGCTTCTCTTCTCAGAGTTATAAAATGGTTGCCTCCAGCAACCAAAGCTAGATCCTTCAAGATTCACATCCTATGGCAGGAGCTTGGAATTCTTGGCAGAAGAATTGAGACCACGCAAATTAAACTGGCTTTACACCAGGTACTCATTCAGTCTTAATATCTGCTAGTGCAAGACTTTTTTCTTTGGCTTTTTATTCTAGAAAGGTTCTAACTCTTGGGCCATATTCTTCCTTATAAATGTTACAATCAGCTTATCAAGCTCCAAGGAAAATCTTTTAGGGTTTGTGACAGGAACTGTGTTAAATTTATAGACCAACCTAAGAAGGATCAACATCTTGACAATACTGTCTTCACATTTATGAATGTGGTATAGTTCTCTCCATTTATTTAGGTTTTTGTTAATATCTCTTAATGCTTGTGCTCAGTAACTAAATCATGTCCAGCCCTTTGCAACCTCATGGACTTTAGCTTGCTAGCTTCCTCTGTCATTGGATTCCCCAGCTGAATACTGGAGTGGGTTGCCATTTCCTTTTCTAATCTCTAGCTATTTATAATTTTCTCCATAAAGTTCAATAGGGAAGATGGAGAAGCAAGAATACACAGAAGGACTGTACAAAAAAGGCCTTAATGACCTGGATAAGCACAACAGTGTGATCACTCACCTAGAGTCATACATCCTGCACTGTGAAGTCAAGTGGGCCTTAGGAAGCATTATTATGAACAAAGCTAGTGGAGGTGATAGAATCCCAGCTGAGCTGTTTCAAATCCTAAAAGATGTTGCTGTTAAAGTGCTGCACTCAGTATGCCAGCAAATTGGGAAAACTCAGTAGTGGTCAGAGGACTGGAAATGGTCAGTTTTCACTCTAATCCCAAAGTAAGGCCATTCCAAAGAACGTTCAAACTACCACACATTTGCACTCATCTCACATTCTAGCAAGGTAATGCTCAAAATTCTTCAAGCTAGGCTTCAACAGTACGTGAACTGAGAACTTATATATGTACAGGCTGGATTTAGAAAAGGCATAGGAGCCAGAGATAAAATGCCAACATCTGTTGGGTCAGAGAAAAAGTGAAAGAGGAGAGTGAAGAAGTTTGCTTAAAACTCAGCATTCAAAAAATTAAGATCATAGCATCCAGTTCCATCACTTCATGACAAACAGAAGGGGAAATGATGGAAAGAGTGATAGACTTTATTTTCTTGGGCTCCAAAATCACTGTAGATGGTGACTGCAGCCATGAAATTAAAAGACACTTGCTCCTTGGAAGAAAAGCTATGACAAACCTAAACAGTAATATTAAAAAGAAAAGACATCACTTTGGTGACAAAGTTCCGCATAGTCAAAGCTATGGTTTTTCCAGTCAAGTATGGATGTGAGAGTTGGACCATAAAAAATGATGGGTGCTGAAGAATTGATGCTTTTGAACCCTATTGTTGGAGAGGACTCAGGGAAGTCCCTTGGACCGCAAGGAGATCAAACCAGTCTATCCTAAAGGAAATCAACCTTGAAATTCATTGGAAGGACTGATGCTGAAGCTGAAGCTCTAGGACTTTGGCCACCTGATGTAAAGAGCTGACTCCTTGAAAAAGACTGGGAGAGACAGAAGGCAGGAGGAGAAGCGGGTGACAGAGGATGAGATGGTTGGATGGCATCATTGACTCAATAGACATGATTCAGTAGCTCAAATAAGGTTTGAGCAAACTCCAGGAGGCAGTGAAGGACAGGGAAACCTGGAGTCACAGAGAGTCAGACACGACTGAGTGACTGAACAAGAACAAAACAAACCTCAGTGACTTAATACAGCAATAAGCATTTGTTATCTTCACAGTAATATGGGTCAGGAATGTGGGAGTATTTTCTGACTTGGATCACTCATGAAATTGCCATCAAGCTGTTAGCCAGGGCCACTATCATCTGAAGGTTTGACTGAAGGTGGAGAGTCACATCTAAGGTTATTACTCATGCCTAGCAAGTTGGGGCTGGTTGTTGGTGAGAGGCCTCAGTTTATCCCCCATGGGGGCCTCTTCACAGAATGTTTGAGTGTCCTTACAGCATGGCAGCTGGCTTTCCTTAGAGTGATTCAAGAGAAAGAGAAATCCCCCCAAAAAGCTATTCTTTTTATGGTCCAACCTCAAAAGTCACATAGCATCAGTTTCTATAGAAATTGAAAAGCTAGTCTGGCTTATTTTCAAAGGGAGGAGAATTAGTACCACATTCTGAATCTTTATCATCCCCATAGTCTAAGGTTTCTGATTTGTTATCTATTTTTATTTTTTTGCAGAAGAAACCTCTAGGCTCATACAGAAATGCACATTTGCTTTTCCTATTTTTACAGCATGCTTCCACCAGATATTTTGGTAAATTCTAATAGAAGAAGATACTGCTTCCTTAGTACTGTTCTCACCAGAGCCCCTCTTGGTCTGAATTACAGCCATATTAAATTAATTGCACCCCACCCGAGTCTTGCTCACATTCCTTTGCATATGCTTTCCTCTCTGCCTGGAATTCATCTCCCCTGGCTTATTCCTGCTAAGCCTTTCCTAACCTGAGTCTGGGCAGGATTCCCCCCCACCCCCCACTTACATTCTGCTATCACACCCTAGGCTTTCACCTTCCTGACACTAATCACACTATAACACGATTGTCCTTAGAATCTGGCCCTCGGGCAGCATCAGCCTAATCTGGATATTTGTTAGAAATGCAGAATTTCAGGCCTCCCTTCCCACACTCACTGAAACAAAAAACTCTGGGTTGGGACCCTGAAATCTGTGCTTTCACAAGCCTCCAGGTTATCCCAGTGCTCAATTAGGTTGAGAACCACTGCTTGCTCTAATGTAATTGCCTGTTTACTATTTGGACTCCATACCAGAGGTCAGCTCCATGGAGTAGGGCTCTCTCTGTCCTCATCATCTCTGTGTCTGCCAAGCTCATGATCGGTGCTCTGTCAATTCTATGTGGAATCTGAAAGATAAAGTAAGAAAGGGGGAGGGGACTTGGTCCGAGAGAACCGCCCGGGGACTGACCTCCACCTCCCTGCTTCTACTCATCTCCAAAGTCAGCTACACTAGATGCTCAAGCCTTTTGCCTTGTTTGTTTGCTTGCTTTTTTGCATTTCCTAGAGGTTCATTGCCTTCCAAATAAAATTGCTTCTAAAGAAGCTGGGACCCTGGGGCCCAGGACAGGCACCATAAGCTTGAAGAAGTGCTCTGGGCCAGGAGACCCAGCTGGTCTGGGGCGGTTAGTGGCTCTGTGTTAGTGACTAGGTTTGGCTGAGCTTCAGCAAGTCTGTCTCTCACTGGGTGCTCTGACAGCATGTGGTGGGGCAGGTGCATTGTCTTCTCCACGGGAACCTATAATACAGCACAGGAAGTGTAATGAAGTGGGGCAGAAGCCAGATAACTGTGATAGCACCGAGGGGACCAGCAGGAGGACTTCAGGGTTACAACCCAGTGACAGTGGATGCAGCAGCCAAAGGAATTTTAATTGTATTCACTGCAAGTTCTTCTCGCCCCTCTCTTCTCCCCAGCCCTCACTGTTGCTCTTATTCTCCAGGCTTGATGTGGTACCCATCACGTGACCATTTGCAGATCAGGACCATGGACTGAAGTAGAAATTTTTCTTCAAATAAAGCAAACCAAACATTCACTGTACAGTTTTGGATTGTGGTTTGAGAAGTCTTCTCCAATGTGTGTATGGAGGGGCAGTCCAGACCAGCGTTTGTAATGACGTTCCTACCTGACTCCCTCATGAATGTGGAGGTTATCATCTGCATTCTCCTAGTTGTCTTGTGATCGCCTGTGGAAAAGAAGGCTTCCCTCTGTGATTTCTCCTGAAGGGAGTGGAGATTACTGATGTCAGTCATTGTGAATGGACCATGCCAAGGGTTCTCCAGAGTGGCAGAGGTTAAAGGTGGAGCCTACCACAAGAAGCCAGGCAAGGATGCGTCCCACCAGGGAACCCCAGTGTAATGGGAGTAGGTCAGATTCCATATGCCTAATTATCTACTTCAAGGGTCAGCAAACTGTGGTCCCTAGGCCAAATCCAGCCCACTGTCTGTTTTTATAAATAAAGTGTTATTGGAACACAGTCAGGACCATTTATTTATATGTTGTCTGTTACTGCTTTACCATCATGATGGCAGAGTTAAGTAGTTGTGACAGAGTCTGTTAGGCCCACAGAGGCTACATATTTATCACTGTATCTGGCTCCCTACAAAGTTTGTAGACTCTTGCCTTTGGTGGAACATTTATTTCCTCTTTCTGATCTCCAGCCTCTGGCTCTGGCCTGGTCATATTTAAAGGGTCTAGCCTGATTTCATCTATGCTAGTGGGCTTAAAATATGTACTTTAAACTTTTAACTTAGAAGTAATTTCAAATTTATATAAAAGTTGCAAGAATAATGCAAAGATTATCAAGTACCTTTTACCAGATTCACCTATTAACATTTTACACCATTTGTGTTATTTGTGCTCACACTCTATGTATTTATGTTTTCTGTGTTCTATCCATAATATATAATATTCTTAATCATTTGAGGCTGTCACATGCATCAAAGCTCTGTACTTTTGAATGCTTATGTGCATGTGTAGGCTTCCTGAGAATTAAGACTTTTTTTTTCATAACCAAGTACACTTAAATTTTAGTAAGATTAATATTGATTGCCAAGAAAGGTCCATATAGTCAAAGCTGTGGTTTCTCCAGTAGGCATGTATGCATGTGAGAGTTGGACCATAATGAAGGCTGAGTGCTGAAGAATTGATCATTTCAAACTGTGGAACTGAAGGAGACTCTTGAGAGTACTTCAGACAGCAAGAAGATCAAAGCAGTCAATCCTAAAGGAAATCAACCCTGAATATTCATTGGAAGGACTGATGCTGAAGCTGAAACTCCAATACTTTGGCCACCTGATGTGAAGAGATGACTCATTAGAAAAGACCCTGATGCTGGAAAAGATTGAGGGCAAGAGAAGGGGGCAACAGAGGACAAGATGGTTGGATGCCATCACTGACTCCATGGATATGAGTTTGAGGAAACTCTGGGAGATAGTGAAGGATGGGGAAGTCTGGCGTGCTGCAGTTCATGAGGTCACAAGGAATTGGACATGACTTAGTAACTGAACAACAATATTGATACCATACTTTCATCTACTCTACCATCCATATTTCAGTAATGTCCTTTGCACTATTTCTTCTCTTCCAGTATGGCATTCAGGGTCAGGAGTTGCCTTTACTTGTTGTGAACATTAGGCTTTTGGGGTTTGATTCCATGAAGGAATGAAACATATCCTTTATAGTTCGTCTCCCAGAAAACTGTAAGGAAAAAGCAACCTTTTCTCTGGCCCTTTAGAGCTAATACTTGACGAGCACCTAAAACGTTCTGGGGGAAGTTTCTAGGAACTGGGGAAATGTCCATGAAATGGAGTTTCTAGAAGGCAGGTAGGTTCCTACAGCTTCCTGCCCCTCCTCTGAATATGGTGGTCATGCCTCACATTTGGAGATCCCCAGAGAGGAGAATTTCTAGCCCAAACTCTTTACTCTCTGGCTGCAATCAGCCCAAAAGATCCCTTTCCATGATGATCCCCAGCCCTAAAGAGAAAAGTATGTAAGACTCTATCACCCTGAGAACTTGGAAGTGTGGGGATAAACAAGGAAGGACCTTGGAGCCAAATGCACAGACTTGGAATCTATAGATCTGGGAAGGATCTGTGCCTGTTGATTTGTTAAGGATCCAACTTCATATAAATTAAAATTAATTATATCAGTTAAGGCTATCACTTAAAGCATAATTAGTCATCCTTTTAAAAATAGAGAAATATTTTTGGTTAGCATAAATGGGTTAAATAAAAACTTACACAAGAAGCAGTAAAGTTTGATTTGGTGTATCTGTAATATGTGTAACATATCTAAGTAATCTTGCAGAAATATGTGTTTAAAAATATAACATTCATTTAACTGTTTATTCATTTTTTGTCAATGATTTATTGGTCTATTGTGTGCTAAGTGCTGGGGATGGAGAAATGAATCACACATTCCTGGATATGCTGGGAGGGACCATTTTGCTGTACTAAAGAATTTGGATTTATCTTTCAGAAAGTATAATGTTATTCTCACTGGGCCTGGCCTGGGCCTAGAAATGCAGGTTTGAAATTCTGACCCTTCTGGGAGTGGTAGCACTCTTTTGGAAAGTGTGATGCCTGTGGCTGGACTGCAAATACTGGTAAAGGGTTTAAGTCTCTAACGATTCTTCCAGAACAGCCAGCTGACAATGAGTAATATGCAGTTTGATGTGAAAATTAGAAAACTGGCAGACGAACCTGCAAGAAGGAAATTGGATTTCCAGAGAGACGAATGGGAGGCCATGCGGCTGAGCAGGGTTCATAAGATGCAAACGCAGGCAGGGGAGTTGCAATCCTTGCTCTTGCTCAGAGTGCAAAATAAGTCCCTATTATTTATTTATATATGGGTGAAAGCGAGAGTTCTGTGGTCCTGGTGTTTATGATCAAAATGGATGGATTCAATATCGAGCAATGATGTGTTCAAAATGAAAGGCACATCATTAAATGTCACAGGCGTTTATTAACACAGTTTCCTTCTTATTCAAATAAAACAAGCATTATCCCCCAGGGCCCACGTGACTCTCGCCTTTTCTCAGCAGGTTTTGGAGGAATCTCTGTTTCTGGGAGGAAGTGTGGTGGAAAGCAAATCTGAAAAAGCAGAGGGATGTGATAAGGAGTGCTCTCTTTCTCTTTAGCTTCCCCATCATGTTTCATTAGCTTACTCATTTGTTTCCCATCCCTTTTCTCCTCTCTTATTCCTCTGCTTCTCACTGCATATTATTGACATCTAGAAATGGATTCTGGGGACTTCCCTGGTGGTGCACTGGATAAGAATCTGCTTGCCAGTGCAGGGGACATGGGTTATATCCCTGGCCTGGAAAGATTCCACATGCTGCGAAGCAACTGGCCTGGAAAGATTCCACATGCTGCGAAGCAACTGGCCTGGCCTGGAAAGATTCCACATGCTGCATGCCACAACTACTGAGCCCACTTGCTGCAGCTACTGAAGCCTGTGTGTCTAGAGTCCATTGCTCCACAAGAGAAACCACCACAACGAGAAGTCCAAGCACCACAATGCTCTCCAAAACTGGAGAAAGCCAATACACAGCAGTGAAGACCCAGCACAGCCATAAATAAATAAATAAAAGAAATCGCTTCCATTCTCATGAACTGTGACTTGTTTCCTCCACAACAGTTAGTTGGGAGGAAACAGCAACCTTCATCTCAGGATCCTTTGAAAAAATCCATGCCCAAAGCCATTCAGGCTAAAAGACTGCACAGTTTTGAATGTTCATGCTCCAGCTGAAAGAAACTGACTTTGGAGAAATGACATAAATTCATTACTACTGCACTGAAACCTCTTTCTGCTCCAGGCAGAGAAGATAAATTACCACCCAAGTGATATAAAGTTAGTTTGAATATTTTGTTGGATCAAATGCATCACAATGTCTGGAAATCTCTCCTCTTTCAAGTTGGAATTAAAGAATGGTTATCAGACCAACAATAGACACTATCATTTGCATACATTTCAACTCAAGGGACTTCTGAAGTTATGCAATACTCCAGTGGTTAATTGTTCTTCACACCTGACATATCAAATTACAGCTCAGATTAGGGAGAAACCATTGGTAATCAAGATGACTGGCAGGAGTTCACAAAGGGGGTCCTCTTTGAGGCCTGAAAGAGGACATGGCCAACAGGGGTGCTGCTGGGCCTTTTAAAGTGTTCCCATGAAGGAGGTGAACTTGACGAATTTTATTTGAAAGCAGGTTTTCTCCATGTTTTATGATTCCAAACAACTAGGCATCCAAAAATTCTAGCCTTTTTCTTTTTTTTTTTTCTTTTGTCCCTTTTCATCAAAGACTTAATTTTTTTGAAATAACCTTTAAAGTTGTCACTGATTCCATTTTCCCCTAGAATTCTTACTGAACAGGTCTCTGGTCTCAGAGGTTCTATGAAAGGAATTAATAATCAGTGTGTACTGAGAAGGTGTAACAACAGCAGGCTGATTTTTGAAAATCCTTCCTGATTTCTTCATAATCTCAGGGGACTGTCAAGAAATAATATACTCCATTTTATTACTCTGAGCCTCCCAAGCACAGCACAGAGGCAGGCATGAGAATGATATGCCTTTCTTGCTGAGTAAAGAAGTAACTAGCCTTTTCCCATGGTGCCATGTTTGGCTGCACCCCACAGGCCTACAAACCCTGTGCTTGCCAGTTTCAAGAACAAAGAGCGAGCCCAGAGGCAGCAGCAGAGTCATCAGTGTTTAAACAGAGGAGGGAATCTTACAGTTGAGGTCCTGAATTGACACTCCACTGTGTAAGGCGGACAGATGGCAGGACATGGCAGCCGTCTGTGCTCCCAGGGGAGGGGGAGGTTACCAGTTATAGGGGAGCTGACATCAGCTTGGCTCTCTGGTTACCAGGTAGTTGAGATTAACAGAGGGACACATCCCTCACTGCCCCTCTTATAAGCTCTTCTATAATGGAGATGTTCCCATTTAAAGGTTGTAACGATCACCAGCTGGGCCTGGAGCAAGTATGTAGGAAGGTCAGTCCCGTGAGTTGAGCGTGGGTGAAGCAGGCACTAGTCAGGCAGGGGATGGCAGACAGCAAGAGAACAGACATCTTTGGTGGCCTGATAATATACTCCACTCCTACATACCCTGCATAACGCTTACAATCTTGGTCCATTCCTCTTCTGCAGTACACCTGGGGTCAGGTATGTAGAGGGGCACTGAAATCAGGTATCACAAATACAGTACAGATGCCAGCAGCAAAAGTATAAACTGAAAGATACCCATATGCTAAGAACAGTCATTTGCCAGGATGTGGGCAGATTCTGGAGGTAAGCACTTCTTGGGTCAATGGAGAGGGAGTCAATGGTGGTAGCATCTTTTCCAGTTTATGAGGAAGATAGGGCCACCCCAGGCTTTCACAAGCTCACAGCCAACCCCATGGTGGCGGTGGGGAGGCCCCAGCTCTAAAATAAGCATTCTGTTGGCTTAGCCGGGAGTCACCAGCCACAGGACAGATCCACTGCCCTGTGTTATGATGCATGCGTCAGGTGTGCGCCCATTAGGCTCTGCATAGTCCCTCAGCCGTGTCCGCCTCTTTGAGATCCCAAGGACTGCAGCCAGCCAGGCTTCTCTGTCCATGGGGATTCTCCAGGCAAGAATACTGGAGTAGGTTGCCATGTCTTTCTCCATTAGGTCTTTCCAAACAAAAATTTGTTAATCCCAGTAGTTGGACTTAGGTGTCCAAAAGCCAGCCCATTCCATTCCACACAGCATAGCCCAGGGGGGCTTATGGGCAGTCACTTGTACAATAATGTTTATTGACATGGGTCCTTCTGATGTACTGGCATGTATGATAAGAAGATGGTGAGAGTCTAATCCTGCCATGGTCAACAGTCCCCACATGGTCACTAATCAGTTCAGTTTCATGGTAGTCCAGAGGAGGACGACAATGACATCTCACTGTAGACACAGCAATTCGGCTCAGTCCTCAAATAAATTTTTTTCTGCTCACACTAGGAATGAAATGTAACACATATAATAGGCACAACAGAGAGGAGATCTTCACCATTAAGCAAGATACAAGCAGTACCTGCATTCAGAGATAATACACACTTGCTTGTAGTTTTTGTCCTGGTCTGCAATACAGTTCAGAAAACTCAAGTTTTCTGTAATACAAGAGCAAATCCAAAATCATCCTCTACAATGGCCACCTTGGATGTCAGAACCACAGCTACTCCACTTTGACGTTCGAATGCATTCTCCTCCACAATGGCCAGAGCAGATGTATAATGAATGTTTGACAGGCCACAAAACAGGGCCCTCTGGTCAGTAAAGTTTAAGTTTAACCATATATTTGCCAGGATGCACCCCATATACCTCCATATATGAAGATTTTTCCATCATTTCCCCCAAGCACATATCCCTCGAAGGAGGAATGCTGGTCCAGATCATGTCCCTTGGTGCTGCTGCTGCTGCTAAGTCACTTCAGTTATGTCTGACTCTATGCGACCCCATAGACGGTAGCCCACCAGGCTCCCCCGTCCCTGGGATTCTCTAGGCAAGAACACTGGAGTGGGTTGCCATTTCCTTCTCCAATGCATGAAAGTGGAAAGTGAAAATTGAAAGTGAAGTTGCTCAGTCGTGTCCGACTCTTCGCGACCCCATGGACTGCAACCTACCAGCCTCCTCTGTCCATGGAGTTTTCCAGGCAAGAGTACTGGAGTAGGGTGCCATTGCCTTCTCCGCCCTTGGTGCTAGGCTTCCTTTTTGTTTGCCTAGCTATCCACACTGGGGGAAAACTGATTAGATATTTTGAACAGGATCAGAGGTATGTTAATGGGGAAACATTTTATAGGCTACGTGTTTTATTACTTATACCGAATTATTACACAAACATTGTACATCTGCTTTTAGCAGCAGCCTTAAAAGCAAGCAGTGATACATCATGAGTAGTTATACTCTGTGACAACTTCACTAGATAATTTTCTTTCCATCCTGAACATCAGGACAAAAGAATAGCTAGCACAATAACTCTCATAAATACAGACCTCAATTAGCAGAAATATATTTCACTGAAATATATTTTTCTTTCCAAAATTATCCTCATCTTCACCAACCACACTCAAACTGAACTAATTTGTTTGCAAGTCAGTCTGGTCAATTGACCACAAAGGCTGTGGTGGGACTCCTCAGAAGGAATCTCAGGCAGAATTCCCCAAAGGTCTCTCAAGAGCAGGAAAACCATGACAAAGTTGTGCCATCAGGCTCCACTTCAGTGAATTTCTCCCTTCTAGAAATCAGGAAAACATCAAGATTCCTGCACTTGCCAGGAAAGAGTCTCCTCCATTTGCCTGATAAGGCTGCTCAGAATCCAGGCCTCTCCAATTTTCAGAGAGGCCAAGTAGAGAGAAAATAAAAATGGTTCAATTCCACCCTCAGGGATAGTTTACCAAATTGCTATAAATCATAACTAACTTGAGGGGAAGGGTTTTTTTCTATGTGGAAAATAGAGTTCAAAACAAGTAATATTCTGGACAAAAACCATAAAAATTATTCTGATATTCAGCAGTTCACTCAATAACCAATCTTTTAAATTTTTTATGAAGCCATCAGGTTTTCCATTAGGATTCTTTAATTTCTTACCAAGGTCAGTGGTATGACCTAAAGTTTATCAGAGACCTGTCCTTGTCAAAAAGACTTTCCTATGAATCTTCTTGAAGATGAAGTACTTTTGCAAAAGTATCAAAGTATAACCGTCTATAAATGACAAAAGATGTAAAAAGGCAAGGCTAAACACTTTGATTGCAATATAATCAATAAAGAAAATTGCTTAAAATAACCAGAATTATGACTGATTTTAATCTTAATCTTTAGAAATCTTAGTCTCTGGCAAAAACTAAGAAGCAAGTAATTGTGAAATGTTTGTCATACCAGAATTTTCTGATAGGAGAGGAAGACTAAAGTGTAAGTTTTCCTAAGAAAGAAAAAGTAGATAAATTTTGACCCATGCCACAATTAATGTTCCACTATTCTATCCATTTGAAATGACTCAGATAGTCAATGAATTTTACTTAACTTAGTTTACTTTCAAGTTACCAAAATCTGGTAGATATTCCCCAAACATAATTACTCCAGTAGAGTTTACCTAAAGGTCTTATCTCACTTACTTAAAGGTTCATCCTAATCAAGTTACTTTCTTTGCCGATGAGTTTGCAACAAATATAATAAGGTCCTATCTAACCTCTAGGAAACTTAGGTCTAACAGAAGTATTATACTTAACACTGATGACTCAAAAGATACATCTTTATTACATCAAACCAATAAGCTTCAGTTCAGTTCAGTTGCTCAGTCGTGTCCGACTCTTTGTGACCCCATGAATCGCAGCACGCCAGGCCTCCTTGTCCATCACCAAATCCTGGAGTTCACTCAGACTCATGCCCATTGAGTCCGTGATGCCATCCAGCCATCTCATCCTCGGTCGTCCCCTTCTCCTCCTGCCCCCAATCCCTCCCAGCATCAGAGTCTTTTCCAAAGAGTCAACTCTTTGCATGAGGTGGCCAAAGTACTGGAGTTTCAGCTTTAGCATCATTCCTTCCAAAGAAATCCCAGGGTTGATCTCCTTCAGAATGGACTGGTTGGATCTCCTTGCAGTCCAAGGGACTCTCAAGAGTCTTCTCCAACACCACAGTTCAAAAGCATCAATTCTTTGGTGCTCTGCCTTCTTCACAGTCCAACTCTCATATTCATACATGACCACTGGAAAAACCATAGCCTTGACTAGACGGACCTTAGTTGGCAAAGTAATGTCTCTGCTTTTGAATGTGCTATCTAGGTTGGTCATAACTTTTCTTCCAAGGAGTAAGCGTCTTTTAATTTCATGGCTGCAATCACCATCTGCAGTTATTTTGGAGCCCCCAAATATAAAGTCTGACGCTGTTTCCACTGTTTCCACGTCTATTTCCCATGAAGTGATGGGACCGGATGCCATGATCTTCATTTTCTGAATGTTGAGCTTTAAGCCAGCTTTTTCACTCTCCTCTTTCACTTTCATCAAGAGGCTTTTGAGTTCCTCTTCACTTTCTGCCATAAGGGTGGTGTCATCTGCATATCTGAGGTGATTGATATTTCTCCCAGCAATCTTGATTCCAGCTTGTGTTTCTTCCAATAAGCTTAAGAGCTTAAATACCAGGTATCGATTCAGTATCGAATATGTCCCAGATCATGTGAACCTGAAATTCATTTGGGACACTTTCTTTTATTTTCCGTTTTATTTCTGAGAATTTTATATTTTTTAGAATTTTTTTATATTTGTGAGAATTTACATAAACTTTTAATGTCTTTTCAGCCACTTAAGCAGAGCTTATCCACAAACCAACTGTCATGGTCGGGGTGCGGGTTGGAAATTAATTTGCAGACATGAGACAGAGTAAGAGGGAAATAAAACTTATTAGAGTGGGAGACACTCTTAGAACAATAAGCCAGCTCAAGGGAGAACTGACATTGAACAGGAGTCCTTAGTGCACTTTTATACCCAGGGTACAAGGAGTGGGATAGGGGTCTTTCGGGTCATTTGCTGATTGGATGAGGCACATAAACTGGGTGGTGGGGAAGAGTAAGGCAAATATCTTCTCCCTATGGGGTAGGAGGGGAGACAGCTTGTACTAACTACTCAGGAGGATGAGAAATCCATTAATAGTTACAACACTGGGGAGGGAACAACTATAACAGTCTGGTTTTTCTGTTCCTTCATTCCAAGACCCTCCTTGGTTTTATCTGCTCTTTCATCCTTGGGTCATCACACCAACCGTATAGTGCAGTCTGGAGGCAGAGACATCTCATAAGATAGACATAAACATATTTGTCTCTATATAGACACAGATCTCACAGTTTTCCTGCTAGAGTCTCAAAGCCCTCTGTTTCTTTCTTTTTTTTTTTTAAACTCAGGATTAAAATTCCTGAGGGCCCAGGTAGATTACTTTCTTTCTCTAAAGACATATTCAAAAACCAGTTTTGAATATCTAAAGAGTCTCATCTTGGCCATATTCAGGTTTTTTTTTTTTCCTTTCAGTTTCTGAATTGCACATTCAGTTTAAAAAATAATAGTAATAGAAAGTAGTAGATATTACTCTCTCACATTCACATGCTTCATTTTAGAAGAACAAGAATTAGTATTCAAGTTGACCTTTGCATCAGTTATTAGCTAAGCCTCTGTGGCCTTTTTTAATATAAAAACCAATGGCCAATACTATGCAAAGCAATCTACAGATTTAATGCAGTCACCAAATTACCCATGACATTTTTCACAGAACTAGAATAAATGATTCTAAAATTTATATGGAAGCATAAAAAAAAAAAAAAAAACCCTCATAATTTCCAAATCACCATGAGTTAAAAGAAGGATGTTGGAGACATAACACTCCCAGATTTCAGACAATACCACAAAGCTACAGTAATCAAAACAACACTGTATTTGCACAAAACAGACATATGGATCAATGGGACAGAATAGAAAACACAAATAAACCCACACACTATGGTTGATTAATCTTTGACAAAGGAGGCAAGAATATACAATGGAGAATAATAGCCTCTTCAGCAAGTGGTGTTGGGAAAGCAGGACAGCTGCATGTAAATCAGTGAAATTAGAACACACCTTTACCCTATATACAAAAATAAACTCAAAATGGCTTAAAGACTTAACTATAAGATAGGACACTATAAAATTCCTATGAGAGAACATAGGCAAAACATTCTCTGACATAAATTGTGGCAATGCTTTCTTTGGCCAGTCTCCCAAGGCAATAGAAATAAAAGCAAAAAAAACAAAAAAACAACAAATGGGACATAATCAAATTTATAACCTTTGGCACAGTAAAGAAAACCATAAACAAAATGAAAAGACAACTTATGGACTGGGAGAAAATATTTGCAAACAATGCAATCAACAGTAGCTTGATGTCCAAAATATGCAAACAGCTCATACAACTCAATAATGAAAAAACCAAACAACCCAATCAAAAAATGGGCAGAAGACCTAAACAGACATTTCTCCAAAGACATACGGGTGGTCAATAAGCACATGAAATGATGCTCACCATTGCTAATTATTAGAGAAATAGAAATCAAAACTACAGTGAGGTACCACCTCACCCTGGTCAGCTTACCTGTCTGAAGCAAGGTCCTGGAACAACATCCCACTGCGAGCAGAGGATGGCCAGAGAACGTGGTGGCAGGTTTCTCAAGGAGGTGGTGGAGGTGGTTGTGGTGTGGTGAGATTACCAGTTATAGGGGAATTGACAGGTAACAAATGCTGGAGAGTGTATGGAGAAAAAGGACTCCTTCTATACCATTGGTGGGAATGTAATCTGGTGGAGTCATTATGGAAAATAGTATAGAGGTTCCCCGGAAAATCAAAAATAGAAATTATCATATGATTCAGCAATCCCACTTCTGGGCATATACTTAGACAAAACTATAATTCAAAAAAAACACATGCACCCGAGTGTTCATAGCAACACTATTTACAAATGGCCAAGACATGTAGCAACCAAAATGTCCATCAACGGATGAATGTAAAAAATACATGTAATATATATTATACACACACATATACATACAAAGAATATTACTCAGCCACAAAAAAGAATTAAATAATGCCATTTGTAGCAACATGAATGAACTTACAGACTATCATATTTAATGACATCAGACAGAGCAAGACTGATTATCATGTATATCACTTTATGTGGGATCTAAAATATACAAATGACCCTTATTCACAAAACAAAAACAGACTTACAGACACAGAAAACAAACTTACATTACCAAAGGAGAAAGATTGGGGAAAGATAAATTAGGGGTTTGAGATTTACTGATAAAAGCTGCTATATACACGATAGATAAACAAGAACCTACTGGATAGGACAGAGAAATACATTCACTATCTTGTAATACACCACAATGGATAAGAATATGAAAAAGAATATATACGTGTAACTGAATCACTTTGCTGTATATCAGAAACTAACACAACATTGTAAATCAGCTATACGCCAATTAAAAAGAAAAAAGCAACAGCCAGCCCACAGCTGCGGGCACATTTTCCCCCTTGTAATAGCGGCCAGTATCTCTCGAAAAGTCTTGGGGTATCTATGAGTTCTCTATACACTCTTGGTGGACCCCATTCATCAACGACAGCCCCCACAGGACTCTACAGACTAGTGGATGGCCACCCCGGGATTCTGGGGCAACTTCCAGGTCCCCATTCCCCGCCCTGATTTCCAGGCCTCTGGGAGCTCCAGGAGTCTCCTCCGTTGCTTGGCCACTCCGCCAGTTGTTGGGCTGCACCCTGCGGGCCTCGCCCAGTCAAGACCAAAGGGCCCAGAGGCAGCGACAGAAACATGAGTGGATTAATGGGTGGGGGTACTTACACGTCTGAAGCAAGGTCCTGGAGCGACATTCCACTATGAGCAGTGGAGGTTAGCGGGCAGAACATGGCAGCAGGCTTTGTAACAAGGTTGGGGCGGGGAATTGACGTCAGGTTGGCTCATTGCTCACCTGGGAAACTAGCCGGGGGCACGCCCCTCACGCCCCTCACGTCCTTCACAGCCCCTCACAGCCCCTCACCGCCTTTTCTGCTAAGCTACCTTGTGGAGAGGCTCTTACTTTTTTTTAAAGCAGAAATGTGTTTATTGGGCACCCTTTTTCCTGACAGAGGAGCAAGACCAGGAAAGACGTGCCTGCAAAAATCTCTCGGGTTGCAGGAATCTCTCAGAAGATTCCAGAGAATGTAGGTGCTGACTGGCCGACACCTCAAGAAGAACACTCTTTGGCTGGATCATGGCAGCAGGCGGTGACCCAGACATGACGCAGACTTGGCTCCTGGACTCCACAAGCCCTGAGAAGTGAGTAGGAGCACCGGGGCACCCAGCAGAACGCTGGCAGATGCGAAGGGCCTCACGGCTGAGGCACAGCAGCGAGGTGGGGGAGGGGAACTGCAGGTTTCCCGGGAGGCCTTCACCTGGGCCAGGTCCGAGGGCCTTCCCCAAAACGGCCAGCCTCGTGCTGATGCTTACTCGGCCCCATACATAGGGGTTTCTAAAGACCTGAAGGTTCTTGCCTTCCTTCCGCAGTGCAACCTCCCGGTGGCACTGGGCTGCATATCTTCGGCCACCAGGGTGGAATTTGCACTGCCCACACCTGGCTGTTGGGGGTGGCCCGTGGGAGGATGACATCATAAGCTCCTTAAGGATGGGCCTTTGTCATCATGTTGATACCAGATATTCTGATCTAAAGGTCAGAATAATTCTAATGTAAAGGTTAGAACAGTCAGCAATGGGTCAGGGACAAGTATGTAGGAAGGTCAGTCCTGTGAGGAGGGTGTAGGGGAAGCAGATACCAGTCTGGTAGGGGATGTGCAGAGAGCAAGAGAGCAGCCATCTTGGGTGGCTTGGTCATACATGCCATTCTTATAGTTCTGATATCATCCACGCAGCTAGCATATTCTTTAGATACACTGATGCTGAGCTGATGTGAACATAACCTCATTAGGCAGTTTAAGCTTCAAATGAGAAACATTCTGGATTGCCGTTTGTTAAGTGGACTTCCTGCAAGGATACAGGGGTATGTGAAGTGTCATTAGAGGTCGTCTTTGTCATGCAGTCACTTCTGTGGCATAGTATCACCAAATATTCTGTGTGTAATCCTGTCGTTTCAGGCCTCCCTCACACTAGTGTCATGTAGCTTGTGTGGCCGATGTGAGAGAAAGTGGTGTGTATAATTTCCCAGCACAGGCTGTTGAGATCAGTGTCCCCAACTCCAGCCTTTCATGTCTCTTTCATGGTGACCTTGGAGGCCACCATTTTAGACTGTTTCATTCTAACAGGATGGAGTCTTCAGGAGCCTGGAATCCTCAGTGAGTGACGAGCAATTTCCCCACCGACTGCATTAGAATTATAATGTGAGAGAAAAATAAATCTTTGCTGTGTTAGGTCACCAAGGTAGAGTTTGTTACCCTGGCGAATTCTGACACATTTATCCCCCGCAGGTTTCTCCTTCCATCTCATTGGCCAAACCTGAGTTATACAGTCATTCATTACTGCAAGGAAAGCTGGGGGGAATGGGAAGAGGACTGCTAATTTGGCTTACATGAATCATGGTTTCACCCTAGACAAAAATTGGGGTTCTGTTACAAGGAGGAAGTGAGGGAGACACTGTGTAGGCACTCTCACTGTCTGCCAAATCCTCAGACACCATCAGCCTAAATGAGGAAAAAGCTAAAGCCCAAAGGCAGAAGTGGATACCCAGGTATTTCTGTAATTCCATGCCTCAGAACAAGTGTCCCAGAAACGTCTGATCCCAAGTGGCTCCTTCTCCACTGAGCTGTCAAGATGCCTGGTTAAGTGACTGTTAAACAGCCTCTGCCTCCTCCCCTCTGCCTTCCACCGCCCAAGAGGCTGCCCTTGAGGTAAGGAGGGAAGTGATCCCGCTATCCCTTTGCCAACTCTCAGAGAGGTTATGAGGCTGAACAGATTTGTGTTTGAAAAGGGCTTAGAGGCTCTGGCATGAAAGGTACCACAGAAGTGCAAATGCCTGCAATTCATCGCCTGCTGAATGGAATGGAGCTGAGTTGCTTTAAACTGGAATTTTAGGGTCTGTGGCTGGTGTGTGACTGTTCTTGTGTTTTTTTGAACACATTCTCTTCTGTGTAGACTACTACTTGTTCCCATGGTTGTTCCTTATGCCCGCTAACCCTCAGTGCTCTCCTCACCCATCTCCTGGAGGAAGACCTCCGGCTGAGGGAGATAAAACCACAAATTATTCAAAATTCGGCTCTCAGAACTTTTACCTCCTCTTTCCCTGACCTGCTCTTTTATCTGCCCCTTCCACCATTTAATGGTGTCTCCCCTTGGGTACTTCTTGTTGGGAGAAATTGAATTTGTATTAGCTAGACCCAGGGATTGGTTCCGTGGTGGAGATGGATGAGTTCTGGCCCAACCCAGAGTAATTGATGTAGGATATTCAAGGGCTCTGTGTTTCCCAAGCACATGGGTGTTTGCCAGAGAGGAAGCTCAATAAAGATTCCTTCAGTGATGAGTGAATTGTGAAACACAGTGTGAGGTCCTATGCTGTCTTTCCTATAGGTCTCATTTTATCTTCCCCAAACCCTAGGAGGCAGTTGTAATTCTCAGCATTCCTCTATTTTCCAGATGAGGAAACTTGGCCAAAGAACTCAGCCAGGATTGGGACCCAGGCTTTACACTCTTAGCATGATTGAGTTGTCTGCTTCCTCTCCCCAGGGATTAACTTTTTTAAAGGATTTCAGGGCAAGAACCCAGTGGAATGGACCTCCAGTGGTGACATTTCTGGCAGCAGAATTGGTGAGAAGCTATCAACCAGTGCTGCAGTGTCAGGAAGAGTTAAATCTTTTTGACAATTCAATGGCCCCCTTTGGGTTTGCCCAAATGGCACCTGTTGTTGAGATCAATAGAGCTTACAATTTAATTTCATCTTCCTGCAGACACTCTCTCTCATTAGGGGGTGGAATGATGATGGGATTCTCCCAGCCATGCAATTTCACTTTCTATAGAGCAGTGTGTAAGTACAGTCACTGTTTCTGCACAGAAAGTTATCTGCTCCACCCCACAAACCCCCCAAACTGCTTGTAATGAGGAAGTGAGTGTCTGTATAAGGAGAGATGGGGGAGCAATGAGTGGGGATGAGAAGAGGTGAAGCTACACACAGAGTTCCTAAGAGGCAGCTCTGCTTTTTTCCTCTGTGAGCCAACACCTGTCCTTGCAGGCTGTTCATTATGTTCAGCAGAATTTGAATGCTTCCATGATCCAGGTGACAAGAATGTGACCTTTCCGTTTATTAGAAATGAACTTCAGGTGGACATGAGGGATTCTTTCTGTTTTCAACTCTGATCTAATACAACCCTTTGGTTCCATAGTAAGAGTGACGATAACAAAACCAGTAATTACAGTGCTAGAGGTAGTTACCATTTGCTGGCTATGATAAGAGGTGCAGTGCATATATTCCATTATTTAATCCTCAAAACAACTCTATGAGGTAGGAATCTCCTTCCCATTCTACAGAGGAAGAAATTGAGATTGAGCTAGAAGTAACTGTCTAATGTCATATAGCCAGTGAAAGACGGAGTCAGGACTGGAACCCAAGCTTGTGTGACTTCAAATGTGTACCTTTTCTGCCACTCCTTATCAGCTATCTTCCAAGTGTTTCAGTAATGAGATGAATGTGTCCCAATTACTCTGTTGATCAAGACAATATCCATGGCAACCAAAAAGCACTGTACATTGCATCTGGAGTTTGAGGGTATTTAGACACTCCCCTCCCTTCTTCCCCAGGGAATTCCGTGGAGGAACTAGTCGGGGGATACTGTGGGAGATTTCATTTTCTTTTATGAGTTATTGGTGATAGAGTGTACGTGTGTGTTTGCATGTTCTGGCAATACTGGTGTCTGATGTGTGACCTGTTTCTTATTAAAGTTACAGCTTTTGCAGGGAGTTGAGGTTATTACTGGTGCTTTGGGAGAGCAGGTGTCAAAATTGGACTCATTCTGGCATGTGGAAGGTGATCTTGAGTTCTTTGCCCGGGAGATCTATATGCTAATAGGAAAAATGCTCTTTCTTCTCTTCGGGCCAAATTCTGAAAGATTATATTAGCTCTGTGGATTGCAAAAGGAAAAGAACAGACACAGCCTGGGAGGCAGACTTGGGAGGGAAAGAAGAAAGGAAGAGAGTGATGTCATTGAAACAGGCTGAGGTGTCCCTTCCCACAGCACTGTGGGGCGTGCATGCTATGGGGGCAAACCAGGGAATGCCAGTTATACCTCACTGAATGAATGCAGTATGGCACTGAATTCAACAGGTTGTTAGAACCTAAACGTTAGGATTATAGAAAAATTCAAGGCCTGTACACAATGATAACTTCCCTAACTTCATGTTAAACAAAACTCTTTTTTTTTCTTTTTAAAAATTTATTTTTTAATTGAAGGATAATTGCTTTATATAATTTTGTTGGTTCTGCCAGATAAATGTTGAACGAGCACCTTTTCATGGTGTGAAATAAGTCTGTCTCCAGGTCCTAGCTGTGCAGGGAGTACTTGTCATAATCATGTCCACACTACATCTTTTGGGCTCCTGTCATCTATTTTAGTGATTTTTCTCTTTGAGATTTGGACCTTCCAACAGTTGAGGCAAGAAAACTTGTCTTCCAGGCCACTGCTGAGGTTGAGGCTGGACCTATGAACCAAGCAAGTTCCATGAGGGAAATGGTCCACATAAAGAAGGCCACACTCAGAGCCCACCTTTCCAGAAGAAATGGCAGGAGTGGTTGGGCTTTCAGGAGTAGTTCTTCCCTAGTGGTTCAGCTGTAAAGAATCCACCTGCAATGCAGGAAATGTGGGTTCGATCCCTGGGTCAGGAAGATCCCCTGGAGAAGGAAATAGCAACCCACTCCAGAATTCTTGTCTGGGAAATCCCATGGAGAGAGGAGCCCAGTGGGCTATAATCCATGGGGTCACAAGAGTCAGAAATGACTTAGTAACTTAACCACAAACACGAAATAGCAGCAAAGCTCCTAAGAGTGAAATCTTGTGGTTGACATACCGCACTCAGTGTCTCATTCTGTGTCCAGCAGGGGAGCTGTGGTGCTGCATCCACTGCCAATGGGACTGACCTATGAGTGGTCCAGTGTTGGCACTTGGGTTTTCTTCATGGCAGTAGGGGCTTCCCAGGTGATGCTAATGGTAACCTGCCTGCCAATTCAGGAGACTAAGATATGCGGGTTCAATCCCTGGATTGGAAAGATCCCCTGGAGGAGGGCATGGCAACCCACCCCAGTATTCTTGCCTGGAGAATCCCATGGACAGAGGAGCCTGGTGGGCTACAGTCCATAGGGTTGCAAAGAGTCGGACACGACTGAAGCAACTCGTCACACACTTAGCTATAGAGACTCTGAGCTTAATTCACTGTCTCTGAGTTTCTAGAAATTCTGTAAACTTTCATAATGTTGCTAATGATTTTGCTTCAGCTGGTTAGTATTGATTTTATGGTTTACAATGGAAATTTTTGCTCTATTCAGGTGGATTTCTTTTTTAACTGTGAATTAATAAATAGTATTTTGGTTTTCTTGAATCTAGCCCACTGTTATACTCTGATGAGATCCAAGTTTCTGAGTTTGCAAAGCAGAGAGTATCAGGCCCCGGACCCTGGATAATGGTAGATTTTCCAGGATAAATCTGCTTGATCATCTGGCTTTCTCTAGGTAGCACTTTCAGCATTGCTGTATTTTACACCTATTCTCCATTTACAACTTTCATTAGCATTCTCCAGAGAAATACAACCAATAAATTTATATAGATACACAGAAAATGATTTTTTTCTGAAAAACTGACTAGTGATTATGGAGGCTAAGAAATCCTGTGATCTCCTGGAGGACTAGAAACCAGGAGAACTAATGTTTAAGAGCAAAAGAAGATGGATGTCCAGCTCAAGTAGAGAGCAAATTCACCCTTCCTCTGCCTTTTTATTGTTCTATTCAGGCCCTCAACTAACTGGATGATCCCCAGTCAGTGAGCCCATCTATTCAAATGCTAATCTCTTCTGGAAACAGTCACCCAGAAATAACATTTTACCAGTTAGCTGGGCATTCCTTAACCCAGTCGAGTTAATAAAATTAACCATCACAGCCTCATTATATAGTTGCTAGAATTTATAGGGTCACACCTGTAGGAATCATATTGGTCTCTGTTTGTATCTTCTTGGCTTTTTCCTCTGGTGACTTTATCACCCTATTCAAAAACTGTTAATGGCTTCCTGTTATGTTTGGGAAAAATTCTGAACCTTGGACTCTAGCATTCAAGACTTCTAAATTATGGCTCCACTTTCCAGCTGTATTCCCAGTACTCTAAGGCCGCTACCAGATGGCAGTGTTTGCTTTTCTTTTATTTTTTTTTGAATTCTGACTATTGATTATGCTATTTTCTCTGCTTGCAGGAATCCTTTTTCTTTGACAATTGGGATATATTTTATATATTTTATAACTATGCCACAATTTATTCACAATCTTTCATATTGATAGTAGATTGTTTCAAGTTTTACATGAAATAGATGCTGAGAGCTGCTATTTGCTCTGACCAGAACACTCTTTTTAGTTATTATTTTTTTAATTTTTATTTTTACTTTATTTTAGTTTACATTACTATATTGGTTTTGCCATGCATTGACATGAATCCATCTCGGGTGTACATGAGTTCCCAATCCTGAACCACACCCCTCCCACCTCCCACCCCATATCAACTCTTTGGATTTTTTTAATCAGAGATACTTGCAGGAATCTGTCCTACATCTCTGTCTACAAGAATCTCAACCGCACTCAAGACTCCGTTCAGATTCCATTACTTCAGTGAGGACTTTTCTGTGACACTCTACAGAAATATTTGCTTCATCATCTGAAATCTTCTCTGGCATTCAGAACACTTATTCCATCATGGCTCGTATAAGAATTAGTTTGTCTGTTTAGACATCTTTCCAACTATGTTCCCAATGGTAACTCCTTGAGAACAGGACCATGACTTACTATTCATTTTGTTTCTCCTTGTATTACTGAATATTGAAACTTGGGTATGGTAGAGGCCAACACAGTCAGTGAGTAAATACATTAATTAGTGAAGCACTCACAGTAGATACACTATTTGTGCAAAAAAACAAACAAAAAAATTCCTTTTAGAGATATCTGGGAATTTTGCTAGAGCTTTGAGATTGGGCTATTTTTATGGACAGTCCATGGGATCATAACTCTTTAGTAGCACAACTTATGAACCCAGAGACACATGTTTTACAGTATTAGAGGATACCATTTCCAAGACACAAAAAGCCACAGTTCAGGGCTAAATTGTGGGCTTGAGAAATGTGTGCCCTTCCTTTAATATGTGGCTTCACATGTACACTTAATAGTGAATGGGGATCCCATCAAAAAAATTAGAAGAACAGAGGTCTTAAGAGTCCAAAGTCCTGCTTTCTCTGGTCTTGATTCTGCTATAAACTAGAGGAGTGACCTTGGGCGAGTCCTTTATCTTCTTTGAGCCTTGATTTTCTCTTCTAAAAATTGACTCATCATCATGTTTCTGCCCCATTTGATAACTGAGAGGCCAAATAAGGCATGAACACTTTGGAAATAAAGGAGAGGAAGTCTGGGGTAGTGGGAAGGAGACAGAGAAAGAGAATAATAAGAAGGTGCCAGTAAGAATGGCGGGAGAAATTAAGGTATAATGGTTCTATTATACCCAGCGACTTAGCAGCAGCAGCAGCAGCAGCAGCAGCAGAACCAGAAACTGGCCTAGAGGCAGTATCCGTGGAGGGTCCCTCTTCCACCTGAAAAGCACCAGGGAGTCTTCTGAAAGTCTTCCGAAGGGCTGTCTAAGAGACTGCTATCTGCACACCAATGTTTCATTCTCCCCTCTTCTTCACTATCAGAACCCCTATATTGTGACAGGGAGCCACCTTGGAAAGTTAAGGCGTCCCTTTCACTCCCCATTTTGGGCTTGAGGCCTAGGAAAGTATTTACATACTGCAGGCATTCCACTTGCCTAGGAGAATGTGTTGTCAAAAGAGCAATTGTGAACTTTTCTCCTGAAAAATCACTTTGGAACAGAGCTTAAATAACATGAAACAGGGCCTCTTGATGGCTCAGGGTATGAAAAGATCTTTTTATCTCCTGGGAAGAATCTTGTCTTCCTCTTTTTCTCCTTTCCTCCTTCCCTCCCTCCCTTCTTCTCTCCTTCCTTCCCAATATTAATAGAATCATGAAGCCAGTGTTATTAAGTAGCAGAAAGCAATGCTAGAGGACTTACACCAATTTTAAAATAAAATGAAAGACATCATAACAAGAACCCACATTTACTTATGGTCGCCAGGGGGTAAAAATCAGAGGAGGGGTAGTTAGGGAGTTTGGGATTGACATGTACACACTGCTGTCTTTAAAATGGATGATCAAAACGGTCCTATTGTATAGCACAGGGGACCCTGCTCAATGTAATGTGGCAGCCTGGATGGGAGAGGAGTTTGAGGGAGAATGAATACATGTATATGTATGGTTGAGTCCTTTTGCTGTCCCCCGAAACTATCACAACATTGTTAATTGGGTAGAATCCAGTATAAAACTGAAAGTTAAAAAGTATTTAAGAAAAGGAATCTGAGTTTATCCTGCAAGCCCAGGCCCGTACATTTTCCCCTGCACTCTTCACTTTGGTTATTGTTACTGCAGCCTCCTCTTCATTATGATGATGAATTTTCATCATGCTGCTTCCCAAATGAGGGAAGATCTTAAAAGAGCCAGGTACAGTCTCATCCCTGTGGTCCTGCTTTATACTAGCCAGAACCAGAACAAGGCAGGACATTTTCTCCTCATTATCACCCATCAATCAGTTCCCCTTGTCTGGGCAGGGTCATTGAGATGGGGCTCCGAGCTGAGTGCAGGAACCGAAGCGCTAATGAGGAGAAAGTGTTTAAGCTTGGATCCTGCCCTCTCACTCAGGCTCCATTGAAAATGGTAACACCTTGAGATCATCTTTCTTCTTACTACTAAGTCTGAATGAATTTTAATACTGCTGTCTTCTGGAGTTAAGTAGTATATAGCAGGGTTTAGTTCTAAGCAATAAACTATGCCGCCGAGAGGGAAATTAACCAAATATTAGAGTGGTTCAGAAGATTCTTGTTTCTTTACGAAAAGAAAGACAATTTGAGGTGGGGGAAATGTTTTAGAGCAGGGGTCCCGATCCCTGAAACGGGGCTGCACAGCAGGGGGTGAGCAGTGGGAGACAGAGCCAAGCTTCATCTGCCACTCCCCATCACTCTCCACAGCTTGCAGTACCCGCTGAACCGTCACGCACATCGCCACCTGCAGCATCACCCCATTGCTGGCATTACCACCTGAACCTTCCCCCCTACCCCCTTCCATCTGTGGAAAAATTGTCTCTGCAAAACTGGTCCTTGGTGCCAAAAAGATTAGCTCAGTTCAGTTCAGTCACTCAGTCGTGTCCGACTTTTTGCGACCCCATGAATCACAGCACGCGAGGCCTCCTTGTCCGTCACCAATTCCCGTTCACTCAGACTCATGTCCATCGAGTCAGTGATGCCATCCAGCCATCTCATCCTCTGTCGTCCCCTTCTCCTCCTGCCCCCAGTCCCTCCCAGCATCAGAGACTTTTCCACTAATTTTAAAAGACAAGTCATGGCTATGTGTTAAGCTTTGGGCTGGGTGATAAGAATATGAATAAATATTTAACATTGATTAAGTATTTCTTTTAGACAGGAACCATGAGCTAAGAGAGAGACTTTGTGGCAATTTTATTCTTTGTCAATTCAGCTAAACTGGATCTATGGTTCCTGTATTTCCTTCCTGGCATGGTTGTGGGTTAGGGTGAACTACAAGAAAAATTACATGAGAATTGAAAGGTGGAATCAAAACAGCAGCAGGTATGCTCCAGAGGTCCAGGCAGAGCCCCAGGTGCTCCTGCAGGTTGTCGCCGATCTTCCACTCACCTGCTGGCATGGGGTGACAGGTGAGTTTTCACATCTTCCAGCTCCCATAGAATCTTGCCTTCTGCCTCTTGAACCAGATACCTATGCATCTTTGTGTTGAGGGAATGAGTCTTTGAGGTAGAGGGGATGAGAGACACATATGGGTTTAGTTGGTGGGTTCAAGTTTGTCCTTTCCTCTGCTCTCCCCACTTCATAGCCAGCTTTTCTAACTGCTAGCCTTGCTGACCTATACATAGGAACTTCAGTTCCACCCCCAGATAACAGAGCCAACAGCCCTGTGCAGACTTTTTCACTATTGTCTTTTTTTGCGATCTCTATTAATGATGTTTCTCTAATCTTCCAGCCATCCTCTCCTGGACTCATATTTCACTGCTGCTGCTGCTGCTGCTAAGTTGTTTCAGTCGTGTCCAACTCTGTGCGACCCCATAGATGGCAGCCCACCAGGCTCCCCCCTCCCTGGGATTCTCCAGGCAAGAATACTGGAGTGGGTTGCCATTTCCTTCTCCAATGCATGAAAGTGAAAAGTGAAAGTGAAGTTGCTCAGTCGTGTCCAACTCTTCGCGACCCCATGGACTGCAGCTTACCAGGCTCCTCCATCCATGGGATTTTCCAGGCAAGAGTACTGGAGTGGGGTGCCATTGCCTTCTCCCTAATTTCTTCCAAAGTTGTGTAAGATCTCCTCTGTGCAACCAATCCTTTATTCTGTGCCATTCACGTGATATTGGTTTTGAGACTGGCAGAGGCTTGAGGATCTCAAGGAGACTAATAGTAAAGGCTTGACGGATAGCAGGGAGTTGATATTGGAGGATGGAGAAAAGGAAACCAACCCATAGTGTGTAGTGGTGAGAAGTCTGAGAACACTGCTATCTGCAGTCACATAAAAAATAGAAAATATACCTAATAAACCGGTAGATTTGGTAAGGAGATTTTCAGGAAGATGATTGAAAGTGCCAACTGATTTCTTTTCACAATGTGCAAGGCAGAGAAAGAAAGAGATGAACTTAAAAGGGAGCTGTTAGGTCTTCAAATGGAATTTAGAAGAAAATTGAGGGCTAAAATCCAGCAAAAAGACTTCAAAGTAAGAAGTGATCTCAGGGCAAGAAACAACTTAGGGCTATAAAACATTGTCTTAGGGTAAAAATAATTACTTAAGTGTGTGTTTTATAGACCTCAGGTAAACAACAAGATTTCTTAGAATCCTGATGTACCTATTAGATGTTCTTTGTTCTTCATATGAAAACAGAGCTTCTAAGACTCTTTAGGGTCTAATGTTCACTTGGCACAAGATAGAAAAGGAATTATCTCAGAAAGAAGTGTGGATATAGCATTTGCCCTATAGAGTAGAAGATAATTTGATACATAAGAAATGCACATTTTTAAAGGAATTGTATTAGCTTGAACTGAAATGAAAAGAACTAACTGTTTTCATTTCAGTTCAAGTTAATACAACATTAGACCCTAAAGAGTCTCAGAAGCTCATGTCTGACTCTTTGTGACCCCCTGAATTGCAGCACACCAGGTACCTCTGTCCTTCTCTGTCTCCCAGAGTTTGCTTAAACTCATGTCCAGTGTGTCTGTGATGCCATCCAACCATCTCATCCTCTGTCGTCCCCTTCTCCTCCTGCCCTCAATCTTTCCCAGCATCAGAGTGTTTTCCAATGAATCAGCTCCTCGCATCTGGTGACCAAAGTATTGGAGCTTCAGCAACAGTATCAGTCCTTCCAGTGAAATATTCAGGGTTGATTTCCTTTAGGATTGACTGGTTTAATCTCCCTGCTAAGAGAGGAATTCTGTATGTAAAGGGATTTGTTGAGATATTTTAGGTGGGGGGCTGATATCGTTAGACACAAGATTACTGTGTCTCCTGTAAAGAGAGGAGCTTACAGTTGAGGTCCACACTGAAGGCAATGAAGATGAGGGCTTGAAATAAGCAGTGTCTCGAAGATGGGGAAAAACAGTCATTTTTCTAAAAGAGGCAAGATGCAGTGGGTAGGCACTGATGACAGACTTGTCATGGGTGGGGAGTTGCGGGTGGAGGGACATATAAGAAACATGTTGAGCAAATGGTGGTCACTGAAAATTCTACCTTGTGGCTGCGTTTTCCTGTCCTTTTGCAGTTAGGTAGGGACTTGTGGCTAATTATGCCCCATGGGCTGTAGATAGACTTCTTAAATGAAATATGTATCAGCACTCTGCTCATCCATGATATACAGTATAACCTAGGCTATTCTTTCGAGTTATCAAGAGGCCTCAGAGGTGACAGCTGCCTTCTGATGGGGATGACTGGGTGGATGGGTTGGTCACTGAGACATCTTGGAAAGGAAGGGCACTGTGTTAAGATGAGAGATACATTTTCAACTCCTTAATACAGAGGATTGTTAGTGATTTTTTCTGGAAATAAAAGTACCAGGACAAGAGTAACAGGAGCTAGTCATTGCACTGGACACTGGATTCACTGAGCGTCAACTCAGTGTCCTGGCCCGTGCTGATGCTAAGGGAGAGTGGTTCACAACATTGCCTTTGCCTTCTGTGAACTCAAAGTCTGACTGGTGAGATGAAGCATGTACAGAAGAGTCAAATAAGCCAGGTCAGCAAGGTGGCCCAAAGGTGTGGAGAGGTAGCCACTGCCATAGGATCCAGGGAGAAGGAAATAGCTGAGTAGAGGAGCTGGATTTAAGGTTCTTCCCAGACAGAAGAGGGGCCCCACTGAGACACATCTTAGACAACTGAGCTTAACATACTTATCTAAAGGACTTGAGAAAAGTCACAGGGAAGTATGAAATGGAGCCTCAGCCTGATGCATATTTGCCCCAAAGAAGACAGTTGGAATGAACATGAATCTCACGTCAGTGGCAGGAAGGATTTTTCATGGCCAGACCAGCCATTTAAAATTTTCTCCACATCATCTACTCTATGTCCCCGAGATAGGCCCCTGGATATTCATGTGATAAATATCTCCATGGTAGGTGGTAGAAAGAGGTACTAATGCTGGGGGATGCTGCATAGCTTACAAAGGAGAATTACAGTTTTTCATGCATCTTTTATTTCCACTGCCCATCAGCATCTTCTACTCAACAGGAACATGTGTGTGCACACAAGCATGCATACACACACCTCTTATACCCTCCAATTCCCAATCAGGAACACAGAGCTCAGGCCACAACCACACAGAGAGCAGTGCCTTGAATTTCCTCACTAATGTTATGGATTGGTTTACAGGAAAGCATGGAAAGGCAGATTTTCCCTACAGGGGCATGTTTGCTAATCGGATGTTAGCAGAAGTACCTCCAGGGTTTGTAATCTATGTGCTTATTTTATTTAATGCCTGGACGTATGGCTGTATCTGTGCTAACTTTCCTCACTTGGATTGTCTCTGAGCCTCCTCCTCATTCCTGTGAACATCCGGCTCCCCAGGGGTGTGGAGGCTATTAAATTAGCTTAGACAGCAGGTGGGCACTGAAGAAATTGGAAAACAACAGCTGATCTAAGGCACAATGCACTGTGCACTCCTGCGAAGGGGACATGAGATGTAGCCCCTATCACGAGAGCCCATCAGCAAGGGACCACCTCCCCCTCCACAGCCCTGGAAACGCCGGCTCCAAACAGCCAGGAGCAGAGGAAGGAGGCGGTCTGGGTTCCCTGAGCTCCTTCTTCAGTGTTATTTTTCCGTGGGGTCATCCTGCCGTTCAGCTGGTCCACAGGCTGTCCTGGGCAGTGGAGTGTGTGTATGTGTGTGTGTTTTGGTGGAGTGGATGTGTGTATGTGTATGTTTTGGTAGAGTGCATGTGTGTGTGTGTGTGTGTGTTTGTGGAGTGGATATGGGATATGATTGTTCCTGCCTCCTATTGACATTAAAATCCAGGAGCTTCTGTGTAAATGGGACTGAGAAAGGTTGTGGGGGAAGGATTTAAAAAGAGCCAGCATGAGCCATTTATCCATTAGTGTGCCAGGCACTGTGCTTTACCTGCAGTGTCTGCATACAATTTTCATTTCCTTTCTGTAATGACTGCATGATGTGGGGACTATTGTTTATATGCATTTTACAGAGAAGGAGACTGAGGCACAATGAAGCAACACCATCAGCATTTGCAGCTCGGAGCTCTCACTCCAGAGCTTCTAATTTTTCCTGCTCTATTGGCAGGCAGCAAAATGGAGAGGGTAGCAGCAGATAAAGAAATACCTAGAGTGGGTGATTGCTCTGGGCAGGGATAAACTAGCCCCAGTTTCTGGGAAAATACCAAGGCAGGACCTAGAATATTCAGTGGAACTGAGCGAAGAGAACCGTTACTGCCTTTGGGTCTTTGACTCACTCGGGAGCAGGATGTAGATAAGGGCTAGCTGGCTCTGCAGAAATGATTTTCTGCCCGTAAGCTCTCCGCTAACTGAAGATAGATTCCTTGGATTAGGTGGGTGGCGAGAGGAGATAATTTTCACAGAATCTTCAGAATGGCTGGCCTGGAATTAGATGAACCTGAACTGGCAGCTGCAGCCTGGTCCAGGTACTGGTCTTCTCATCACAGACCCTGTTATGGCATCAAGTTCCTGGTAATACATACTGTACTAGTGGTAGACAGCAAGGACTCATTTGGAAAAGACCCTGATGGTGGGAAAGATGGAGGGCAGGAGGAGAAGGGTGGGGGGGACAGAGAATGAGATGATTGGAGGGTATCACTGACTCAATGGACATGAGTTTGAGTAAGCTCTGGGAGATGGTGAAGGACAGGGAAACCTGGCATGCTGCAGTCCGTGGGGTCACAAAGAGTCGGACACAACTGAGCAACTGAACAGCAACAGTAGTAAACTACTAGTATGCAAGTGGTGGGCCTTCCCAGGTGGTGCCAGTGGTAAAGAACTCGTCTGCCAGTTCAGGAGATTTAAGAGATGCGGGCTTGATCCCCAGGTTGGGAAGATCCCCTGGAGAAGGGATCCTCTGGAGAAGAACATGGCAACCCACTCCAGTATTCTTGCCTGGAGAATGCCATGGAAAGAGGAGCCTGGTGGGCTACGTCATAGAGTCAGAAAGAGTCAGACGTGACTGAAGTGACTTAGCACACGTGCATGCGTGTGGTGCTTCGTGAGATGCTGGGGCTCTTCCAAGTGCTTCAGCTCATGAGCCACCTCATCCTGACAAGAAAACTTGTGAGGTAGGTATTATTATCGTTTCTACTGTAGAGATGAGGAAACAGAGGCAAGAGAAGGTTAAGTGTTTTTTCCTAAGTCACCTAGCTAGACTAAGGGGCACACTTTGTTTGACTCAGGCAGGCAGGTACCAGAGTCCAAGCCGTGAGGCACTCAAGCCACCTTCAGGGGTTTGTCATGTGAGAGATGTCACAGTGGTTAGGGAGTGGGGAGGAGTCCTTGCACCCAGCTAGAGAAAGCTCTGCACACGAGCAGAGGAGAGGAAACCTTATTGTGCATTTAGGTTGAGGAGAATATTGCCAGAGGAGGGCATGACACATGAATGGGTGGCTGGAGTTTCTTGGGGTCCCTGGGAGGATCTGCTTACGTGAGTCATCTCTGCTTTCTGGAAGAGTCTGACTCTGTTGTTTCAAGATCCTACTTTGGGCTCTGTTAGAGGAAATAACTCCCTTGGGCCAAAGGAGCAGCAGCAGATGTTGCCAGTTGGGAGTGTCATGATTAAGCTGTAAGTACACCACCACCTGTTGCCCGACTCTGGAGCCTTTGTTCTTTGTTCAGCTGGGAAGTTCATTAACAGAAGGCTGAGATGCCAAATTGCTCCTGACCTGTGCCATGGGGGTATGGAGCTTACCACGATGGGAGAGGAGGGCCCAGTGTTGCCCTGCAGGGACCCTGTGGCATCAGGGAAGTAAGAAGGAGTGAGTAATGCAGAAAGCCTCCTTGTGGGGAAAGAGGCCAAGGGGCAGGTTAACCTACCCAGAGCTCAGTAAGGCAACCTCACTCCAGGTGGAACAACACCATTAAGTCAATATCCATGGAAAAGAAAGGGAGCGAATGCTTACCAAACAGCCTTTTCATGCCAGGGACCTAACTATACATATTATCTCAGCAATCTTCTTACCTTCTGTGTGAGTGTGGTGGTATTTTATTGTTCTCATTTAACACATAAAGAAACTGGGTTCAGAGAGGTTAAGAAACATACCCAAGGATTCTCAACTATTAAGGGCAAAACTGGAATATGAGGCTAGCTGGGATTTGGCCTTTAGAACTTCCTAATGACTGTAGATGCTAAGCCAGTGCACCCACTGCTCTGTGCAGGCAAAACCAGGGCACCTGCTCATCTCTGCAGGTAAACCAGCACACTTCAGTGCTCTGGACAGGCCAACTGGCACACCCCATTGATATGTACACGTGGACAGCACATCTCACTGATTTGTACAGGTGAACAGCGCATGCCACCACTCCGCTGGTCTGTACAAGTAAACAGCGTACCTCACTGATCTGTGCAGCTTCTCACCAGCAGACAGGATTATTACAGGATAGGATATGGAAGAGAGAAACCAAAATGCTCACTATGTAAAGGGAACATTATGGGGAAAAGCTGAAAGCATCCTGCAGGGATTTGGTTCAGCAGCGAGAAACCTGGAGAACTGCCTCCATACAGTCTTAAGGATTTTGAAGCTTCCTTGGTGGTGCTTTAAAGATGCATTTGTCCTGAGAATAGGCGAGGAGAGACTCCTGGGCGTATTTAGGTCAGAGTCTAAAGGGAAAATTCCTTTTTCACTGCAGAGGGAATTTCACTCTGGAGATCGTATAATCTCCTCCCCCCAGTACTTAAAGTAAGATAGGCATTTTGCCTATTAGTGAAGGAAGGTGGATGCTTAGGTTGTTGACTCCACCTGGGCTTCCCGGTCCTTGCCTGTGAGCTGTGTGAAATATAGACTTTCAGGTTCCCTGACAGACTTCATGGGTCAGACCTGGAGGTGGGCCCAGGCATCTGAGTGTGATTTTGACTTTCAGAGATTGACATCCACTGCTGGAAGTCTTAAACCTGCTCTGAAGCTATAATTTCCAAGTGAGCATGGAGTTCTTGAAAGCTACTTCCAGTCAACCACTTAGGCATTCTGCTAATTAGGTTTTCTTCACCCAGGGTTCATTGCTGACTTCATCAACCCAGGAGTCTTATAAAGTTGGAGGTAAATTCTGTATGGATGTGTGTTTTTGTGGAGAGAAGATCTTTTATATTCATCAGATTCACTGAGATATCCAAGTTCACAATAGCTTAAGAACCTTGGGCAGTTTATGTTTTGGTAACCACTCTGAACTTATTTAAGATCCTTACAAGAAAAGGCTCATTGATTTATTTATAGACACATTTTTGATTGTGTGTGTGCATTTGTGTGTGTATGTGTGTGTGTGTGTGTGTATGTATGTGTATGTATGTATACTGGTGTGTTTGATGGCATACAGAATGATCCTACTCAGAGAAACCATTCAAGGTGTTCAGTACACTTAAATTACTTAATAAAAAAGCATATGCAGTAAAAAGCCCCAAACAATCCATTTAGAAAATGAGCAAAAGACATGAGTAGACATTTCACCAAAGAAGATATACAGATGGCAGCGAGCATGTGAAAAGATGTTCAGTGTCATCAGCCATTAGAGAAATGCCAATTAAAACCATGGCGGTATATTACTACATACCTCTCGTAATGGCTAAAATAAAAAGTGGTGAGTGTGCGGATAAACTGAGTTGCTAATGTATTGCTGAATTTGTGCTGATAGAAATATAAAATGGTATGATCACCCTGGAAAACTGTTTGGTAATTTTTAATGCAATTAAATATATAATTACTGTACAACCTAGCAATGACACTTGTGTATTTATCTCAGAGAAATTATAATTTGGGTTCACATAAAACTCTCTGCATAAATGTAAATGGTAGCTATATTCATGATAGTCTCTAGAAATGACCCGTATGTCCTTCAGTAGCTGATTGTTTGGTTGAACAAGAAGAGGGACATCTTTATAGTGGAATATTACTCAGCACCAAAAGAGTAATTTATTGATATGTGTAATGACTTGTATAAATCTCTAGGGAATTTTGTTGAGTGAGAAAAGCCATTCTTACAGGTTGTATACTATTTGCTTTATGTATATAACATTCTTGAAATGACAGAATTATAGAAATGGATAACAGAGTAATAGCAGCAGCAGCAGTAGCAGGGTTTGAGAGGGTGTGGTGGTGAGGGAGGTAGATGTGGCTATAAAATGGAGACTTGAGATGTCCTTGTGGGAACGGAGAGATCATCTATCCTTAATGGCAGTGCCCTTGCTGTGATGCTGTGCTATGATTTGTGGGGTCTTACCACTGAGGGGAACCTGGATAGAGCATAGACATGATAAAAAGGGAAAGTGAGGTCACTCGGTCACGTCTGACTCTCTGCAACCCCATGGACTATAGCCCGCCAGGCTCCTCCATCCATGGGATTTTCCAGGCAAGAATACTGGAGTGGATTGCCATTTCCTCCTCCAGGAGATCTTTCTGACCAGGGATCAAACCTGGGTCTCCCACACTACAGGCAGTCTGTTTACCATCTGAGCCACCAGGGAAGCAATAGACAGAATATCTCCGTGTTATTTCTTGTAGCTGTGTATAAATCTGCAATTATCTCAAAATAAAACATCAGATCTACCCCCAAAGGGATAAAGTTTTACCACTAAGAGTATTAAAAAAAATGTGCCCTATGCTATGAGGGCAATTCTGAGAGAAGCATTACAGAGGTGCCTGGGGCAGGGATGGCAATTCTAGGACAGTGTTCAGCCTCACAGGACTCCCAGGAAGGCAGTTCTTCACTTGCGTTCATCAGCTCTGACCTGTTGGTTAGAAAGTCAGTCATATCACCTTAGCCTGGTTCTGTGTAAGAAAGAAGAAGTACAGGTCTACAGGATCTCATGGGCTTCCCAGGTAGTATTAGTGGTAAAGAACCTGCCTGCCAGTGCAGGAGATGGAAGAGATGCAAGTTTGATCCTTGGGTCAGGAGGATCCCCTGGAAGAGGGCATGTCAACCCACTCCAGTATTTTTGCCTGGAGAATCCCCATGGACAGAGGAGCTTGGCAAGCTACAGTCCCTAAGGTCGTAAAGAGTTGGACATGACTGAAGTGACTTAGCAGCACACACACACTCTGGGGCTCAGATTTGCCTGCTCTCTCTCCAGTGTCTTGGGAGTCTGAGACACTAATCCAAGACGAGCATGAATAGCTCTGAATGAACCAGCTTGGTGGTCACATAATCAAATGAAAGTGACAGGACTTATGGAGTGAGCGTGAGTGTTGTGTACGTGCCCATGTGCCTGTGTGTGCATAAACATCACATTTGCTGTGTGTTAGGAAGATGTTAGCTAAGTTTCTTCACATGCATTATTCCAATGAATTTTCATGGCAAACCTATGAGTCATTCCCATCTTACAGATGGAGAAATGGAGGCTTGGAAAGGTAAATTGGCTTGTTTTAGGTCGCGTAAATAGAAATAAGCACAATCAGTTTGAAACCAGTTTTTTCTGACTTTGAAATCTCTGGGGCCTCCAGCTCACTGGTGCAGGTATTCATGAGTGCTCATCTGAAAAGGAGAACCTGCAGGAAGCAAGATAGGGAAGGAAACCTAAGGACTTTTTCCTTTCTAAGCCTAAGTTTTAAGCTGGTGGTTTGAATGACAGTGGAATTAAAGAAAAGCTGTGTCAGGGAATCTTACTGCACAGAAGTAAAAAGAATGCATTTTCAGAATCTCTGTGAAGCCAAAGTCATACTGATTCCTCTGGTATTTATCAGGACCTTTCCTCTGCTTCTTCCTGGAGCTGCATCTGTCTGGCATTCAGTTCCATGTCCTAAGAGGAGAGTGTGGTGAATGTGCTGTGAATAGGCACTGTTGGCCCATCCCATCTGTGCTTCTTGTCCTGGACTGTTGTCTGGGGCCACACCAGGGGACTGCAGGCAGCTTGATTCTGCTCATCAGTGTGGAGTGGTTGGGACAGGGGTGGCTGCCTTGGGGCATCTTCTGTGTGTTCTCAGTCATGTCTGACTCTTTGTGACCCCATGGACTATAGCCTGCCAGGCTCCTCTGTCCATGGGATTCTCCAGGCAAGAATACTGGAGCAGGTAGCTGTTCCCTTCCCTAAGGGATTTTTCCAACCCAGGGTCAAACCCGGGTCTCCTGTATTGCAAGCGGATTCTTTACTATCTGAGCCACCAGGAAAGCCCAGTTAACAATGTTGTGATAGTTTCAGATGAACAGAGGAGTCTCAAGCCATTCATATACATGTATCCATTCTCTCCCAAACTCCCCTCCCATTCAGGCTGCCACATAACATTGACCACAGTTGCCTGTGCTATATACGAGGTCCTTATGGGTTATCCATTTCAAATATAGCAGTGTGTACAAATCCATCCCAAACTTCTTAGCTATCCCTTCCCTTCTTCCTTCCCTGCTGACAATCATAAGTTCATTCTCTAAGTCTGTGAGTCTCTTTGTGTTTTGTAAGTTTGTATCATTTCTTTTTAGATTCCACATATAAGGGATGTCATACCATATTTTTCCTTCTCTGTCTTCCTTCTCAGTATGACAATCTCTGGGTCTAGCTATGTTGCTGCAATGGCATTATTTCAGTCTTTTTAATGGCTGAGTGATATTCCATTGTATATATGTACCACATCTTCTTTATCCATTCCTTGTTGATGGACATTTAGATTGCTTCCATGTCTTGGCTACTGTAAATTATGCTACAATGAACACTGGGTGCATCCTTTTGGATCATGTTTTTTTCCAGATATATGCCTAGGAGTGGGACTGCAGGGTCACATGGTAGCTGTAGTTCTAGATCTCTATAGTAGCTGTACCAATTTACGTTCCCGCCAACAGTGTAGGAGGGTTCCCTTCTCTCCACGCTCTCTCTGGTGTTTATTGCTTGTTGATTTTTGATGGTAGCCATTCTGACCAGTGTTAGGTTATATCTCATTGTAGTTTTGATTTACATTTCTCCAATAATTAGCAATATTGAACAATCTTTTCGTGTGCTTCTTGGCCATCTGTATGTCGTCTTTGGAGAAATGTCTATCTGTGTCTTTTGCCCATTTTTTGATTGGGTTGTTTGCTTTGATGCTGTTAAGCATCATAAGCTGAGCTGTTTGTAAATTTTGGAGACTTAATCCCTTGTCAGTCACTCATTTGGAAATATTTTCTCCCAATCTGTGGGTCATCTCTTCATTTTGTTTATTGTTTCCTTTGTCGTGCAAAAGCTTTTGAGTTTAAGTAGGTTCCATTTGTTTGCTTTTGTGTTTATTTCCATTATTCTGGGAGACAGACTGAAAAAGATATTGCTACGATTTATGTCAGAGAAAGGACCTCTTTGATGCAGTAAATACTGGAAGTTTCTTGAATTGAGCAGCAATCTGAGATCCAAACAATTAACTTGTCTTTTTTTAACATGTGTTTAGAGCCATCAGGGAAGTCCAAGAGTTAGATGATATTTGGAGAAGTATTGACCTATAGCACTGAGTCAGGCTTGCTGGAAAGTTCATTTCCCTAGTACCCGGTCTGGTGTGGTCTTTGGGGACTGGGTAGAAACAGCTCTGCAGCCAGAAGACTGGGAATTAGCTCAGTTTATAGAAACAAGGCAGGGCAATTGTGTTGCTGACTGCAGTGGTCAGGGGGTTGGGCCAGTCTCCTCAGGGACCCTAGTTCAGGATTAGGTTGTGCCTTGCAGCCTAGAAGCCTCTGAATTTGCATGCCTGAATAAGCAATGGAGACAGTGCCTCACCAATAACTCAGTCATAGTTTCCCTGATGCCTTGAAGAGACCCTTGTGGCATACAATACTTAAATATAGATGATCACAGACCCTCATTAGGAGTGGGTTTCAGTAATTAAACAAAATAGAAATTTTATTCAGATTGAACATTTCCCCTTTGTAATTATCTTCTTGAAGTCCCTTTGTAATTATGCTTTTTTTAAATTGTCCTCTGAATTAGCATATTAAATCTAAATTGTTTAATTAGATGAAGGTTTGCTCAAATTAGAGATGAATAAGTTTCCAATATAACCCTCAGAAAAGATTGCTTTATGCTTTGATACATCGATGGAGAGAACATCAAAAAGCAATGGAGAAAGCCAGGATTGTGCAGACTTTGCCAGGTAATGAGGCAAATTCCACATCCATACTTAAGCCCCTCTACCTTTATGTTATAGCTAATGTGAAACTGGGCATTTGCATTCAGTCAGTTGCCATTAGTTAGGCTACCCATTGATCCATTGAGCATGTACGCTGTGCTGGAATTAAACCAGGAGCTGGGCTTGATGGAAGGAAAATAGCAAGTCACAGCTTTCATTATCTTGTGGTTTTTTGAAGAGACAGACATTCATCACATAATCAGAGTGAGTTTTACTTTCAAACTGAAATTAAGGTTAGGAAGCAAACTAATATGGTGTCATGAGAGAGTATGCAAAGGAGTGTTGGGAGAGAGTTCTTCATTGGTTCTTTGCATTTATGCTTTTCTTGTAACAGCTCTTTTTATGGGCTATGTTTTCAAAGCTATTTGCATAGGAAGCAGCCTTAGAGAATATAAATAGTATCTCCCTCTGGGGCAGAGGTCAGTGTTTTCTGGCAGTACAATAAAAATGTCTCCATCTGGGCAAAGATTGGGCAGGTTTGCTAGTAGCCCCTTTGTAAGACCAGGGGATTCCTATGACTGGAGTGCCTTAGCTGTGATGTAAACCTGATGCATGGTATCCACCTCAGCTGCTTTACACTCCCTCGTGAGACTTGCGGCTTAGGGAAAGAATGCGAGCATGGAGCTCCTGCTGCTTGCTGTGCAATGAGGGGTAAAGTTCTCTATCTCTGATTATTGGATCTTGTGTCTTCTGCCCACATCTGTGAAACTGTGGTAGGATGATTTGAGAGCTTGCAAGTAGAATGAGTTCCCAGATCTTCTACAGTTCTTGGCACAAATGGAAGTAGGGCTCATTCCACAAATGGAATGAGCCCAGCATCATTCATAAGAAATGCTTGCAGGCTTGTTAATATTGAGATAGCAAAGACTGGTCACTGGGAGATGCTTTTCTTTTGGCGCAGAAATTGAACAAGGTAGAGTTGTCATCCTGACAGCTCCCCCACCTCCACACCCACAGAGCGGGATATCCTAGGCTTCCCTACTGATATAGAGTATTTAGAAGTATAGAGGAAGGAAACAGGGCTGGACGGCTACTCATTTCATCAACATTATGGAAGAGATAGAGAGCACAGCCCCTCTCCTGGAACTTCATCAGGAAGAGGTCAGGTTCTTGGGGATCCCTGACAGCTATTCCCCAAGAAAAGATTTATGGTCTGAGCCTGCTTCCTAATGTCTGAACTCAGGGTCGCACCACCTTCAAACTTCTAATTTGTCTTTTATGAAATGGAAGCTATTTGTCTCCTGCCCTTCCTGCAGGCTGAGTGGGACCATGAAACACCATCCTTTCCCCAAAGCTGTGTAAAGTAGTGAGGGAATGAGGTAAAGACTGAGGCCCTGGCTGAGTCAGGTCCCAGGGCTGGGTTTTGATTTTTTTCACTTTGACAAGGCTCTGAATGCATTTTTAATAATAGTTTTCCTTATCATTTTTTCCCAATGATAGGTTCACGCACAAAAATTATGTATTTCAAAAATATGTCATTTTAGCAGATAAATCTGTAGGAACCTGGGATGGTGATGAGCATGCAAAGCCCCTCTCAGTCTCCCTTCATATGCCTGGCCACTCTTGAGTCTTCTCAATTATGTTTGATGATTGAGGCAAAACTTATAACACTGTCTGATGTGGTTCTAAATGTATGTAGAGGAAATATTTAAGATTATGTCATACATAGGACAGAATAAAATTTCTATACTTCATGATGTAGAAATTGGTTAAATTTCAACACCAACAGTCTCAGAGGACTGAAGATGGCTCCAGCCTGTAGTACCAAGCGCAGGGCCTTGCAACAACTCAGATACTCCAAAAATATCTTAGGAGTAAACCAATGAGGATTAAAAAAATAATCTTTTCTCTTTTTTTGCCCGCACCACATGTTATGTGGGATCTTACTCCCCTGACGAGGGATTGAACCCTGGCCCCTGCATTGGAAGCTCAGAGCCTTAACCACTGGACCACCAGGTAGTCCCTTAAAATACAGTCTTAAGGTTACACCCTGACTCCATTTGTTTTTCCTCACATCAACCTACCCATCAGTTTTACCGCAGACAGACCTTCCACAGGAAGAACCTCAGAATTTTCCCTCAGGTGGTCTAGCTAAATTTGTTTTTGCTCTTAAGGAATTACCATCCTTTGAGCCAGGAAAGTAAAAATCCTTAGAAGGGCTGGTACTGGCCCCCTCAAGGGTACTCTATATTCTGAGAACTTCTGAATGTTTCTAGAGCACATTTACAGTAGCACAAGAAGCATAGGCCTGCCGCTTTTGGGGTACAGTTCATGTGGGCCCTATATTATTTCCTCCAGACCACATTTACCTTGATCTTCACTCTCAAAGAGCTTTTAGCTTTCAAAGGTCACAGAACTGTGTAGACATAATACTGTTCACAGCTTCCCATTTCTGGGTGGTATGGTTTATAAGTTTCTTTCTTTCAATAGCCTTTCCTTTCTCCTCCTCCTCCTCTTTCTTCTCCTTCTCCCACTCCTCCTTTTTAACATACATGCTTCCAACAGATTTTTTTTTTTTAATGGAACATTTTGGAGAGAGAAAAACATGGGATTGAGGAGAAGTATGAAATACAAAATAAACACAAATGTAAGATCTCTGAGTAACTGTTTTATAACTACAACCAACAAGTACAGAGAATGCCTTGTATACAACAGCACAGTAAAGGTTTGAAGATGGAGGTATTCCCTTAGCAAGGATGACGATTTCGAGTCTGGTATTTGGAACTTAGGCTGCAGTCTTTGCTTTTGGCTAGATCACCAGATGTGTGGCACTCAATTTGCTCTTGCTGTGGCTTTTTCTAAGGACAAGTGAGAGGCCTTCAGGGCCCTGTCAAAGGGACAGTCTAGTGATGTCATCTCTTCATCTCCCTTCCAAGCAGACAGTTCAGTATTCCTGTTTTTCTGGTGTGGATGGAGAAGGTCTGCCTTGGTTTCTAAAGCTTGGTCATGGAACTGTATATCTGTAATACTGTTCACAGCTTCTTACCTCTTAGTGGTATGGTTTATTTATCTTTCTCATAGGGTAGAAGAGACATTTGATGTTTGTTGAGAAGCACCTGGGTGTGGTGGTAAACCCCCTCTAGGGGAACTCAGGGCATAATGATAGAGGAAAACTAAACTGAAACAGACTCATGGTGCTCTGTAGGTGAAAGCTACCTTTAGGACCTTTTGTCAAGTCCTTCTGATGCAGAAAGCCTTGGGCAGTCTGGGACTGAGTTTGAGTCACTGAAAGGAGGTGAGCCTTTGGGCAAATTGCTTAACCCTCTCTGAGATCCAGTTTCCAAATCCATGAAGCAGCCTTCTCAAAAGAGGTAGATTCCATGAATTGACATGTCTGGTAATAGATACCCAATGGTAGGTGGCCCAAAGTTGTAACAGCAACAGCCCTGTCTTCAGTGCTCCCTACCAATCTTATCAGCATGTGGTTGCCATTTCTCATGTCATCTCTTGGTCTAAGGTGCTGCTGGAACTCCTGTCTTCTCCTCTGACTTTCAGGAGTTAGGAAGGAGAAGAAGAACAAAAATGTCACACTCCATATCAGAGTCAGTTCCTTTGAAGCATATTAGCTCCAAGGGAAGCTGGGAAATATAATCTTTTAGTTAGACTACAGGTGTTTCATTAGTAGGGTAGGGCAGTGTGGTGGGAGGAGATGGAGACTGGGTGGACTCCCAACAATTTCTGACACAGGAAACAATCCAGATTGGATGGGTACAGGGAATAGTAGTCACAGGGTCCAAGTCAGGGAACATTATCCAAGACAGGGTGAATGTTTTTCTTATACCATCTTGACATTTATTTTTTATTCTGTCATTTAGTTGGGCATGAATGTGTTTTGCCCTGCAGAAGGGACTTTTTTGAGGCTTTTTGGTCCAGTGTAGGAGATAGGAGGTTTCTATTGAAAACAGACCATCTGGTAGCTGAGCACACATAATAAATTACTGCCAGGTTGTGGGGAGCACAAAGGAGCTCTAAGCAGTAATTCTCAGCCATCTTCCCTTCTATGAACACAAAGCCACACAAAGTCTTTCACAGTGACAGTTGTTCTAGCACCATAGTTCAGACTGGCTGATTTTGGAGAATTTCAGAATAGAATGCCATTTGCCATTCTCTTATCTGGAAGATGTAACTGAGACAAGATAGGGATATTTTAAGTGGGAATTTTCAGCTATAGGGACTCAAGGTCATTCCCACTGCCTTCTCATTTATCCTTCAAACTCAGTCAATCAATAACATTGGTAATTTTTTTTTTTCTTTCAGTTATCTCCTCCTGCCTTCATCTATGGCCTCATTCCTAACAGGTCTAGATTACTGTCCCACCCACCTCCTAACTAGTATCCACATGTATCCTTTGAAGCTAACTAACCTACCAACCCTCCAGAGTGGATAGCTCTTCATCAAATATTTGTCATTCTGTTCCCCACCTGCTCAAAACTCTTCTGCTATTTCCTCTTTTGATGTGAAAATATCCATTTATTTGGGGTCCCCAGGTGGTACTAGTGCTAGTGAATCTGCTTGCTAATGCAGAAGATGTAAGAGACAAAGGTTCCATCCTGGGTTGGGAAGATCCCCTGGAGTAGGGTATGGCAACCCGCTCCAATACACTTGCCTGGAGAATCCCATGGACTGAGGAGCCTGTAGGGCTACAGTCCATAGGTTTCCAAACATTCTGACATGACTGAAGTGACATAGCATGCACACACACATCCATTTATGCAAAAATAATAAAAATGGTTGGAGGGGGTGGACATAAAGATTACTCACATATAAGAATGCTGGATTTCTCCATAAGACTCTGTAAGATGGCATTCCTAGCCTTTATTTTCTTTCTTTTTTAAGAATAATTTTTATTAGAGTATAGTTGCTTTACAGTTTGTTAGTTTCTGCTGTTTAGCAAAGTGAATCAGCCACGTGTATACATATATCCCTCTTTTTATATTTTCTTCCCATTTAGGCCACTACAGAACATTGAGTAGAGTTCCCTGAGCTACACAGCAGGTTCTCATTTGCTGTTTTTCAGTCCCTTAGTTGTGTCCCACTCTTTGAAATCCTATGGACTTCAACACACCAGACTTCCTCGTCTTTCACTATCTCCCTGAGTTTGCTCAAACTCATGTCCATTGAATCAGTATGCCATCCAACCACCTCATCCTTTGTGGCCCCCTTCTCCTCCTGCCCTCAATCTTTCCCAGCATCAGGGTCTTTTCCCATGAGTTGGCACTTCACATCAAGTGGCCAAAGTATTGGAGCTTCAACTTCAGCATCATTCCTTCCAATGAATATTCAGGGTTGTTTTCCTTTAAGATTGACTGGGTTGATCTTGCAGGCCAAGGGACTCTCAAGAGTCTTCTCCAGCACCACAGTTTGAAAGCATCAATTCTTCAGTGCTCAGCCTTTTTTATTGTCCAACTCTCATATCCATACATGACTGCTGGAAAAACCATAGCTTTGACTAGATAGACTTTTGTCGGCAAAGTGATGTCTCTGCTTTTTAATATGCTGTCTAGGTTTGTCATAGCTTTCCTTCCAGGGAGCAAGTATCTTTCAATTTTATGGCTGCAGTCACAATCTGCAGTGATTTTGGAGCCCCCCAAAATAAAGTCTGCCATTGTTTCCATTGTTTCCCCAACTATTTGCCATGAAGTGATGGGACCAGATGCCACGATGTTAGTTTTTTGCATATTGAGTTTTAAGCCAGCTTTTTCACTCTCTTCTTTCACTCTCATCAAGAGGCTCTTTAGTTCCTCTTTGCTTTCTGCCATTAGGGTGGTGTCATTTGCATATGTGAGATTATTGATATTTCTCCCAGCAGTCCTGAATCCAGCTTCTCATTTGTTATGTATTTTATATGTAGTATCAATAGTGTATATATGTCAATCCCAATCTCCCAGTTCATCCCTCCCCTCCTTTCCCCCCTTGAATTCCATATGTTTGTTCTCTACATCTGTGTCTGTATTTCTGTTTTGCAAATAAGATCATCTGTACCATTTTTTAGATTCCACATGCATGAGTTAATATACGATATTTGTTTTTCTCTTTCTGACTGACTGCACTCTATATAACAGTTTCTAGGCCCATCCATTTCTCTACAAATGACCTAATTTCATTCCTTTTTATGGTTGAGTAATATTTTATTGTATATATGAGCCACAGTTCTTTATTCATTCCTTGATGAGCTAGACTTTATTTTCTATGTTGATAAAAAAATTGTTCATTTTAACATTTGCCTCCCTCCAGTAGAATAACAGCTTATGTTGTCTTTCATGTGGATTATTTCATATATTTCGTACAACCCTGTCAGTTTTCTAATTTACATGTACACACATGTACATGCACACATGTGTGTGTGTGTGCATGGTTCTTCATGACAGTGTGTAGGCATGTACTTCTACCCTCCATTCTATACTCATTCCTTCATTCACTTATTATGTATGCTTAATGAGCACTTCCCCGCCACCGCCCCCCAGAATTTTCTGTTCACCAGGCATTGTGGTAGCTGCTGTTTTTATTTGTGTTACAGTTGTGGTGCCATTGCTTGAATTGATGTGGATTATTCTCACCTTATCAATTTACTTATCTAATTTCAATCATCTTTCAAGGTCCAGTTCTAATTTAAATGCGATCAGAATTAATCCCTCCACCTCTCCAGTATTCACAGATTGATTGTGAATGTCTGTGGAACGTGATACTACTATATTGGTCATACAGAGCTCTTTGAGTGTAAGTGACAGAAATCCAGCTCAATTTAGTTTAAGCCAAAAGAGGTTGTATAGCCTCTCAGAGCCAAATTGTGGAGAGGGCAGGATCTGACCCTTAGATTATTTGAAGTGATTCAGTCTAAGGCTCTTGAAGATCTCTCTCTGTTTTCCTCTGTTTCTATCTTTGCTTGTCTCTGACATTCTTGTTGTTTTCTTTTATTCCTAGGGCACACTAATGGACAACAAATGCACACAAATGCACATATTTCAGATGGAGCTGAAATGTGACCTATATTAGCTTTGAACTACCTTACGGCTTTGTAATCAGAGAAAGAAAAGATCCCAGGGGAGGGTTCTGATTCTGTTTGGTCTAGCCAGAATCCCAAGACCATCTCTGTGGCCTCTTACAATAAGACAGCACATTGAATATTGGGTTGACAGGAACAATAGCCACTGCAAAGGTTTTCCTGAAAAAATTCTCCTAGTCTTGTTTTGAAAAAAGTTAAAAACCTCCTGTGTTGGTTATTCTATGTTAATTGTTGCCCGTTGCTCAACGTGCCATCTATAAGGGAAGTAATCACAATCTTGTATTCTCCTGTTAGGGCAGGTCTGATCCTAGTTAATTTGAGGAAGATCTAAGGTAGGGCTCATTAGATGCAATGATTCTCAGGAAAGAGATCATGAAGAGCCCCTGGGGTCTCTTTTATTTGAGAACCAGAGCTCTTTGGAGACAAGTCAGAGGGTTTTCAAACACTGTCAATAGCTGTTGTATCCAAGTCACTTTGGATATTGCTACACATCTGCTCCAAGTTAAGTTGGAATCAGCAAACATTATTCTGGTCCTCTTTAGTCTGAGAGATGGCCTGAAAGATGGTGTGGCACCAGTGAACCCAGGCTCATGGTAGTTGCTATGTTCCAGTGTTCCTACCTGGTCCTGGTATCTCTCATAGGACCTTTCTTCTACTTGGAGTCACCCAAAGGCCAGCTTTGTCCAAGCTGCTGTTCACCAGAACTGATCAAGGTGGGTCAGGAGGACAATTTGGGATGAACTCCCATTGAGAATTTTGATGTTGAGAACATAAGGTATGGTGGCCAAATCTGAGGTCACACTACTGAGTTTAAATTTTGTTTCTGAGGCTTATAATTTTGAGGTCTGTCTTAAGTTACTTTGGTTTTGTGTGCCTCAGTTTCCTGACCAGTAAACTTCAATAATCTTCACAGCTACTGACCAATTAGACCAAACATGGTAGGACACTGGCCATAGTCCTGGAGTGGGGATCTGGGACCCTCTGCTCTGCTGATTCTTTAGTTGTTAAACATGGTGAGTCCAGAGAGTCCTAAGGAGGGGGGGCGGTCCACATGACCAGGGTGGCTGAAGAAACATTGAGAGGTTCAAGTTTTGCATTTTATTACCAGTTAATATTTTGATATTTTCTACTGCTGTACCTGTGGGATTGGTGAAATATTAAGCCTGGGGATAGTAATTGTACTTCACAGACTCTTGTCAGTTCTTCTAGTTATTATTGTATAAGCCATCTTCTTCTCATCCTTACTGGCATCATTTGCCTTGGACTCACTGTAGATGTGTCGAGTTATAATGACAATTTTTTTGGGCAGACAGAAGTAAATTGTCTCAAGGTAAGAATGCCTTTTTCTAATTTGCAATGTGTTGCCACATGGGTTAGTGGTGGGGGTGGTTGCTGTGAAGGTTAAACGAGATAACCCATCCCATGTGCTTATGATAATGCAGGTGTATAGCAGAACCTCAGTGTAGGTTCATTATTTGTCTCTGTAAATGAAGTGATGCTGACACACAGCATGCAAAGAGTAGCTCTTTATCATTCAGCTTGAAACTTGTACCACACTTTCTGGGGTATGCAATGAATTCACATTAAAATAAATTCTATCTTTACCTTTTTCCCTCAATCTTGAAAATTTTCAAACATTCAGCCAAATTAAAAGAATTATACGTTAAGCATTCATGTGTCTACAATCTAGACTTAAAAATTAACGTTTTTCTGTATTCCTTTTGTCACATACCTACCTATCCTATCCATCCACCAATTCATTTAAAGATGCATTTCAAAGTGAGCTGAAGGTGTCAGTATACTTCACTCTTAAACTTCAATATCCATAATATTAACTAGACTTCAGTATTTGTTTTTGGTGTTTTTTTGTTTGTTTGTTTAGGTAAAATTTACATACAGTGAAATAGACAAAATTTAATGTACCATTTGATAAGTTTTGATAAATTATTGAAGGATCATCAAGAAAACAAGAGAATGTGACCACAGGCTGACCTACAAGAGCAACCCTGGGCAATGGAGGCTCCTCACTCCTGCCTCCCACTGTGGGTGTGTGTGCTAAGTCACTTCAGTTGTGTCTGACTCTTTGTGACCCTATGGACTGTAGCACGCCAGGCTCCTCTGTCCATGGGGATCTCTAGACATGGAGAATGGTTGCCATGTCCTCCTCCAGGGGATCTTCCCAACTCAAGGATGAAACCTGAATCTCTTATATTACCTGCATTGGCAGGAAGATTCTTTACCACTAGTGCCTGCAATTCCAAAATTTTAGAATAACCTTGCTAATTTCTACAAAAAAAAAAAAAGGCTATAGTGTATTTACTGGGATTTGGGAAAAAATGTCATCATATAAATGTAGTCTTCCAATTCATGAACATGAAACATTTTCAACATTATTTTAAAATATTTCCAAATTTTTTATAGTAGTAAAGTTTTCCTTGAGATTCTTTTAGCAATATATTATAGTTTTTATGTCTTATACATCTTTTGACTCATTTGTTCTTAAGTGTTTTATATCTTTTGAAGATATTGTAAATAGAATTTTAAGGAATTGTATTGTCCATTTTTTGGCTAACAATATAAAAACATAATTGATTTTGTATGTTGACCTTGCAAAATTAATTTAGTAGTTCTAATAGTTGATTTGTAGACTCCAAGTAAATAATTACATCATCTGTGATTATAGAGAGTTTTACTTCTTCCTTTCTGATCTTTATTCCTTTCTGTCTTCTTGCCTTACTGCGCTAGTAGGATCTTCAGTACAATACTAAACAGAATTGATAAAAATTTTCCTGATTTTGTAGGGAAAGTGTTCAGTATTTTATCATTGATTATAGTAATAATGATGCTGTTTTTTTTCCTTAGATACACTTTACAGTTTGGGGTAGTTCCTGTCTATTCCTAAGTTGCTAAGAGATTTTAGCATAATGGGAATTGAATTTTGTCAAATTATTTTTTTGTGTGTGTGTCAATTGAAATAATAATAAATTTCTTCCTTAATCTGTTAATATGACAAATTACATTGATTTTCCAGTGTTAGACCAAACTTAAATATCTGGAATAACCTCCAATTGGTCATGACATATTGCCATTTTTTCTGTATTGCTATATTTGATTTACTAATATTTCACTGAGAATTTTTTGTTGATGTTCATGAGGGCTATTATTTTGTAATTTTTTTTTACCTTTTTAATTTTCTCATCATACTTTTTATCAAAGTTATGCAAGTCTCAGAAATGAACTGAGAATCAACCTCCTATTATTTTCTGAAAGAGTTCATGTTAACATTCATATTGGTTAATCTATAAATCTTTGATACAATTCATCAGTAAAAGTATCTGGGCCTGGAAGTTTGTGGGAAAGTTTTTGATAATAGACTTAATTTTATAAATGGATAGAAGTGAGATTATTCATATTCCCATTCATTTTGCTTTTTGTGTTTTTGCTGCACCACGTGACATCAGTTCCAACCAGGGACTGAACCTGTGCCCCTGCTGTGGAAGCACAGGGTCCTAGCCACTGGGTCACCAGGGAAGTCCCCATTTTGCATCATTTTTGTAAGTTTTATTTCTTGAGGAATGTTCACTTTCATCTAAGTTGTAAAGAAATTTTATTTACATTGTTTATAATGTCCCCTTTTTGTTCTTTTAATGTTTGTAGGACCAGTAATGATCTCCTCTCCTTTACCTTCATTCCTGAAGGTAACGTGTGTTTTCTCTTATTAATCAGTCGGGTTAGGAATATATCAATTTTGTTAAGGTTTTCCAAACAATCATGTTTTGGTTGAACTTATTTGTTTCTTTTTATTTACTTCTACTCTTCTCTGTATTATTTTCTTCCTTCTACTTACTTTGGGTTTAGTGTTCTTTTTCAACCTCTTTTGATTAAATCTTAGGTCATTGATTTTTGTGACAGACTGTGTTTTTCAGAGATGGTCGTAACAACGTATTTCATCCCACCTGCTCTTCTAGAACTTTATTACAATCTATCATGAGTGAAGTAAATTTTGCTCCCCTTGAATGTGGGATGGGGAGAGCTTATCACTTGTAACTAACACAGTGCAGTGAAAGAAAGCAGTGTGAGTTTTGAGTTAGGTTTTGAAAAAGCAATGCAGTGTCTGCCTTGTTAAGCTGTTAGGTTTATGTTTGGAATCTAAGTCTTCATGCAATAAGGCAAATTACCCTGAAACCTTAATGCTATGAGAAAGCCAAGACTTGTGTATGTATTGGGACGGTCCTAGCTTTCAAGTTCTCCCAGTCCAGGAGCCAGACAAGTGAATGAATGAGTATTAAGATGACTCAGGGTTAGCCTGAGTCCCCCTCAACCTCAATGTCTTCCCACTTGACGCCTCTTCGCTTTCTAGATAGTAGCCCCCAATTCCGCATCCTACATGGTGCTTACTGAGGCCAGGAGAAGACTGTGGAAAACACAGACCTCATTCAGGCCCAATACCTTCTTCCAAGTGTCAACAATCCTCTAATTTCTGTCTGCTTCTGGCTATGCTAATACTTTAGGGTGTGTTGGCCTAATAGAAGCTCCTTAGCCATTAATTACCAGAAATGGAAACTCAGCATCTATCTTTTAAATCCATGATTGTATTACCTGCTAAATTNATGAGATTATTCATATTCCCATTCATTTTGCTTTTTGTGTTTTTGCTGCACCACGTGGCATCAGTTCCAACCAGGGACTGAACCTGTGCCCCTGCTGTGGAAGCACAGGGTCCTAGCCACTGGGTCACCAGGGAAGTCCCCATTTTGCATCATTTTTGTAAGTTTTATTTCTTGAGGAATGTTCACTTTCATCTAAGTTGTAAAGAAATTTTATTTACATTGTTTATAATGTCCCCTTTTTGTTCTTTTAATGTTTGTAGGACCAGTAATGATCTCCTCTCCTTTACCTTCATTCCTGAAGGTAACGTGTGTTTTCTCTTATTAATCAGTCGGGTTAGGAATATATCAATTTTGTTAAGGTTTTCCAAACAATCATGTTTTGGTTGAACTTATTTGTTTCTTTTTATTTACTTCTACTCTTCTCTGTATTATTTTCTTCCTTCTACTTACTTTGGGTTTAGTGTTCTTTTTCAACCTCTTTTGATTAAATCTTAGGTCATTGATTTTTGTGACAGACTGTGTTTTTCAGAGATGGTCGTAACAACGTATTTCATCCCACCTGCTCTTCTAGAACTTTATTACAATCTATCATGAGTGAAGTAAATTTTGCTCCCCTTGAATTTGGGATGGGGAGAGCTTATCACTTGTAACTAACACAGTGCAGTGAAAGAAAGCAGTGTGAGTTTTGAGTTAGGTTTTGAAAAAGCAATGCAGTGTCTGCCTTGTTAAGCTGTTAGGTTATGTTTGGAATCTAAGTCTTCATGCAATAAGGCAAATTACCCTGAAACCTTAATGCTATGAGAAAGCCAAGACTTGTGTATGTATTGGGACGGTCCTAGCTTTCAAGTTCTCCCAGTCCAGGAGCCAGACAAGTGAATGAATGAGTATTAAGATGACTCAGGGTTAGCCTGAGTCCCCCTCAACCTCAATGTCTTCCAACTTGACGCCTCTTCGCTTTCTAGATAGTAGCCCCCAATTCAGCATCCTACATGGTGCTTACTGAGGCCAGGAGAAGACTGTGGAAAACACAGACCTCATTCAGGCCCAATACCTTCTTCCAAGTGTCAACAATCCTCTAATTTCTGTCTGCTTCTGGCTATGCTAATACTTTAGGGTGTGTTGGCCTAATAGAAGCTCCTTAGCCATTAATTACCAGAAATGGAAACTCAGCATCTATCTTTTAAATCCATGATTGTATTACCTGCTATATTTACAGAGTCAATTTAATACAAATATTTAGTATTTGTCACAGTTTTGGTAAGCTTGTTTAGGGATTTTTTTCAATTTTTTAACATATTGGTAGTCTCTCTCCTGGAAGGCCTTTGGTCCCTCTGAGCCCAGTTCTCCATTGGGTCCCAGAGAGCAGCCAGAGCAGAACTGACCTCCACTTCAACTGCTCTCACTCTGGAGTTCAGGATGGAGGTCCGTGTGTCTTCTCCTAAATAACTGGCCTTGGACACTTTAGCAGACTTACCTTGCTCCTTAGGTAGAATTTTCAGAGAATAGATATACCCAACAAACCCCAAATGCAAAGAAGCAAAATAAAAACTGAAGAATCTTAGGGCCACAGGCTGGAGGGGCTGGGAGCAGTTAGAGAAGGTCTCACCTCTGGCTGTTGTAGATGCTACACCAGGAGGGAAGAATATACCCAACTGAATGCAGAGTTCCAGAGAACAGCAAAGAGAGACAGAGAAAAACAATAGAATGGGAAAGACTAGAGATTTCTTCAAGAAAATTTGAGATACCAGGGGAACATTTCAGCAATGATGGGCTCAATAAAGGACAGAAATGGCAAGGACATAACAGATGCAGAAGAGATTAAAAAGAGGTGGTAAGAGTACACAGAACTGTACAAAAAAGGTCTTAATGACCCAGTTAGCCACAGTGGTGTGGTCACTCATCTAGAGCCAGACATCCTGGAGTGTGAAGTCAAGTGGGCCTTAGGAAGCATCACTACGAACAAAGCTAGTGGAGGTGATGGAATTCCAGCTGAGCGATTTCAAATCCTAAAAGATGATGCTGTGAAAGGGCTGCACTCAATATGCCAGCAAATTGGGAAAACTCAGCAGTGGCCACAGGATTGGAAATGTTTTCATTCCAATCCCAAGAAGGAATGCCAAAGAATATTCCAACTGCCAAACAGTTGTGCTCATTTCACATGCTAGCAAGGTAATGCTCAAAATCCTTCAAGCTAGACTTCAACAGTATGTGAACTGAGAATTTTCAGATGCACAAACTGGATTTAGAAAAGGCAGAGGAACCAGATCAAATTGCCAACATCCATTGGATCATAGAAAAAGCAAAGGAATTCCAGAAAAACATCTACTTCTGTTTCAATGACTATGCTAAAGCCTTTAACTGTGTGGATCACAACAAACTGTGAAAAATTCTTAAAGAGATTCTTAATATCAGACCACCTTTCCTGTTCCCTGAGAAACCTGTGTGCAGGTTAAGAAGCAACAGAACTGGACATGGAACAATGGACTGGTTCAAAACTGACAACAGAAGGCACTAAGGGTATATATTGTCACCCTGTTTATTTAACTTCCATGCAGAGTGCATCATGTGAAATACCAGGCTGGATGAATCACAAGCTGGAATCGAGATTGCTGGGAGAAATATCAATAACATCAGATATGCAAATGATACCACTCAAATGGAAGAAAGCAAAGAAGGAACTGAAGAGCTTCTGGATGAGAGTGAAAGAGGAGAATGAAAAAGGTGGCTTAAAACTCAACATTCAAAAAACCAAGATCATGACATCCAGTCCTATCAGTCCATGCAAATAGATAGAGAAAAAGTGGAAACAGTGACAGATTTTATTTTCTTGGACTCCAAAATCCTGCAAATGGTGAGTGTGGCCATGAAATTAAAAGATGCTTGCTCCTTGGAAGAGAAGCTATTACGAATCTAGACAGTGTATTAAAAAGCAGACACATCACTTTGCCAACAAAGGTCTGTGTAATCAAAGCTAAGTTTTTTCCAGTAGTCCTGTGTGGATTTGAGAATTGAACCATAGGAAGAACAGTTGATGAATGGCAAACAATTGATGCTTTCGAACTGTGGTGCTAGAGAAGACTCTTTTGAATGCCTTGAATATGAAGGAGATCAAATCAGTCAATCCTAAAGGAAATAAACCCTGAATAGTCATTGAAAGGACTGATGCTGGAGCTCGAATACTTTGTCCCCTGATGTAAAGAGCTGACTCATTGGAAAAGACCATGATGCTGGGAAAGATTGAGGGCAGGAAGAGAAGAGGGTGACAAAGGATGAGATGGTTGGATGGCATCACTGACTCAATGGACATTAGTTAGAACAAACTCCAGGAGATAGTGAAGGACAGGGAAACCTGGCGTGCTGCAGTCCATGAGGTCACAAAGAGTTGGACATGACTTCGTGACTGAACAACAACACCAGGAAGGCATTGAATTCTGCATTCCTGTCTGCAGCCCACCCCATCTCAAGGCTGCTCTGAGCTCATCTCTGAATGCTGTCTGTTTTTCTGTGATGTTTTCTTTTGTGGTGAATTATTTTTGGCTGTAATAGAATATTGTGTCCCCTTTTACTCCAGGAGGTGGGAACAGAGATGGCTTTTGGGAAACAAAAAGTGAGGTCTATCCTCAAAGTTAATTGAAGCCAATCATTATAATTTATTAAAAGTGCAATTTTGTTCAGAACATGAAATGGGGATAATGGCTTAATAGACACATAAATGAGTGTGAAATCATGCACAGCTGAGAAGGGACCCAAGATAAAAGTGGAAAAGGAGTAATGGTGCAGAGAGGGGACCATAGTTTCTGATTAAGCCACAGGTAACCATCTGTGAAGGTTATTACTAAGAATCTGAGGAACAGTCCTCTGGTAGGGAGGTCTGTGGGGCTTCCCAGGTGGCTCAGTAGTAAAGATGCACCTGCCAATGCAGGAGATGCAAGAGATGTGGATTCACCCCTGGGTCGGGAAGATCCCATGGAGAAAGAAATGGTAACCCACTCCAGTATTTTTGCCTGGAAAATTCCACAGACAGGGGAGCCTGGCAGGCTGCAGTCCATGGGTTGCAAAGATGACTGAGCATGCAAGCACAGGGAGGTCTGCAGCTTTGTGTATGTTCATGTGTATGTATGTGTGAGCTTAGGGGAAGAAGTGGGTGTGGGAGCGCTGTAATATGAGAATACAAGCTGAGTACAGAGATTGGGGAAAAAATAAACCAGACATCTACCCACTCTCTCTTTTACTTTTCAGCCTCTACACTTTTTTTTTTAAACTAAAAGCACGGATCCCTAGGTTTGGAAGATCCCCTGGAGGAGGGCATGGCAACACACTCCAGTATGCTTGCCTGAAGTATCCTTATGGACAAAGGAGCCTGGTGGGCTGCAGTCCATGGGGTCACAAGGAGTCAGACACGACTGAATGACTAAGCACAGAACAGCACATACTCCTTGATGTGGAAAGAATCCTAGAATTTAAGAGAATTACCAGACACCTTTCAGCTTTCTATTGTCACAAGGATTTATTTAACACTCTCTATGTGCCAACAATTGTGCCTAGAGTTGGAATTCAGTATTGAACAGTATCAACCCAATTCCTGACATTTATGCAACTTACAATCTAGTGAGGAAAGAGGCTTTCTTTGAGCAGATATTATGCAGATAACTATTCAATCATAACAGTGCTAAGTGGCAGAAAGCAGAAGTGAGTGCTTTGTATGCAAGGACAGTGGAACCTGATATAGAAGCTGGTGGCTGGTGTAGACTGGAGGGCCAGTGCAGGGAAGTGGTTTTGGATTGAGACTTTAGGGATGAGCTAGAGTTGGCCTGGTGAAGAGTGGGGGAGAAAAGGAGATCCATTTGAGAAACTGAAAAATGTCAGTGAAGCTGGAAAGGGGAGGTTTGGATGAGGAAGTTTTATGAACTTGGGTGAGTTGGGTGGTTGAGTAGTTGGAAGCTGTTGAGAAAAGAGGCTTAAGGAAGCTGAGCAGGAAAGGTAGGCAGGGGCTAGACCCTGCTGTGGAGGCATGGCCAGGGTATTGACAGGACAAACCAAAACATAACATAGCAATGATCTTCCTTTCCTTAGGGTCTTATGGTTGGTTCTCTTCTGCTCTCCATGGCAATCCAAGGCTGTGTAGGGTAAACATAGAGTTGATGAGGGCATGAAGCTAACACTTTAAAGGAGTCAAGAAGTCATTTCTTTCTAAATAGATTAATGTAATGCCAAACAATGAGTCTAAGTGGTCTTAGAATTTTTTTTTTTTCAGTTGAGAACTGGTCAAACTGGAATGTTGACAGAAAATTGTATAGATTTTCATTTTCTTAAAAAACAAACTTATTTAACCTGTTTTGAGAACATTCTCAAAGAATGCTTCTTTAGAATCTTTCTACCCAGTTCACTGTTAACTGCAGGGAACCCCTCACAGAAACCTGTAAATAAGCAACTCTGGAATTAAATTGCCTCCCAGCTATCTTAAGCAAATATCCTACAAGGGAAATTGTGTTATCTAACTGGCCAGTTGATTCTCGGCTTTTTTTCAGCTTCAAGAAAGAATTTAAATGGAATCCCTGTGTGTTGCTCTCATTTCAAATCCTTTGGAGCAGATAAACATTATCATGAAACTGGCCAAGGATGAAATTTAAATAAGTAGTGATTGGAAAGGATGACAGTAAGAGTTTCCAACTCACAAAAACAGACAAATTAGTTTAATTAACTGCAAAATTTGGAGGACAAAGATATGGGGGAAATTATTTATGTTGACGTGAAATGCATGCTCAGTATTTTTGTAAACAAACCTCTTAGAGGACGAGAACCCCATGAATATAATCATCCCTCAAAAATGTACCAACAAAGAGCAATTGGAGCCAAAGACATAATTTTCCCCTTGTAACTTTACTGTCCATTTACATGGCAGCATAGATGACAGGCCTCTCCTCACCAAAGTGTATCTTCCTCTGTTGTGCCATTATAGTGCTGGTCTGACTGTGTGTGTTGGGGGGACATGGTGGCCACTCATGTGGTTGAAGCATTGTCTGAATAGAGGAGGTAGAGGCTGCCTTTATGTTAGAAGCAGCCACCTTTTCCTGATGCCTGGGGTGGAAAGGACTTTGAATAGACAGTGGAGCACAACATGGAGTAGTGGAAAGTAATAACCTTTGCCCAGTGGCTAGCAAGGGATGCTTTCACATCAAAATGGACAGCTAATTTCTTCTGTCCTTCCTCCCCCATGATGAAGCCACATAAGCATCTAAATCTCCAATTTGCTCTTCTGTTACTCTGGTAGTGTAGACAAGGACTAGTTCTGATATAGTAATTCTTTTCTGGGATGGTAAACAGACATTGGGGAAGAGAGTATCTTTCTGTTGGAGAAGTTAAGCTGGGAGGAAGTGACTCCAGGGCTGCTGCTACCATGTTTTTTTTTGCAATCCAGAGAGACACCAAGCTGAAAAGAGTGAGACAAGTAATTTCAGTATTGTTGAATCCCTGAGGTTCTGGTTCTTCCAGCATTTGTCCTTCCTTCCTTTTTTCCTTTCAAGTTACTTCAGTTCAGTTCAGTCTCACAGGCATGTCCAACTCTTTGTGACTCCATGGACTGCAGAATGCCAGGCCTCCCTGTCCATCACCAATTGCCAGATTTTACCCAAACTCATGTCCATTGAGTCAGTGATGCCACCCAACCATCTGATCCTCTGTCATCCCCTTCAATCTTTCCCAGCATCAGAGTCTTTTCAAATGAGTTAATTCTTTGCATCAGGTGGCCAAAGGATTGAAGTTTCATTTTCAGTATCAGTTCTTCCAATGAGTCTTCAGGACTGATTTCCTTTAGGATGGATTGGTTGGATCTCCTTGCAGTCCAAGGGACTCTCAAGAGTCTTCTCCAATCCACAGTTCAAAAGCATGAATTCTTCATCACTCAGTGTTCTTTAGAGTCCAACTCTCACATCTATACATGACTACTGGAAAAAAATTGGCTTTGATTACATAGACCTTTGTTGGCAAAGTGATGTGTCTGCTTTGTAATACACTGTCTAGATTTGTAATAGCTTCTCTTCCAAGGAGCAAGCATCTTTTAATTTCATGGCCACACTCACCATTTGCAGTGATTTTGGAGCCCAAGAAAATAAAATCTGTCACTGTTTCCACTTTTCCCCTATCTATTTGCCATGGACTGATGAGACTAGATGTCATAATCTTAGTTTTTTGAATGTTGAGTTTTAAGCCACCTTTTTCATTCTCCTCTTTCACTCTCATCAAGAAGCTCTTTAGTTCCTTCTTTGCTTTCTTCCATTTGAGTGGTATCATTTGCATATCTGATGTTATTGATATTTCTCCCAGCAATCTCGATTCCAGCTTGTACTTCATCCAACCTAGCGTTTCTCATGATGTACTCTGCATATAAGTTAAATACAGGGTGACAATATACAGCCTTGACTTACTCCTTTCCCTATATTTTGGAACCAGTCTGTTGTTCCATGTCCAGTTCTAACTGTTGCTTCCTGACCTGCATACAGATTTCTCAAGAGGTCTGGTATTCCCATCTCTTTAAGAATTTTCCACAGTTTGTTGTGATCCACACAGTCAAAGGGTTTGATATAGTCAAGAAAGCAGAAACAGATGTTTTTCTTGAACTTTCTTGCTTTTTTGATGATTCAACGGATGTTGGCAATTTGACCCCTGGTTCCTCTGCCTCTTCTAAATCCAGCTTGAATATCTGGGAAATTCACAGTTCACATACTGTTGAAGCCTGGCTTGGAAAATTTTGAGCATTACTTTACTAGTGTGTGAGAAGAGTACAATTGTGTGGTAATTTGAGCCTTCTTTGGCATTGCCTTTCTTATGGATTGGAATGAAAACTGACATTTTCTAGTTCTGAGGCCACTGCTGAGTTTTCCATATTTGCTCACTATTGAGTGCAGCACTTCCACAGCATCATCTTTCAGGATTTGAAATAGCTCAACTGAAATTCCATCACCTCCACTAGCTTTGTTTGTAATGATGCTTTCTAAGGCCCACTTGACTTCACATTCCAGGATGTCTGCCTTTAGGTGAGTGATCACATCATTGTGATTATCTGGGTCTTGAAGATCTTTTTTGTACAGTTCTTCTGTGTATTCTCGCCACTTCTTAATATCTTCTGCTTCTGTTAGGTCCATACATTTCTATCCTTTATTGTGCCCATCTTTGCCTGAAATTCTCCCTTGGTGTCTCTAATTTTCTTGAAGAGATCTCAGATCTTTCCCATTCTATTGTTCTCCTCTGTTTCTTTGCATTGATCACTGAGGAAGGCTTTCTTATCTCTCCTTGCTATTCTTTGGAACTCTGCATTCAAGTGGGTATATCTTTCCTTTTCTTCTTTGCTTTTCACTTCTCTTCTTTTCACAGCTATTTGTAAGGGCTCCTCAGACAGCCATTTTGCTTTTTTGCATTTCTTTTTCTTGGGGATGGTCTTGATCCCTGTCTCCTGTACAATGTCGTGAATCTTGTCCATAATACTTCAGGCACTCTGTCTATCAGGTCTAATCTCTTGAATCTATTTGTCACTTCCACTGTATAATCATAAGGGATTTGATTTAGGTCATAACTGAGTGGTCTAGTGGTTTCCTCCACTTTCTTCAATTTAAGTCTGAGTTTGGCAATAAGGAGTTGATCTGAGCCACAGTCAGCTCCTGGTCTTGTTTTTGCTGACTGTATAGAGCTTCTCCATCTTTAACTGCAAAGAATATAATCAATCTGATTTCAGTATTGACCTTCTGGTGATGTCCGTGTGTAGAGTCTTCTCTTGTGTTGTTGGAAGAGGGTGTTTGCTATGACCAGTGTATTCTCTTGGCAAAACTCTATTAGTCTTTGCCCTGCTTCATTCTGTACTCCAAGGCCAAATTTGCCTGTTAATCCAAGTGTTTCTTGACTTCCTACTTTTGCATTCCAGCCCTTATAATGAAAAGTACATCTTTTGGAGGTGTTAGTTCTAGAAGGTCTTGTAGGTCTTCATAGAACCGTTCAGCTTCAGCTTCTTCAGCATTATTGGTCAGGGCATAGACTTGGATTACTGTGATATTGAGTGGTTTGCCTTGGAAACAAACAGAGATCATTCTGTCATTTTTGAGATTGCATCTAAGTACTACACTTTGGACTCTTTCGTTGATTACGATGGCTACTCCATTTCTTCGAAGGGATTCTTGCCCACAATAGTAGATATAATGGTCATCTAAGTTAAATTCACCCATTCCAGCCCTAAAATTATTATTATTGTTATTATCAAAAATTTTATAATATTTTAGTTTCTAAGGGAGGGGGCAATTATGATGAACAAGACAGAGAAGTCCTTGCTGTCTTGGTCTTTACATACTGTTTCTCTTCAGTCACTCACTCGTGTTCAACTCTTTGCAACCCCATGGATTGAAGCATGCCAAGCTTCCATGTCCTTCATCTCCCAGAAGTTTGCTCAACCTCATGTCCATTGAGTCAATGATGCCATCCCACCATCTTATCCTTTGTCATCCCCTTCTCCTCATGTCTTCGATCTTTCCCAGCATCAGAGTCTTTACCAGTGAGTCAGCTCTTCACATCAGGTGGCCAAAGTTTGGAGCTTCAGCTTCAGCATCAGTCCTTCCAATGAGTATTCAGGATTGCTTTCCTTTAGGATTGACTAGTTTGACCTCCTTGTTGTCCAAGGGACTCTCAAGAGTCTTTTTTAGCACTACAGTCTGAAAGCATCAATTCTTTGGTGCTCAGGCTTCTTTAGAGTCCAAATCTCACATCTGTACATGACTGCTGGAAAAAACCATAGTATTGACTATAAGGACCTTTGTTGGCAAAGTGCTCTCTGCTTTTTAATACACTGTCTAGGTCTATTATATCTTTTCTTCCAAGGAGCAAGCTTTAAACACTAGGGTGAAGAAACAGACAACAGATTATTAAGCAAATAATAATTATAAGAACAGCAAATGAAATAAGTTCTTTGAAAGAAATACAGTAGGAGATGATGTGATAAAGTCTGACTCCAGGTGGGGAGGACAGCTTATGTTGTCTGAGTGGTCAGGACCAGCTTCACTGAGGAGGTGGTACTTGGACTAATGTCCAAAGGCCAAGAAAGAACAGGCCACGTGGAGATTTGAAGAGCAAGAAATTCAAGAGAAGAAACAGCGAGAAGAAAACCCCTGATGAGGAAAAGCTTAGTGTTTTAAAAACAAACAAACAATAAAAAAAGTGATGGTAGAAAGAACAGAAGAAGGAGAAAGTAGAGACAGATGAGATTGGAAACTTTGTGAGGTTTACAGTCCTTGGCCAGGAGATGAGGTTTTGTTCTGGGAGCTGAGGGATATGTTTGGAGAATTTTAAACAAGAGGATGACAGTATTTAAGTTTAAAAAGGAGTATTTTTGCTACTATACAGAGAATAATTATAAGGAGGAAAGAGAATAAGCCAGAAATCTGGTTCAATATTTTGTTCCTTATTAATTAGAATGATTATAATTATAAAAAAGTGAATAAGAATATATTATCAATACACAAACAATTCCAGAATGATTCTTTCATCTCACAAATCCCATTCAGGAACCAGGGTCTTGCCATCTTTTAGCAGGTTGTGCTCAGCATATTAACTTGGTTCTCAAGGTTCTGTTCTCATTTACCAGACAGCTGCCTCAGTTCCAGGCATCTCACGTAGACACACACGTAGTTGACTGAGGGACTGTCCTCTAGTGATTCTCTTTATTAGCAAGGGAAAACTCTTTCCGAAGCCCCTTCCTAGAGATCAGGATTGAGATACATGTCAAGGGGGACTAGGATGATCAAAGTTGTGTTAAACCCTCTATGGTTCTCTCCTTTCCCTGAATGCATAGAAAGACAAATGTTGAACAAAATCAAGACTTATCAACAAGGAAGAAGAGAGGCAACTCACAGTGTCTCCTGTGATTGATTGGATTACTCTGAGTAATTACTCTGAATAACTCAGATAAGTTTTAAACACCTTGTTAAACTATTTTTTGTCAGAAAGGAGATGTTGGGTAACTATATATATATATATATATATATATATTTTTTTTTTTTTTTAATCATAGTCTAGATTGAATTTTAGAAACACTATAATTGATAGTAGGTCTTCCTGAGTTTGTCAGTTAACATCTTCTTGATCACTGAGCTCTCTTTTGTTGTCTTTGGGTCTGAGACAAAAGATGGTAACTGGCAAGTAAGAGTGACATTGTTGCTGCTCATGGTTGGTCCATCTGAGACTGATATGAGTCAATTCAAATCATCATCTCCGGGTCCACTCCCTCATCCTCTTTGTCATTTTCATCTTGCTTATGAATGTGCCCATCTTCATCTGTATATGATGGTGACCTGACAGTTCCTCTCCTCCTGAAATCAGCTGGCATTGCTCTCTTCTGATTGCCCTTGCTCTAGCTTCCTTTGGCCAAGGTTCTGGCCCTGCAACTTTGTCATGAAACTCTGTGCTTATTCTTTTGTCTTCACTGCTGCTGCTGACCCCTTCCACAGCACTGCCAATCTTCCGTTTAGCTGGAAGAGGGCTGTTTCTTAGGGAGCCTCCAGACTGCAGTTCTGGATTCCTTTCTGAAGCCAGAGTGCTACTTCTATCCTATGAGGTGTCTCATTGCTGTCATAACACAGCCAGTATAGTCATTTCTTACTCAAGTTAGCTTGTGTTTGATTTCTGTCACTTGTTACCAATGTTCATGACTAAATATACTTACCCTGAGTAGATTGTATTCTAGATGAGAAGAGGTAAGTATAGATAAGTAAGGATTATAAAGGAAGAGTGCCATGTCCTATTGAATCAGCTGAGTCAGGGACAGTGCTGGGCAGAATTTTCTGGGCTGTCAGTTTGGTAATCCTTCTACTTGCTTGAAGCCTGTGAAATTTCTTTCCCTATCCAGCTTCAGTCATTATTTAAAATCATTCAAGTCAATGTCACTAGGCTCTCTCAAGAGAAGCAGGCAATTGCAAAGTCGACTCTTGTATGTGACTTCTGTAACCTACTGTCAGGCTTTATTGAGTTGCTCAACTGTAAGTGCCTTTTAGCTGGACACTGGGTCTGGTTATATGTACATATCAGGTAAATAACGACCCAACCAGAAAGATTCAAGAAGAAATTACAAGACCCTCTTGCTTTTCATATTTCCATAAACAGCTGAAGTCACAACATCCATAAAAGAAGCAAAATCCGACTGTCATCTAGGAGAGAGGAAGGGCATATAGCAACTCATTATCGTATCCTCTTGAATTTGTTGACAGCATCAGCTATAAATTGAGTCACTCAGCATGGTAGAAGGAAATGGTAGAAGCAAGAACACTCCAGTGTTCTTGCTTGGAGAATCCCAGGGACGGGGGAGCCTGGTGGACCACTGTCTACGGGGTCGCACAGAGTCTGACACGACTGAAGTGGCTTAGCAGCAGCAGCAGCAGAATAAAAAGCGGAGAAGCCAATGGCGGAGAAGTATTGGAGAACCTACTCCAGTACTGTTGCCTGGGAAATCCCGTGGTCAGAGGAGCCTGGTAGGCTGCAGTCCATGAGGTCAAGAAGAGTCGAACACAACTGAGCAACTTCACTTTTGCTTTTCACTTTCATGTGTTGGAGAAGGAAATGGCAACCCACTCCAGTGTTCTTGCTTGAAGAATCTCAGGGACAGGGGAGCCTGGTGGGCTGCTATCTCTGGGGTCGCACAGAGTCAGACACGACTGAAGCAACTTAGCAGCAGCAGCATGGTAGGGGCCACAGACTGGGTACATTTTGATAATGCTGATGATTGACTGAAACAGTTCAGGACAAGATCATAGACTCTTCAGATGAAAGGAATCCTCAGGTATGTTTCATTTTCTGCCTAAGACCATGTAGTCCAGGGATGCTTAATTTAAATTCTAGACTTCAGGGAACTTAGAGATCTGCTAAAATAATATGTATACTTTATAAGTCTGGGCAATTTTTGATAAAGAAGATTGTTAAAGTTTCCATTAGATTCTTAAAATGGGCCTGTGACTAAATAGTTAGTCGTTGAGGCCAACCTCATCCCCTCCCGTGTGTGGGTTCTTGCAGCATCCCTTTCCATGTATGAACACTCTAGTTGGAGAACCCTTCTTCCCTCCTCCTGCTCTCCTCTTTTCCTTTTGAAAAGCAGCCAGTTTGGTGCCAGCTTCTCAAACTATAGTACTCAGAGCCGTGAGGTATGTGAAGAGGGATGGGAGCTCTAGGATAAACCAGGACCATCTTCCCAGAAGGAAACTGTCACTAGAAGATTTGGACAAAAACATATTTTCATATTTAAGGACAAATCACATATATGATGATAGAGTGAACATCTACAATTTACATGGCTTTGTAAGTTAGAACATGAAAGTTACACCCAGAAGCTCCTCTGGAATCTTCCCTCAGCCATAAAATAAGGCTAATAAAATGCCCCACTGTGTTGTGGGCTTTAAGGAAATGAGGACTGAGGGGTGCCTGGCTCACTATAGGCCTGTTCTCAATGGTACTACCCCCCCCAACCCCGCCCCTACGACTTATATGATGAGCTGAAATCTGCCTCCAGGAAACTAGTCCTAGTTCTGTCTTCTGGGGCCTTGGGATTGTGGATAGCCATCTTTTCCCTTCCTTCAGTACAGTTCTTTGGTTGCATTAAAAAATTGTGGTAAAATATGCATAACATAAGCTACATTCTAACCCCCTTCTGCAAGTGCCCCATTCTGTGGCCTTTAGTACCTTCACAGTGATGGGCGACCATCACCATTATCTAGTTCCAGAGCCTTTTCATCACTTCAAATGGAAGCCCTGTGCTGGTGAAGCATCACTTCCTTCTCCCTTCCCTCCAGCGCCTGGCAAACACTACCCTGCTTTCTGTTGCTGTGGATTTGCCTGCTCCAGATATCTCACGTAAATGGAATCCTACAGTATGTGGCCTTTTGTTTCTGGTTTGTTTTCCTTGAGCTCAGAGAAATAAAGGGACCAAGAGACTTTAGGTGAAAGAAAGGCCTAAGGGACTGACAAGTGGGGAGGGGCACTAAGGGATTGACAAGGGTGAACACAACATATTTGGCCTCATACTGTAGCCCCAGGTCCTGGCTTTTATGCCTGGCTCTCAGAGTCCAGCCCTGCTGCTGTGGGCACACAAGGCCTGGCAAGACCATCACTGCCAGGCATCTGAATATCGAGTCTAGGCCAGAGGCGTCTGTCAGATCCAAGGGCGGCTTGGGCAGCACGTGCTCAGGAAGCAATCTTTCAAGCTCGCCGAGTCCAGCTGGATGCCATGCTCTGTTTATCCTTGTATGGCACAGTGGAGCCTCGTTATAGGAGCCGCACTTGCCTGAACATTCACAGGGAAGGCAAACCAGACTGGCCTGGCCGTCGTGGCCCTTGGAAAAGCAGAAAGGCTGCTCGTGTGTGCAGCCAGCACGCTGCATGGGTAATTAAATCACTCCCAAGGAAAATCTTGTTTGAGCACTAAAGGTCACGGCTATGATTCGTCTGTGATTCTTTGTCAATACGTTTTTCTAACCAAGTACCACATAAAGAGTCCATTATATGGGCTTCGGGGCTGCCTGCTTGCCCAGGGATGGGAAGGAAAAAATTTGTGGGCTGGCCCTGTTACATGCACCATTTAACACAGCACAATTGCCCTCCCTCCTCGAGGAGTCTGCCTTTTGTTGACTCAGGTCCTAATTCATGTGGGGGGAGTTTGGTGTAACTAGAAGTTTAGGGTCTCATAAAAGGCTTTAACTAGTTTCACAAAGATACTCACAGATGCCTGAACAGTAAACACTGGAAAGGCCCAGCGCTGGGTTAGAAGTTGGGAGAATGGAGCCTGAATTGTGTTTGTGTTTTGCTTTAATGGTTCCAGTAAATGACTAGGCTAAACCCAGGATTTATGCTTTCCCCCTGGGTCTCCCCTATCCTTTCTCACACAGAGCACCAGAAAAACCACTGGATCAAACTCGGACTTAGGGCTTGAGAGTTGGGGGCATTTTCAGAGGTCTTTGAGGAACCTGGTGTTGGATGGCAGCTCAAGCAATTGGCCCCCCTGTGGGAGCAGGTGAACCACACTGCCTTGCTGTGACAACCCAGCCCTCCAGAAGGAAAGGAGAATTCCTAGTTGCTCAGGGACAGTCCAAGTGGAGGAGCTTCTCCTCCTTTGGAAACTCCAGCTCAATCCCCACCCCCTCCATGAAACCCTAAATAGTGTAAAGTTTTATTTTTCTCTGAAGTAAAGTTAAGACCAAGGTAAATGGCAGCTTCATGACAACGTCGGAGACCCAGGTGCCTTTGATCTCTCTGCTGTTCCATTCTTTAGTGTGTGGGCCACGTGTTAGCTGGGACTGCACCTGCTGCATGTAGTGTAAAAAACAGAAAAATATGTCCTTTTAATTTTTCCTCTTCCATGAAAGAAGTCTGGAGGCAGGGATTGCCTTGAAGGGGTCAGACTCCTTCCAAGTGATCACTCTGCTGTTTCTGGGGTGGTGTTCTCATCCTCAGGGTGTCCTAGCTATCAGATCTGAGTTCTAGGCAACTTGGTAGGGAAGGAGAAGGGTATACTCTGACTTTGTTAATGTTATTTTAAAAAAAAAGGCCCAGAGTTTAGAGGCTGGGGAGATGACTGTGATTACCAGTAATTGAGATCAAACTAAGATGAAGTGGTGATTTTATTGATTTATTCTATCTAAAATGCATGAAGAAGAATGAGCCCACAAATGTGTGAGTCCACGCTTAGAGTCAGGATGCTGGGTTCACATCTTACTTGGTAATCAATGTGACCTTAGGCCTCAATTTTCTCATTTATGCATCAAAGGGGTTAGATTTTCAAAAAACCAGATCATAAAGCTGGGCTCCCTTAAATTAAGGATGAATGAACCAAAATGGGTTCACTGGCAGGTTAGGTGTCCACCAAGAGGATGAATCCATAGCAAAATGCTGAGTGGAATCTAGGAAATGGAGCAGAAAAGGAGAGAGCCAGTAAGGTAGGACAGCTAGCATGTGAAGCTAGAGATGGTAGGCTGCGGAGGAAATGGAAGAAACGCATTTGGGATTGAGGAAGCCAGAAATCACAGTGTGTCAGTCGCTTAGTCATGTCCGACTTTTGCAACCCCGTGGACTTTAGCCCACCAGGCTCCTTTGTCCGTGGGATTCTCCTGGCAAGAATACTGGAGTAGGTTGCCATTTCCTTCTCCTGGGGCTCTTCCTTACCCAGGGATCAAACCTGGGTTTCCTGCATTGCAGGCGGATGCTTTACTGTCTGAGTACTAGGGAAGCCTTAAATCACAGTGCTGCTGCTGCTAAGTCACTTCACTTATGTCCGACTCTGTGCGACCCCATAGACGGCAGCCCACCAGGCTTCCCCATCCCTGGGATTCTATAGGCAAGAACACTGGAGTGGGTTGCCATTTCGTTGCTCAGTCGTGTCCGACTCTTAGCGACCCCATGGACTGCAGCCTACCAGGCTCCTCTGTCTGTGGGATTTTCCAGGCAAGAGTACTGGAGTGGGTTGCCATTGCCTTCTCCTGGGGTCAAATGACACTGCCTGAGAACTGATTCAGTGAAGGGGTGCCATCTGCCCAACACCCCTCTTCTGTCTGAGCTTTCTGGGTCTGAGAGAATTCCTCAAAGTGGGTAGAACCTCTCAGTTGAGGGTTCCATGGTGCTCAGATCTCCTACAGCTTAAAATGGCTGTTGGTCTAAGTTGAATCCAGAGGTGATAAAAATGCTGAGGAAATGTAGCTGGCTTGGGAGCTGATGCCTCTGACCCCTCTGGTCCTCCCTGATCTTGAAGTGAAGCTTCACTGACTCTGGAATAGGAATGGGCATGACTGGTTTCAAGATATTCAAGGGAAAACAGTTCTCTCTCAGTTCGAGATGAATGGGTTAATCCAAACCAAAAAACCATGGAGAATTTCTGAGAGGAATTGTGTCATCTGGCTTTTAAGATGATGAGACTTGTGTGGTATTTCTCTCTGATTCTCAGGAAAGAAAAGATTGAGTGAGAATGAGCAAAGACAAAGAAACCATGCAGAAGGAAATTAAGGGTTGGGTTTTAAACCTCCATGCAGGCAAATATTCTGTGTTGAGGAAGGTGATTTTTTAAAATACTTTCTGAGGATGCCAGAGTTTTTCAGATACTCTCAAGTAAACAAACAGAGTCAGGTGCATGCTTGCAAATAGTTTCTTCAGCTCTCCATGAGCTAGGATTTCAAAAGTCTCCAGAAATCACTGTACTCTTCAACTACATTCTCTGTAATTACTCTGCACAGAATATGCACTAGTTCCTGATACTCTTATATTTGATTTGATTGATGGCATGTGCAATAGAGAGGCAGGATCAGGAGAATAAAACAGGGCTGTGTTTCCTGCAAGAAACTAGCCCCTATCCCTCGAGTAATGAGCATTTATTCTATTGGGGATGGGGGGTGGTGGTGGGAGTGGAAGATGGAAAGAGAGGATTTCTGAAGGGGCCGTGGATCAATCCAACATGCTGAGCTGTACTGCAGTCAACTAAACCAGATGGAATTTTCTGGTATGATGAGAAAAACTGAGAGTAGTGTAGTGTTTCAGCAAAACTAAAGGGCATTTTTATTTGCTTCTCTCTTGTATGTCTTGTGACTATCAAAAAATAGAATCAGGACGTGCTTTGGCAGTTAGAGATTTCTATATTTCCAGGTGGAGGTGAATAATTTATTAGGATCTATTTACAACAGGTGGAGTTCCTTTTTTCATGTTAGGAAAAACTACCTTGTTGACAAAGTAAATAGCAAATGAGTCCAAGGACCCTGAAAATGAATGTTTGGAGGGTTTGCAATAATATCTTGAAAGTTAAATTGTCAAATACCCATGATTTAAAATACATTAATTTCATCCAGTTTATAGTTTAAGTAGTGAAGAAACAACATTGATTTTCTCTAATCTGCAGAATTTAAAAATTTTTTTGAGGAAAATAGAGCAATATGAAATTTGGGCAATATTCTACTAAATGGAGAAAAGTCAATGAACAGGATGGAGGTTATCTTCCATGGCATATTTTCAGGAATTACAATGTGTATTGGTTTTTGTTAAGGTTGCAAGGTAGATACATGAGTAAATGAATGAATAAAAGGTGATCTCTGATTTTAAGAAGGCAAGATACATTCAAAAATATAACACATGGTTGCCAAAGGCTAATTGAGAAGCCTCAGTTGTGTTCAGAGCTTCACCATCTGCCTGCTACCCCAGGAATAGAAACTTGGGGTCATCTTTAACTTACTCCTTTCCTTTGTTCCCTACATGTGTTCCTTGATTCCTCCCCGTGGAATTCCCTCCCTCACCTGATCTTCCCATCCCTCAAGACCAAGGTCAAATGTCGACTTCTGCACAGAGACTTCCCTCATGTCCTCAGTACAAACTAACTTCTGAGGCTTAAATCTACTTGCAGATTTCTAGTGATCTAGGGTGGACCACATGGAGACTGCCTTTGGCCCAGGTTGGATAAAAGAGAAGAGAATAACAGAAGGTTTTCTTTTCATCTGTAAGACCAGAGCTGAACTGACTCATTGACCTTCCACCAGAGGCATTTTCAGGCCAGCTGTTCACACCTTCATACCTCACCTGTCTGACAGGAAGAATACAAAGGGGTAGGTGTGCGTCTCCTCAGAAGAATCCTGAGTTTGTAGACTACACTAGGAGGGAGTGAGAGAGACAGCAAGACAGAGAGAGACACAGTGAGACACACACACACAGAAACAGAGGGAACGAGGCTGGAATGGGCCCTATCCTGGAAGGAAGCGGGCTCAGAGCATCCCACTTCTTCAGCTTCATGATGAAACCAATGCAGCAGGACAGTGTAATATTGAGTGCTGTCGCTTCAGTTGTGTCTGACTCTCTGTGACCCTATGGACTGTAGCCCGCCAGGCTCCTCTGTCCATGGGATTCACCAGGCAAGAATACTGGAGTGGGTTGCCATTTCCTCCTCCAGGGTCAAGATCTTCCTGACCCAGTGATTGAACCCGTGTCTCTTAAGTCTCCTGCATTGGCAGGTGGGTTCTTTACCACTGGCGCCACCTGGGAAATTGAATATTGACCGTGTAATAATGGGACACAGCAACTGCTGTGTTTCTCCCTCAGTGAATTCCTGTGATCTTTGGTTCTTTCCCATTCAGTCAGTGATAGACCTTGCTTAGCACTCCAAGAGATGAGAACCTCAAAGAGCAAAGAAGCAGTACTTGGTTTTTTGAAACTTATGAGAGCAATAAGAGTCTTGAGAGATGGAGGTGAAGGAAAGCTTTGGGGTCTGTGTGAATCAGAAGTAAGAGTCTGGGGAGACAAGCCAGCTTCATCCCCCTATCTGAACCAGAGGAAGATTCCTGGGCATGGGCAACTGGGTAGTTGAATTCTGGGCAGTGACTGAGGCCCCAGCTTCAGGAGTGGGGCCCCCAGCATAGAATGGACCAGTATCTTGCTTCACAGGTGAAGCCCAGGAAGATATTAAGCTTCTCAGTTTTCTTGTCCCATTCACCTTGGCACTTGGCATGTCTCTCATTAAAGAGAATCTAAGGTGGCCCCACCAATCCTCCACAGCCCCAGGGTAACATGGAAAAAAAAAACCCATCTGCCTTCTACCACCTTAGAGAAGGCTTCTCACCTATCAGAGAGGACCAGTGAATGTGAGGACCACTGAATGTGGTGCTCACCTAGGGATCTATGACACCCTCAGGAATGCCAGAGCAGAGAGACACAGGTGACCAGGACTGGGGCATGCACACCTTCATTCCGGGGAAGGACCTGGTGGAGAGGTGATGGTGGTTGAGAATTGGTGGTCAGGGATTCCTCCTCCTGACCAAAACAGCTCTACACAACTCAGTGGGACATGAACACAAATATTTGTAAATAGAAAGAAAATCCTGCTTTGCCTGAGCTTATCCTAAAATGAAGTTTCTCTTACCATGAAGAAGTGGGATTTGAGATAGAACTATAAAACTAAACAACAATTTATTTATTTGTTCATCTCAATTTGCAGCCTAAAACATTTCATACCTGCTGTACAAAGTATTGCATACTCTTGAGTGTTGTGTCTCCTCACTTACTGACAGAATAAAAGAGCCCCACCTATTAGTACAACTGCTGACAAAATGCTCTTAAACCTGACCAGCTCTCCTTGGAGGTGAGCTGAGTTTGGGGGGGTGGGGGAAGGGGGGCATTGGGCAGGGGGAGGAGACCTGAGCCTCCACTAGAGGCCACCAGACACCACAGAGCAGCACACTGCTGTCTGGTTCACCGTTAGCCACTTCAGTGGAGTTCTTGCAAGCCACTTAGTGGAAGACTGTGTCATACCGAGTCTTAGCCTAAACTTGCACCCTACCCTCTATTTGCACTGAAACTTTTGGTGTGGATTAAGAGAGACTTTCCTTTTAGAGAGCTTTGGTAAAAGATTCTCCTTGAGAGGAAGGAATGTTTCATTACTGAAATCTGTTTTTTTGCAAATGGTTCTTTTCTTACAGAGAAGCTGATAACATAAAAACTACTAGGCATAGTCTCTGGTGTTCTCAGAGATATTAGAGATGATTGAGCTGTCATTATAATTGCAGGGGCAGAGCCTTTTTCATTGGACTTTTGATTGATTGCGTTGGATGCTTGTCAGTTACCATGAGAAGTTCCTGGATTCGGGAACAGCAGGAAGATGCTTTACCTTTGCCTGTTTCTGGGACGTGTAAGCACTTCAAAAGCCATCTCTTCAGCACTTGGGTACCTAATCAATTGTGTATCTCAATTATGATTTTTTGATACAGTCTCTTGAGTCTTAGGTGTTAGATACAATGAACATGATGAGTAGCTTGGAAATGCTCTCCTGTCCTGTCGAAGTGAGCGGTTAGCATCCTTTCTGTGGCCCAAGGCCCGTGTGCATGCGTATCAACTCACTTCAATCATGTCCGACTCTTTGTGACCCCAGGGACTGTAGCCTGCCAGGCTCCTCTGTCCGTGTGATTCTCCAGGCAAGAATACTGGAGTGGATTGCCACACCCTTCTCAGGGAAGCTTCCCGACTCAGGGATCGAACCTGCATCTCCTGTAGCTCCTGCCTTGCAGGTGGATTCTTTATCACTGAGCCACCAGGGAAGCCAAGGCCTGACACCCTCCTTAACAGTTATCTCGTCTTAAAACCAGATTAAAACCCTTCAGTGGATCCCCGCTGAGTGCAAACTCCTTAGCCTGGGATCTGAGGGCTTCATTAGCTAAAGGTTGTCTTGATGTCAGCTGTCGCCTGGCATACCCTCTTAGCCTGATACTCTAGCTATGGAAAAATGAGTGTTGTTCATGGAACGCACCAGGTTTCTTCCACACCTTTGTGCTTTTGTGTATACTGGTACCCAAAATATCCTTCCCCTTTGCCCATCTAGTAAAAACCCACTTGATTTCAACACTTACCCCCTCCCTAAATTCTTCCCTGAACTTCTAAGAAATCCCAACTCTATATCCCTTATAATACTTCTGGTGCCTCATGTTTATAGACTCTTTAGGGCTTTGTTGTCTTGATTTTATCATGTGGCTGTCACCATTTCTAGAAAGAACTCTAAAGGCAAGGGCTACATCCCAGCTTGCTGTGTGTGCCTAATGCCTGGTGTCTAACCCTCAAGAAGTGTTTACTGAGTAAATGCAGTGGGCTTTGATTTCTGCAAAAATTTTTTAGTATTGCTAGTTTGACAATATGACAGGTAACTCTTTTCCAGGAAGCTGGATGTGGCTGTATTGAGGAGAAAGATTTCAGCTCATGATTGGGAAGACTTTGACTTCAGGTCAAAGGAACCACTGAATTATCACCATCAAAAAACTGGGAAAAGAATTTTAATGCAATTCGTCATGTATGGTCTCATTTAAAGAGATTTTATTGCCATTAGCAGGTCAGCCAACCAAGACCACACCCTCATTTGAGAAGCTCCAAAGAAGTTCTTAAAATTAACTTCTGGAGAAGCCTTGCTTGAAGGGTAGGTTCCAAGCAAACTGTAACACTGGGGACATTTGCCTTTACTCAGCAATTTTTCCTCTTCCCTCATTCCCACCCTGATCTTTCAGATTGCTACTAAGAGATTCAAGGTACCCCTTTGACTTCCTTTTGAAGATCATGATTGAATACTTTTGATTATTAATTTGCCTTATGAGATCTTTGGGCTTCTGGAGGTCAGGAAAGTATATCATGTTTACTTTTTCAGGTAAACATGAAAATATATCATGCTTATCCTTGGGCTCTATATAGTGCTATCATGAAAGTGAAAGTGTTAGTCTCTCAGTCGTGTCTGACTGTTTGTGAACCCACGGACTGTACAGCCCACCAGACTCCTCTGTTCATGGAATTCTCCAGGCAAGAATACTGGAGTAGGTAGCCATTCTCTTCTCCAGGGGATCTTCCTGACACAGGGATTGAACCCAGTCTCCTGCTTGCCGATGGATTCTTTACCATCTGAGCTACCGATAAATGTTAGTTGAGAGACATCCATGGCAGTCCAGTGGTTAAAACTTCACCTTCTGATGTACAGGGTACAGGTTCAATCCCTGGTCGGGGAGCTAAGATCCCACATGACTGAAAACCAAAACATAAAACAGAAACAATATTGTAGCAAATTCAATAAAGACTTTAAAAATGGTCCACATAAAAAAATTCTAAAAAGATGTTAGTTGGATAAGTGTATAAATAAAAAGTATAAAGATTTCCGACCTCGTACTATGTTTTAAGAAATTTCCTTGAATTTTCCTGGAAAAGACTATTCTATTTTTCTAATTTTTAGATTAAGCAAAAGCACACAAAACTTAGCACTCTTCTCACGATTGCCCTTATTCACTAGTGGAACTGGAAGATTTTATACCCTCCGTCTGTGGAGTGCTTTATAGTTTTAAAAGGCATAATCACCACCTTTTCTCTCATTCAACCTTTCTAATGACCCTGTGAAAGAAGTGTTACTCTCAGCAGTTTACCAATGAAAAAACTGGTGCTCAGAGAGGTTAGCAACACCCGTGATGCGCAGCTAGCAATTTCCTGAGCCTGAACTAGACCTTCTTTTGAAGATAACTCGCTCTCCATAGGTTTGCACAGAGTTGGACACAACTGAAGCAACTCAGCATGCATGCCTGCATTGGAGAAGGAAATGGCAACCCACTCCAGTATTCTTGCCTGGAGAATCCCAGGGAGGAGCCCGGTGGGCTGCTGTTTATGGAGTCGTACAGAGTCGGACAGGACTGAAGCGACTTAGCAGCAGCAGCAGCAGCAGCAGCAGCAGCAGCAATGTTCTTTTCATTATAATACACAGCCTTCCCAGCTTAGTCACTGCTGGGCCTAGTGAGGTCTCTCCTGGTAAGGCAATGCCAATTTTGGATGCAAATTTAATTGAAATGTCTTTAAACATGAGGCTGCTATTAGTGTTTTCCATTGTCCTAAGAGTTATGTAGTAAATTATCCTAAAAGCATCCCTGTGTTTCAGATACTTTGTTAATAGTACACATACTACAAAACAGAATCACTAAAATACTCTTGACTCTCTGCTGATACAGTGTATGCAAAATACGCTATACACTCTGAACTTTTCACTTAAACCTAAGAGCATTAGGAAAATTCAGTAAAGTGAAGATATCTACAGTCTCTTCAATTTTGTATATTTGCTCTATCTGTAGTATTAGGCAAATATGAAACTTTGTCATATCTATGCAATGTTTAACAATGAAATACTTGGGAAAATAGCAAACCAAATGCATGTTGTGCAGTAAATTAGGAAATTTGACTTTTTATAACCTTGGGCATTGTCAGATTTTCTACAATGCTTCTAAATCCTTTTGCTTTATGGTTTTCATATATCTGCTAGAGATAAGTGTATGTAAAATTGGATATTTTCCAGGCAATATGTCTTTCATTTGTAGCTCTTGAAGAGCTCAGCTATATGCAGTAATGTATTTGTGTTTTAGAATGCTGACTATGGGATAAAGTACTACACTTAAATATACAATACTTCTACCAACATTCCTTAAACTATTTGAATAAACATGGCTGTGACTTCTATATAATTTATTGCACTCTGTCAAATCATGCTTATAACTCCCACTTTGTATTTTAGAAATTTGAAAACGTATATTATTTCTACTACTAGAATATGGTTTCCTTGAGGGCAACATCTGTAACATTTACAACTGTGTTTAGCTACCAGTAGCAGAAAAGTTTGCTAAAAGGCTGAAACAAATAGGGTTGAATCATTTCATAGAACAATACACCCAGAGGAAAGCAGCCACTAGCGTTCACTAATTATATTAGAGCAAACTTTTTGCAGTTTTCTTGGTCTTTTCCTCATGTTGTTACCTCATAGTTGCAAAAGGGCTACTGTCCCTCCAGTCATCAAGTCATCACTAAGGGCAGAAAGAAGGGGAAGTAGGCAGGAGCTATTTCCATCCTTTTTATCTCTCAGAAACCTGCTAGTAGACTTTTGACTTACTGTCTCCTGGCCAGAGCCATGACCTGACCACTCTCCATTGCAACAAAGGCTGGTAAAGTGCATATTTAACTTTTGAAGCTTTACTGGGGGAAGGTGGTTGGGAGGGACTGTTGGCTCAGCCAACCAGCAGTCATCTCCCTGAATCTCCTGTAGCTCTAAAACTGTGCTTAAACTGCATAGGTACTTTAAATGGATAAAATCACTTCATTATAATCCAATTTAGGGATTATTATGTTGGCTTTGTTGCTGTAGGTTTTCAGGGGAAAAGAACTAGTGTGAGTGCCTGTGATGTGCTAGTAGGCAGTCCACGTGCTTTGAATCATTTAATCCTCAGAACAATCCCCATTTTACAGCTAAGAAAACTGGAACTCAGGTGGATTAAGAAGCTTGAGGTTCTAGTTAGTGAGGTGAAAAGACACTTTTCAAACACATCCGTCTGATGCCAAAGCCCAAGCTATCTCTAGTCTACCACCTGACTCTTGAATGATTCAGATCACATGTTAAGATCACCCTAGTATGCTGGCACATCCTTCATATTCTTTATAATTGTGAAATGGAAAGTCTGACTCAATACTGTCAGTGACTTTCTGTGATACAGTCATAGGCTGTAACATCATTAGACATTCTAAACTACGTTTGTTTTTAAAAAAGTATGTCTGTTTAAGCAGAGGTTAAATGAACTTCCTAGTTTGGGTTGAGTGGGAGGTAAGGCTTATGCCGGTCTCTGCTACATTTAAGGGTAGAGGCGGCACATCACCTTGGATCTGACTTTGTGCAGGGAAGGGTCATTTCCATGGTGCTTCTTAGTTATGCAAACTGAAGGTGAATACATACTCCTTGCTCAAGGAGGGCAGAAGGACCTTTTGTGGCTTCCTTTGGAGAGTTAACCTGAGTCCAAAGCCTTCAGGCCAGAGGGTGCTGAGACTTCAACCCTTGCTTCTGAGATTGGTATTAAGGAAACTGATTGGTTGGTCCACTGGCAGAAGACACCAGTGGATTAAAGACAGTTCCTCCAAAGGAAGTTTGAGATGCGAGCAGAGCCAACGCAGCATGTGGCAAAGATTCAGGGGTCCTCTGGTAGGGTGACCTAAACTGGGGAACAGGACTGAATAAATGAATAGAGACTGGGAGCACCAGGCCTCCCCAGAGCACACTAAGCACTGAGACAGCTGGTAGAACTGGTCCTCCTCTGTGACATCTTGCAGCTGTAGGAGGCTATAGCAGCAGTGGACTGCCAAACTCTACAGTTCTCTGCTTGCCTGGGGTCTGGTCAAGACAATGTCCCTGTGCACTGGGTAAGCCCAGGAGCTTTGGAGTGGGCTGTGAGAATCCAAGCAGGAAATCCCCAGTTTGCACCTCCACAGGGTTAATATAGGGTCTAAAGTCATGCTCTGGGGAAGAAGCAACTGTATTTTATAGGGAGTTTATCTTTTATGGGGGCTTCCCAGGTGGCTCACTGATAAAGAATCTGCCTTCAATGTAGGAGATGGAGGTTAGATCCCTGGATCAGGAAGATCCCCTGGAGGAGGAAATGGCAACCCACTCTAGTGTTCTTGCCTGAAAAATCCCATGGACAGAGGAGCCTGGTGGGCTACAGTTCATGGGTCACAAAAGAGTCAGACACAACTGAGTAACCTATAACCAAGTGTAGATTATACCTTGAAAGTCAATAACAAAAATACTGCTCTGCTGATGAATTGATATTATATTTCCAGGCCTACAGGTGGAGGCAGATAAAAGCACAGCTAGATAATTTGATATTAAATTGTTGGGTCTGGAACCTAGAGGTGGAGAAAAATGTTCATAAAGGCGTCTCTTTCAGGGGAAGCGAGTCCTGATGCACAAAGACAAGACAGAAAGGGAGATTACAGAACACTCCAGGGGGTCAGTGTGTGTGCACACACAGAAAGCATAGAGTGACTACATTGATAGGAAACAAGGGGTGGAACAGATGGGAGCAGAGATTACTGGGGTTAACTATGTAATTTATTATTTGTATTTGAATAGGTAATATGTTCACATGTTCAAAATTTGAATCATTCAAAATCATATATAAAGGTGAATTCATTCCTGTCCTACCCACTCAGTTCCTTACCTTAGAGGCAACCAGGATTTGAGGTCCTTACACACCTCTGGAGAGAGATTCTATGCATATGTAAGTAAGTGTGTGTGTGTGTGTCTGTGGCTGCAACATTTACATAGTTGGTTTTATAGCACATATATCATTTTCCATCTTGCTTAAAAAACTCGGCAATATGATTTGGAGATCATTTCATATTAGTATAGAGGGGGCTTTGCCATTTGCTTTTCTTTCTTTAGAGCTTTGAACAACCCATTGCTGGATGTGCCGTACTTTAGCCAGTCCTCACTTTATGGGCATTTTTGAGTGTTGCCAATGTTTTGCAATGATTAGTCTTATATATACCTCCTGTGTGTGTGTGCGTGTGTGTGTGTGTGTGTGTGTGTGTGAGAGAGAGAGAGAGAGAGAGAGAGAGAGAGAGAGTCTTGCTAGCATAAAGATTTGTTTATAAGGATCCCGACTCTGCTCTGTAGCTACTAAACAGATCATGAAGGCTCCAATTAGATTTGCTCATGTGTGCTCAGTTGTTCAGTTATATCCGACTCTTTGTGACTCCATGAACTATAGCCCACCAGGCTCTTCTGCCCATGGAATTCTCCAGGCAAGAACACTGGAGTGGGTTGCCATTTCCCTCTCCAGGGGATCTTCAGATCCAGGGATCTAACCCATGTCTCATGTGTCTCCTTCATTGGTAGGCAGATTCTTTACCACTGAACCATCTGGGAAGTGGTTATTAGATTTAGTTGAGACTAAAAATCTCCCCTATAATGGTTAACAGGAAGGTTTGGAGAGCCATGCTTGTTTTCCATTTTGCCTCTCTGAGACTTCCTAATTTTCCCTCATAGTTTGGGGATGGATGACATTATTATTTTCAGACTGTAGTAAGAAAGCAGCCTAAGTAGATACCTCTAGATCTTCTAAGATTGGTTACTTATCACTCTCCCACAGTCTCTGCAGGTAAAGGAGATGTTTGATTTTAAATGCTCCTACTCAAAGACATCCCTTTCGTAACAAGTATAAGAAAGAGGCAAAATAGAGATTTTGGTAGCAAGGAGGGTTGGGCTGGGAGAGCAGATAATCAAGGCAAGGAGAAGCTGAAATTAAGACTTGTTATGGTGGATCTACTTGTGGATATTTGAGAGTCAGTTGTAATTGAATTTTTATTGTTCAATCAGAATGCAATATATCCACTGCCCTTTAAAATTTTTAATTGAGGAGACGTATTAAAGTTTTAAATTACTAGATCTATTTTGCCTTGATTGGCCACTATATAAAAGCAGGCAGAGTCCATCTATAGCAGCTCCTAATGGTTCTCTACCATCAATCAAAGTATGTTTCTCCATTTTATTTCTTGCCTCTACTATTAACTTGTCACTACCAACCTGCTTTTATTCTTTCACATGCTGTGTGATGGATTAAACTAGTTAGCTAGCCAGATAGATTATAAGGGATACATTAACACTTAGTATTTTTGACGGAGCACTGAGCCAAACAAAAGCTATTTCTTACAGAAGACAATGAAGCCTGCTGCTCTCCATGTGTCCGTGTGGTTCTCACTTTCTCTGAGTGGGTAGATAATAGCCATGTAATCATTTTAGTGCAGACGCATTTAATTAGCATCTTTCTTAACAGGTTTCTATTATTGCCTGATGGTCAGTTCTCTGAGTAGCCAGGATCATTATTTCAGGCTTTCCTCTCCGCTGCCCTGGGATCTATTTTTGGCAGAATGAATGAGAAATTCCTGAAGCAAACTAAGTTCATCAGGTTTTTGTTCCTAAGAAATGGACCTCTGGGTTTCTGAGCAGGCAACTTCAGAGGTTTTCTCCAGGTTCTCAGTGTTTTAGTGGCCTCAAGTACCTGACGTTTTATTTTCTGCTATTTAGAGGCAGGATCACATCGCCAGGCTGCTCGGCAGATACCTTGACACGTGCACCGCGAATCTGGGGCCTGGCCGCTGGCTCCGCCTCATCAGGTGAGACTGCTGGCCTGTGATTGGCCCCCAGGTGATCCTCATTGTGCTCAGACCCACACCCGTGCGCACAAGACACGTCAATGTATGGCAAAACGAATACAGTAATGCAAAGTAAAATAAAGTAAAAAAAAAAAATAAAAAAGACACCAGCTTGGTCTGAGTGGCTCTGATTGGTCCGCCTCCCCAGAGAAGCCACACCCTTTCTTTCCCCGCGATCTTGGGCAGGGTCGAGAAAGTCTTTGATTCTGCTCACTGAACCCAGTGACTGTTCCAGAGGGATTCTAACACCTTTGGTCACCTGGACCCACATCTTTGGTAATGTTTGGTGTCTAAGCGCAGGGCTCAGTTATATCGTCTGGCTTTCATACTTCCCTGTGAATTCCAAATTCCTGGGGCTGGCTCATTCGAGTCTAGGAGGAAAACAAACAAACAAACAAAAAAACTGGAAGGAGCCGAGGGAAAGGTTGGTTGTCTGTTTTCTGATCACCCCAGTTGTTCGGGAAAGCCATCCAGACCCGGAGCCCTGGTGCTGTAAGCTTGCTGCCGACTCTGTCACTGTGGCGGGTGGTAGTTGTGGAATGAAAACTGACCCCCAACACAAGTACCCAGAGGCTGGCCTGCGCCACACTGGCTAGCAAGGTGGGGCAGGTAGGGGATGAGAGTGGGCAGTGCAACTGGGGGCCTTTCCTCCTTGTTCTGGGCGGAGGTAGAGTCACGTCCACCTCTTTCCTCACAGAAGAGGAAAGGCAAGACTTAGAATATGCAGCTGCTTGGCTATCACTCCACATTGCTGCTTGACCTTAGTTCCCCTACCAGGGATTGAACCCAGGGCCTCAGCAGTGAAAATGCTGAGGCCTGACTACTGGACCAGCCAGGGAATTCCCCCCGTTACCTTCTACTGCTGCTGCTAAGTCGCTTCAGTCGTGTCTGACTCCCTGCAACTCCAGAGATGGCAGCCCATCAGGCTCCCTCATCCCTGAGATTCTCTGGTGGTAGTTGTGGAATGAAAACTGACCCCCAACACAAGTACCCAGAGGCTGGCCTGCGCCACACTGGCTAGCAAGGTGGGGCAGGTAGGGGATGAGAGTGGGCAGTGCAACTGGGGGCCTTTCCTCCTTGTTCTGGGCGGAGGTAGAGTCACGTCCACCTCTTTCCTCACAGAAGAGGAAAGGCAAGACTTAGAATATGCAGCTGCTTGGCTATCACTCCACATTGCTGCTTGACCTTAGTTCCCCTACCAGGGATTGAACCCAGGGCCTCAGCAGTGAAAATGCTGAGGCCTGACTACTGGACCAGCCAGGGAATTCCCCCCGTTACCTTCTACTGCTGCTGCTAAGTCGCTTCAGTCGTGTCTGACTCCCTGCAACTCCAGAGATGGCAGCCCATCAGGCTCCCTCATCCCTGAGATTCTCCAGGCAAGAACCCTGGAGTGGGTCGCCATTTCCTTCTCCAATGCCTGAAAGTGAAAAGTGAAAGTGAAGTCACTCAGTCGTGTCTGACTCTTTGGGACCCCATGGACTGCAGCCTACCAGGCTCCTCCATCCATGGGATTTTCCAGGCAAGAGTACTGGAGTGGGGTGCCACTGCCTTCTCCATACCTTCTACTAGTAATACTATTAAGGGTTGCAACAGGAACCAATGATATGTTCTGTGGGAATGACAATGGGGCCTCTTTCCAGGATTGTTTGAAACTCCAGGTGCCCCAATGACCCATCTTCATGTCATTCATTTCCCTGAAGGTAACATGCTATCTCACATTATTGATCTACCACATGCTGGTATTTTACATACCAGCACTAGGACTTGACTTCTAAGCTTGAAGAGCCTGCCTTTATATCATAGGTGCTGTTTTAGGTTATGCAAATCTTTCAGTCCTCACCATAACCTTGTATTGTAGGGCTCTTACCTTCCCGTGGCACCATTTTCCAACATCCGTTTTATTTTATTTTTTAAACTGTTATTTTGTATTGGAGTATAGCTGATTAACAAGGAATGTTGTGATAGTTTCAGAACAGTGAAGGGACTCAGCCACGTGCATACATGTATCCATTCTCCCCCAAAGTCCCCTCCCATCCGGCTGCCACATAACATTGAGCAGAGTCCCATGTGCTATACAGTGCTGCTGCTACTGCTAAGTCGCTTCAGTCGTGTCCGACTCTGTGCGACCCCATAGACAACAGCCCACCAGGCTCCCCCGTCCCTGGGATTCTCCAGGCAAGAACACTGGAGTGGGTTGCCCTTTCCTTCTCCAGTGCATGAAAGTGAAAAGTGAAAGTGAAGTCGCTCAGCAGTGTCTGACTCTTCGGGACCCCATGGACTGCAGCCTACCAGGCTCCTCCGTCCATGGGATTTTCCAGGCAAGAGTATTGGAGTGGGATGCCATTGCCTTCTCCAGTGCTATACAGTAGATCCCTCCAATAGCCTTTTTAGATCAAAGATGTCTGATAAGTTAACAGAAACAGCAGCAGCAGGTGCTACCAGTTGTTGTACTTATTATGTATCAGGCACTGTTCAAAGCCCTTTGCATATGTTGATTTAATCTCCACAACAACCTTATGAGCTGTGAGGAAGGTGTCATTATCTTCATTTCACACATAAGAAAAATGGAGCAGAGGTTAAATAAGTTTACCAGTCTCACCCACTGATAAAGCTTTCTAGCACTGCTACAAGCTAGATAGCATTATTACTGTTTTAAATGTTAATAATAAGAAAATCAATGATATTTAGAAAGCTCACTGAATTTGAGCAGATTGACCCAAGAGGAGGGTAGAATTAATTCCTCTTTCAGAGACAGAATTATTCTCTTGTTTAGGGAAATGCCTTAAGGAGCCTGTGTTTTTTTTTTGTTTGTTTGTTTGTTTGAAAGTAAGGTATCTGAGCATGCCTGGAATTGAAGTTAAAATATAGATGAGGAAACTGCTCTGCAGAGTCAATACAGGAAGTTTGGGGTTGTGCTTTGGCACCTTGAGATGGTAGAAGGACCTGCAGGAGAAGAAAGTAGGAATGGGTGAGAGAGAGAGTGGAGCTCAGTAATATGGTGGAAAGTTAGGCTCCTTGAAGGAAAGTAGTCATTGACAAATTCCCTGTGGAGGGAATGGCCAAGAAATCTCTTGGAACCAGGATAGTTGAAGTTCTTTCTACAGGTGTTACAGCTATTCTCTGTTGGACTCAAACCTTCAATATAAGATTGGTACTCACTCAATGTAGTGCTCCTGCTTTGGAGGAGTAAAAAGAGAGGACATGGGCCAGGCTTTCTAGACAAGTAACCAGCAGTGATAGGATTTAGACTCCTGGGCCATAGCTGGGAGTGAATCTGTCAGGTGGCAGCAGAGAAACAAGCTGAAGTTAGGCTCTCTTGGAAACAGATGGAAGGGCTCCACCTTTACCTTGCCCACAAAGGATGTGTATTCTTTCAGGTTAAGACCTGAAGTAACTGAAAGAGTTGTCTCAAATGGAACTAAACAACAAGGAAATTTATTATCTCCCACATTAGATGGTCCAGAGGTAGGGTGACTTCCAGTTGGTTGATTCAGTAACTCAACTGTGTCGTTAAAGATATAATGCTTATCACTGTCCTCTGCTATCTTCAGGCTGGGTATCATCCCTAGGGTGGTAGTGGGATAGCTGCAGAGGCTTCCTGCCAGCCTTGGAGCCTGGATTCCTATGGAATTAAGTTCTGCTGGACATAAACTCTTTCGTGTCATACCTACTACTTGTCATCACCAAAGGGCTGCCAATTGGTTTGATGGCTTTTCTTTGTAGAACTCATTTGTTCCTTAGCCTGTGTTCTCTGGTGGAATAAGGAGAAATGGGAGGTAGGGAGAGCTAAAACAGTCTTTTCTAGAAGAAAACAGTCACCACCAACCACAAATCCCCCAGGATTTGTGGAAAAAATGGTAAATTCCATGTTTGGGATAATAAAAGTACAAGGTGAGCCTGGAACGTTTTGTATAGGAAACAAGGAAACCTTCAAAGGCTTTGGGGGTTGTGTTAAAAATATTCAGGAGCCAACTTGAAGGACTCTTACTGGCCAAAGATGGAAAACTTTGAGAATCAAAAAGAATATAACTGTGAATGGATCAAGACACATTTTATATGTATAATTTATAATATATAAAAAATAATCAGTCACCTATGAGGAATGCTAGAGAACCAGTCCATTATTCTGAAACTAGGTGAAAAAGAAAGTGTCCAACTCTGTGACTGCATAGACTGTAGCCTGCCAGACTTCTCTGTCCGTGGAATTCTCCAGGCAAGAATACTGGAGTAGCTATTCAGGTAAATAAGCGCAAAGAACTCACTCTTTAATTTGTTTTTCCTGCATAAACTGTCCCATGGAGCAACCAACTATTTGAAAGTTATCTTTATAGAAAAATTCCAGTTGGTGAGGAGAATGATTGATTTAAAATATCAAGATCCCAATCCTTAATGTGATAATTGATCTAAGCAATTAACATCAGTGCCCAGTAAGATAGTTGACAAGCTGATAGGAAACTTTGTAATGGATAAATCAGGCTGGCAACTCCTGAACTCGTTGATCAATATTAACATCAGGTGTTATGTACCTCCTGATGTGATGCAATAGGAAGTACACAACCATCTATGAAGTCTTCTTGCCAAAAAAAACAAAAAAACAAAAAACACCTGACTGTAAATATAATCAAGCCTTCCAGTTTGCAGGAAATATTGGGGCATAGGAACAGAATATAGTATATGAACTTTTAAAAATTCTTCTTTAAATAGCCCAACTTCTAAAAATATGAGACAGTATAACACTAACTGAATATTTTATGATATAAAGGTATTGTTAACTTTCTCAAATGTGATCATGGTATTAGGGTTATATTTTTTTAAGAGCTCTAATTTTAAATAGCTGCATAATGAAATAGTCACACTTGAAATAATATCTGGAATTTGTTTCAAAATAATAAAATGTATGTGTGGGGTAAGTGAATGAGAGTGCAGGTTGACACGTTGGCCATATATTGATAATTGCTGAAGCTGAGTGATGAGTACATGTTCATTCTAGGCTTCTATCTGGCACATACTTGATCTTTTTCATGGTAAAGTGTTGAATCAGCTGTGGTCAACCACTTTCAAATCTTTGCAATTCTGGCTTCAATACTTTGGCTGTAGGCAGGGGACTTGATGCAAAGACTTCTGGCAGAGACCAGTAATGACTTTATAGAGTCTGTCTTGTGAGCGAGGATCGCATCCCAGGGTCTGTTTAAATATATGTAACCATTGTTTTTCAGGTCTCAGCCACATTGGTGTATTGATCTTGCTTTTCTTGTTCTCCACTCCCCTCCTCCCACTCCTGCCATATTCTGGACTGGTGCCAGGATTCAGTGCAATAAACTGGGTATAAACCATGGCATTGGCTCTTAATCAGCATCCTCTCCCTGCTTACACTTTGATTCTGGGAATTAACCACAGACCATAAGTCAAAAACAGCCCTCTTCTACTAGCAGCTAAGACTTGACATCACTTCTCTACTGCTAAACAGTCTTTTTTTTCTTCCAGTTTTGACATTTTCTTTTTATTGAGCTATAGTTGATTTACAGTGTTGTATCAATTTCTGCTGTACAGCAAAGTGATTCAGTTATATATGTATATATACATATGGTTTATCATAGGATATTGAATATAGTTCTCTGTTATAGAGTAAGGCCTTGTTGTTTATTCATTCTATATATAAAAGTTAACATCTGTTTTCCTGTGGTCATGTATGGATGTGAGAGTTGGACTGTGAAGAAGGCTGAACACCGAAGCATTGATGCTTTTGAACTGTGGTGTTGGAGAAGACTCTTGAGAGTCCCTTGGACTGCAAGGAGATCCAACCAGTCCATTCTGAAGGAGATCAACCCTGGGATTTCTTTGGAAGGAATGATACTAAAACTGAAGCTCCAGTACTCTGGCCACCTCATGCGAAGAGTTGACTCATTGGAAAAGACCCTGATGCTGGGAGGGATTGGGGGCAGGAGAAGAGGATGGCCAGGATGAGATGGCTGGATGGCATCACGGACTCAATGGACGTGAGTCTGAGTGAACTCCAGGAGTTGGTGATGGACAGGGAGGCCTGGCGTGCTGTGATTCATGGGGTCGCAAAATGCGACTGAACGAACGAACCCCAACTTCCCACTCATTCCTTCCCTTAGCCTTTTCTCCCTTGGCAACCACCAGTCTGTTCTCTGTGTTCATGATCCAGATATGAAGTCTTGTATCCTGTTAAAAGGTAAAACCCATGAAAAGTGGCTGATTCTGTAAACTATTAGTTTTCAGGTTAAAGTTCCAAGGAACTTAAGTTCTCAGAGGTTTCTTGCTGCTCCAGATATACCCATTTTCATTGACTCTGGTTAAAATGGTTAAAGGATGAGATATTATCAGTTGTAAAATTTTATCTATTCAACTATTTTCAAATATTATGAAAAAACTCTTAGCATATACTAATACTGGAATCTAAGATGGGATCTGACTTAATAGAGAATTGTATAATTTTTCAAAATTTTAGTTTTTATAAGTTTTAAATGATATTTCAAGAAGAACATGATTTTCAGGGGCTCTGCTACTTGGTCAGATTTGAAAACAGAACAATGAGGTGTAGTTATTTACATTTTAGTGTGAGTGAAGGATTTTGGGGGTGAGTTTGATGGAATGCAGAACAGCTTTATTCTGGGGAAGAACTGAGAATAGAAAACCCCAGCCCATTTCTTTTCCGGTTTAAGATTGTGTTTCCTTGACAGCAATATTGAAATAGAAAGACTTAAGTGAGGATTAAACTCTCTTAGAAGCATCACCCAAGCCAAGAGAAATGATGTCTAAGTTCCAAGACTCCTGGGTATTAGTGATTGCAACTGCCAGGTCCTAGGCTGTGAGATTTATTTCTTGCTTTAGGGGATAAAGCTAGTTGTAATGACACAGAAATGGAAATTAATCAGAAGGTCTTTCATTCTTTCTCATCTTTGGTTAAGTAGTTTAAAATCTTAGCTAAGGGATGGAGACAGTTGTTGGTAAAAGGAGCTTTCAGCCTGGGTGTGGACATTGAATGAGTCTGAGTGGAAAAGGAGACATTTAATTGGCATTTTTAATCTGGAAAATTGGAAGGAAAGGCAGGAAGCATTTAGGCCATCAGTTAATTAATTATTGTCTTAGGCATTTCTCTCAGCTCAACACCTTGGCCAGATGTTGCCAAGGAAAATCATGCTTAAGTGGAATAGCTGGAACCCTGCATGCTCTGATTCTTCATAGTACTTGGTGTCTGTGGATTGTCTACAATTGTCTTCCACAGGTAAAATTTGTCATTTATTGTTGCAAGGATGAAAACATGTTTTAAAAAATATACTTTAAATTTTTATGATACATCCCATTCTAATTGATTCTAATCTGTGTATTATCATCTTTCTCTCAAATCAGTTTTCATGCTAACTCACTTCTTTCACAGTAGACAGCAGAGTTGCACTGTTCACTGGCCATTGTAGCTATTGAGCACTTGATGTGTGGCTAGTCCAAACTTAGATATGAGTATTAAATAAACACCAGGTTGGGAAGACTAAGTATGGAGAAAAGAATATAAAATATTTCATCAATAGTTTTTAAAAATAGCTTTAAAAAATTGATTGCATATAGAAATGAAAATATTTTGGATATTTGGGTTAGATAAAACATATTCATTTTAGTTTCATTTGTCCTTTAAATTTTTTTCAATATATCTGTTAGAACACTTAAAATCACCACATGACTCACATTATATTCCTTTTGGGCAGTGCTACACTGGGAAATACTTGTGACATGTCTAATTTGTGGTATCTTGAGATCAGTGGTGTGCGATCGTGGTTGGATTTCTTGGCTTGAAATCTGGTTTTCCACTTCATATATGTGTGGCCTTAGGCAAACTCTATTCCTCTCTAGGCCTTAGTGTCCTAGTCTGTGAAATGGACAGAGAAAGAGTTGCTGCTGTATTGGGTAGTTGAGATCACCTGAGATGGTGATTGGGCCAATGCAAGTTATGAGTATTATCCTTTACTTTCTGCTGATACTCCTCTCTGTTGCTCTTCTCCAGAGTTACCCTCTTCTCTTGCCGAGCATCACTGACTCTGTTGAAAGGTGGTGTAAGCATGAGCCTTTATAAGTCATCTTCCCTACCATCTACTTATTTATACTTGCCTTCATCTTCATATTTATATACCCCTTGAGTGTTTGAGGATGGAGACTACACGTTCAATTTGTTTCATATACAGTGTTCTCCACAATAGAAAGCACACACAAAATAATTGTTTTAAATTGTGAAAAAAGTGACTTATCTGGGAAATACAGATTTGTCAGTTATAGCAAGTTTAAGTGGCTCAGCTGGTAAAGAATCTGCCTGTAATGTGGGAGACCTAGTTCGATCCCTAGGTTGGGAAGATCCTCTGGAGGAGGGCGTGGCAACCCACTCTAGTATTCTTGCCTGGAGAATCCTCATGAACAGAGGAGCCTGGTGGGCTCCAGTCCATAGGGTTGCAGAGAGTCAGACACGACTGAGAGACTAAGCACAGCACAGCAAGTTTAAGGGATACCTTTGGAAACATGCTGAGACTCTACCCATTGACATCACAATGTCTTCGTTTCTCATGGAAGCCTATAGGTTTGTCAGATTATCTAAAGACTTCTGCTCTAAATCTATGTTCAGTATGGATTCCCTCCCAGAAGGAAAGCTATGCATTAAAAAAAAAAATGAAGACAGTATGTAATATCTGAAAAGTCTTTGTTAAACATCATTGGCTGTTCCAAAATCATGCTTACCTCCTTGCTTTTCTAGTTCTATTAAGAGTAGACAAGCTCCTTTATGCCTCAAATGAGCTACAATAATGGTGGTAGGATATTGCCCTGAAATCTGGCTCATGGAAGAAGGGAGTTAGGATGAGGTGACCTACTGACCCTCAATCTTTGCTCAGAGGAAGCAATCAAAAGGGGGAACACAGGCCTTCCTCTGCAGTACTGAAGGAGGCTTTGCTGTAGGTACTAGATGTCCCTGCTTTCAGCTATGCCCAGAGTCAAGTGAGCTGCTCACAGTCTGGAGTCCAGCCCATCTGGATAAATGAAGAGCACACACTTTAGGCAGAGGAACAGAGGAGGGACTGTCCTGCGGTCTGGCTTTGTATTTCCTAGGGAGTAAAATAATGAAATTTCCTAGGGAGTAAAAGTAAACGACATTGATTGGTCTCCTGTCCCTAACAACAAAATCACTAAGGTTAAATAAATCTGATTAAGTGCTGGCCCAGACTGGGGTGGCTTCTCTGGCTTCCCTGGTTTAGCACTTTTAAAAACTGGCCACCATAGTATTCTGTGGAGTGTTGTTCATCCAGTATTGTGGAGTACAAGAGAAGTATCCTCAGTCATTTCACCCAAACGTAACTTACATGTACCCACCTGAGTGGGTATTGGTGGAGCATGAGAATAGCCCCAAACGGCCTACTGAAATAAACTTAACTGTAAGGCATATTCAGAAAGTAAAGTATAGAAAAACTCTAAATATTAGGAGATTTCATTTATTCATGATATCTGTATCAGAGGAATCCTGAATTATTGAGCTGATAAAAAATACTCCATTCCTCTTTGCAAAATGCAGAGAACAAATAATTTTACACAAACCTTAGTCACATTGCACAAAGGAACAGGTGACCAGAAGGTCACTTGCTTCTGGCAGTTTCCTTGGACAGATTTGTAGAACAAGTTACAGCCGACTCAACAACCAGAGGCTCTGGTCTTGTTTTAAACCTTTCTTCTCTGGAACTGGCCTTTTGCCTAGCTTCCTCTTTGGACCTAAACTATTTTATGTCTCTATTTTCCTCTTCTAGATGAAGAACAGCCATTTTCTGTTCAGATACAATGTTCTCTTGTGAGAATGAAACTAATAATGTTTCGGCAACCTTCAGAGACTTCAAGGTTCCCACCATATCAATTTCAAACTCCTTTGTCATGCTTGGGGACCCTCCACTATCATCAAACACATAGTCTTTTGCCATGCGTGCATTCCATGCCTCTGTTGACTTTGTTCATCTCATCTGAAATTACCTTCTGCTCCTCAGGTTCTAGCTGACATTTAGCTTAGTTTAAGTTCTGCCTCCCCTGAGAAGACTTCACTGTTTCTTTTCAGCCTTCCTGAATGCATTTAATCAGTCTGCACACCATGCACACACTGCCCTGCATTAGTCACTATTGCTTCAGATGTGCAAATCGTATCTCCCAGCTAGTGGCTAAGCACCACTCGTCACTTTACTTTTCACCCGCCAAACCTAGCTACTCATAAGGATACTTGGTTCTTACTACAAGAGAGATGTTTCTGACAATTAGAAATGCACCAGATAGAATGTGGTCTCCCAGGACATAGTGAATTCCTTGTCACTGCAGGATATCAATAACAGACCACTTGAAAGGACCTTCCTTAGTGGATAGGTGGTAGTTTGTGTTGTATACATTTTTGATGAATGAATAAGTGTAGGGTACTGGAAAAGAAATTCAAACATCCAGTTGGGTGTCTTTCAGAATTCTATCAGACTTCTTTAATGTTGAGCTTCTATTATTCTGTAAAATGGTTGTTCTCTAAGAAATAAGCATTTGTTACATTCATGGAAATAGTTTCTCATTTGAAAATTATTTCAAATGCATCACTCATTTGATTTTAGCAAACTTGTGAGAAGTGTGAATCTTCTCAGTTATCTAACTGGTATACGTGAAGATAATGATGGAATCCTAGCAAAGTTGTGCAGAAAACACATGAGAGAAGAGGGACACAAATAACCAGAACTCACTGTTCTCCATGCTCTGATATTAAGCCAGTTAGTGGAACCGGGAGGATTTGGGAGAGAGGTCAATGTTTTATGGATAAAATAATCCACAATAGAACTTACTCTTTTGGTGTGGGTCTGACCTTCCCATTTGTGCTTGGGTCTGTTGAATTTTTAGAAAATATTTATTGAGGTATAGTTGATTTACAATATTATACAAGTTTCAAATGTATAGCAGTGATTCACAATTTTTAAAGATTATATTCCATTTATAGTTATTATAAAACATTAACTATATTCCCTGCCTTGTTTAATATAATCTTTGTAGCTTATTTATTGGACTTCCCTGGTAGCTCAGCTGGTAAAGAATCTGCCTGCAATGCAGGAGACCCTGGTTTCATTCCTGGGTTGGGAAGATCCCCTGGAGAAGCTTTAGGCTACCCACTCCAGTATTCTTGGGCTTTCCTGGTGGCTTAAATAGTGAAGAATCTGCCTGCAATGTGGAAGATCTGGGTTCGATGTCTGGGTTGGGAAGACCCCCTTGAGGAGGGCATGGCAATCTACTCTAGTATTCTGGCCTGAACAATCCCCATGGACAGAGGAGCCTGGCAGGCTACAGTCCATAGGGTCACAAAAAGTCAGACACAACTGAGTGACTAAGCACATGGCACAGCTTATTTATTCTATACATAGTATGTTTTTTACCTCTTAATTCCCTACCCTATCTTGCTCCTCCCCACTTCCCTCTTCTCACTGGTAATCACGAGTTTTGAACTACCTATTAAGTCAGAACTCTACATAGCAGTGGTCGATTTCACTCTTGATCAGAGAAGTTAGAATTGCACTTTGGTGAACATTTTTAGCTGAATTGTAGTTGCTATTTTGTTGCTTAGTGATAGAGTCTAAAAAGCTCAGAAAATTAGAAAATTCTAAACCATGGGTCTTTAGAGGGTGTACATATTTGGAATTTATTTCCTGCTTTGGAAATGATATTTTAATGGAATGGTTTATGGTTACATCATCATATAATAAAGGATGTTTATTTTAAAAGTAAAATGTGTTGAAGGCCTGAGGTAAACCATGTAGTATTTTGCTATGCCTTCCTGTAAAGCATGACAGTATAATATCAATTCAGCAACAAAATTATCAGTTGTATATTATGTGCAAATTGTAAAACTCCTCTTGAAGAGGCTATCCTGAAAAGACCTGGGCAGCATCATAAATGAGAAGCAGGAGAGTGATCAGTTGATCAGTGTGTATGATGTGTGATTGTTTTTGTTTTCTATTACTGCACAACAAATTATCACAAATTTAGCAGGTTAAAACAACAAATTTATTGTCTCACAGTTTCTGTGAGTCAGAGTTTGGGCACATCTTAGCTAGGTTCTCTGCTTTGGATCTGGCAAGGCTGCAGTCAAAGTATTAGTTGGCTTGTGTTGCTTTCTAGAGCTCAGAGCCCTCTTTCAAGCTCTCAGGTTGTAGACAGAATTCAGTTCCTTGTGGGTGTAAGACGGAAATCCCCATTCTGTAGCTGACTATCAGATGGGGTCTGCTCTCTGCTCCCAGAGGCCACTCCATTCCTTGCTACATAGTCCTCTCATAGGCCCTCTCAGTGCAGCTTTGGGCTTCAAGCTAGCAGCAGAATTCTGACTTCCTCACAACCCACTCCAGTGTTCTTGCCTGGAGAATCTCAGGGACAGGGGAGCCTGGTGGGCTGCCGTCCATGGGGTTGCACAGAGTCGGAAACGACTGAAGCGACTTAGCAGCAGCAGCAGCTATGACTTATAGACCCTCTTTTAAAGGGCTTATCTTATATTCTAGGCCTATCCAGGATAATCTCCTTTTTGATTAACTCAAAGTCAGCTGATTAGGGACCTTAATTACAGTTATGAAATCCTTTCACTCTTGCTGCATGTGTGTGTGCATGTAACTAGTTGTGTCCGACTCTCTGCGACCTTATGGACTGTATGTAGCCCACTAGGCTCCTCTGTCCATGGAATTCTCCAGGTAGGAATACTGGAGTGGGTTACCATTCTCTTCTCCAAGGGATCTTTACAACCCAGGGATTGAACCTGGGTCTCCTGCATTGCAGGCAGATTCTTTACTGTCAGAGCCACCAGTCTGACAAACTGGATGTGCTGTAGTTGAATCCTGACACTACCTACCTGGAGTTAGCCTTAGATCTCAGGTAAGGTCTCAGTCTCACTAGACTGCTCTCACCTTGGATGCCAGCTGCAAGTTCAGAAGTCTTCCTGTACTTCAGCTTGGAGAACTACAAACTATTAGGGGTTCCCATCACCACCCTCTTGGATTCAGGAATTCACTAGAATGACTCACAGAACTTAGGAAGGCACTGTGTGTATGAATACTGTTTTATTATCAAGATTCAAGTGAACAGCCAGGTGAAGAGAAATAGGGCAGCAGCGTCTGCGTAGTCCAGGGCAGAGCACTCCAGGCTCTCTCTGGGTGCACCATTCTGCCATTATATTGTTGTATCCACCACCCTGAAAGCTTCCTGAACTTTCTTGTTCCAGAGCTTTTATGTGAAGCTTCATTATGTAGGTGTTATGGACTGAATGTGTCCCTCCAAATTCATATGTGAAAGCCGTAAGTCCTAATGTGATGGTATTTGGAGATGGGAGATAACTTGGGTTAGATTAGATCATGGGAGTAGGGGGATCATAATGGGATTAGTGGCTTTATAAGAAGAGGACAGAGAAATTTCTCTGTATGTTCACGCCCCAGGAAAGGCTGTGTGAAGATATACAAGTTGATCATTTGCAAGCCAGAAAGAGGGCCTTCAGTAGTAATGGAATCAGCTAGCACCTTGATCTTGGGTTTCTAGCCTTTAGAACCCTAAGAAATAAATTTCTGTTGTTTAAGCCACCTAGTGTCTGGCATGTTGTTATGGCAGCTTGAACAGGCTAAGAGAGTAGGTATGGTTGATTACGTTGTTGGCCCCATGACTGAACTCCGTCTCCAGTCCCTATCCCTCCTGAGGACTTCCTTGGTAGAGTAGGGTTGCAAGATCCAACCATGTCATCAGGCGGTGGTTTCCTCTAGTGACTGCCCCTCCCCCTCATCTTGAAGTTATGTAGGCTCCTTCCCATGAACCATCTCATTAGCATAGGCTCAGGTATAGTCAAGGGAGTCCCTTAGGAATAACAAAAAACACTCTTTCACTCAGGAAATCTCAAGAGTTTTGGGAGCTCTGTGCTGGTTACTAGGGACAAAGACCAAATATATTCTCTATTATACCACAGAGGGTATTACCTTCTTTGTGTACCAGAAATTTGACAGAAAGTGTCACTTTGGCTCAACCAATTCAGATACTTCTTAGCAACACCTGGAAATGTTAGTAAGCCTATATATATATATATATATATATATATATATATATATATATATATATTCAATAGCAAATACACTATACATAGTGTGTATATAGTGTATTATATATAGTATATATTTAAGCTACTATATATATATTTAATGTGTGTATATCTACACATTGAATAGCTGTGATTTTGTTTAACACAAAATTTCTCCACTCAAGGAAATGGTTAACCAGTGTTACTAAGGGGATAACACTTTCCTTGTTTTGTTCCAAATTTTCTTCTTCAATACATTCATGGTTATTCCTGATCTAATACCAGGCTACCTCTGACATGAATCCATGGTAGATTGGAAGTCTCATTTGGGTGCAAGGACTGAGGAAGGACCTCTGGAGAAATGTTAGTCTGCCTGGATGTACTTGCATTATGCTGAAGCTTTGTGGAAGTGTCTTCAGCACCTGGGAGTCTCCAGGTGTATTTTGTCCATGGCATATTTATAACTGCATTCCTAGCCAGTGCTGAAACTGAGGCAAATTGCCCTCAGCTGATGCCTGCTGATATTTAATAAGAACTGCTTTATTCCTCACTGTTATTTTAGTAGGATTTTATAATCTATTTTTTGCCTTGAGAACAAGAAGGGTAATCTTCATGCAGAGAAATGCTTCCAAAAGTTTTCACCGTTTTCCTTCAGATATGTCCATATTGCACTCTCAAATGTGTCCCTTGGCTGCAGCTGTGTTTGTCGTCATTTCATTTCCATATGTGCTTGTGCTATAGATGTAAACTGCTTTAATTGTTCCTCAACTGTTCTTCAGTGACTTAACACAACTTTGAACTGACTCTGTGTGTACGGAGTGATGAGTGTCTTTTTCATCTTTGAGCATTATCAGGCAAGTAAGCAATGCCTATTTAAGGATGTCAGAAAGGTCCAGGTAATTGTCAGGAGCAAGAAAGGAGAGAAAGAAGGGAGAGGAAAAAGACATGGGAAGGAAAATAAAGTATAGAGCAAAAGGAGAGAAAAAGAAACTAGTCTACCTTGTAGCAGAGGATCAAAATGCCCCCAAAACCATCTGAATAAACCCCAAGTTACTCTAGGTGACAATCATTGATGAAGCCTATTTGAAACATAGTTTTAAAAGTAATTTAGATTTCTGAGGTTTTCTCTTCTAGAAGTAGCCTACACAGGGTTCCAGATGAGCTCATGAAAGACCAGGAACATAGATAGGGGACCACATGAGGCAGAGAAACTTGGAAGAGTAAGAAGTGAGGTGTGGGAAGCCTGGAAAAGATGGCAGGGTTGGGTGCAAGACAGTCCTGATTGTGGTTTATGGGGCTCCTTGCTTTAGGGCTCAGAGTGAGGGGTGACAGAGCAGGATAGAGAAGTGCCTCCTGACCCCGTTGTGAAGCACACTGATCTCTGAGGCCCAGACCATGAAGGAGGGCAGCACATCTGATTATGTGGCTCTGACAAAATGTCAGAGAAATGAAAATAAATGGCTGAACAGTCCCCAGAGGGATAAAGAGTTCAGTTATTAAGCTCCCCGACCAGAAACATTGCGATTTAGTCATCTAGAATGATTTTATTCCATCGTCTATTATGAGCTGCACCACATAAATCTGTGTTTTATTGCTGGAGTGAGATGCTGGAGAATTTCAAGATTACTTTTGGCACTGTCTGAGTCGGCTTACTGCTGTGCCGACAAGTGCTTGTGGAAAATTAGCAGCAATGATATTAATCACCTTCTTTGGGGCTCTCCGCCCCCACCCCCCACTCTGTTAGAGCTTTGTTTTTGTCCTTCTTTGAAAACAGGAAAAAAAGAACAAAACCCAACCTGGGCCTTGCAACTCTTTAAAACACAAGTATATCAGGTGGAGTTAGAGAGTGGTAGTTGGAAGGAGAGCTGGTTGTCAGGAGCTGGGATGGTGGGTGGGAGGAGTGAGGTGTCATTTGTATGATGCTGTTGCTATGTCACATCTTATGCCTGCAATTCTCTGGGCTGTGGCTCTTGGGAAGAGGAATTAAAACAAAGAGAAGTGGTGTCGAGAAAAAGAGTATGGCCAGTTTTCTTTGATCAGCATATTCAACTGGTACATTACAAGAGTGTGAAGGAAGGTGAGAAATAGGAAGTGGATGAGTGAGGGGATTGATCACACAGATACGCAAACCCAGATACACACATTCGTTCACTTAAGGGCTGTAAGAAGGCAGTTTAATTGGGAGCCAACTGTATGAACAACTGATGCCCTTATTCTCTCTCCCACAAACACTCTCGTTTCAAAAGTTGATTTAATTTCTCTCCTCTATTACTGCTACCTCCTAGTTATTTTTTTTTTCATAGTCTCAATTTTATTCCTTTTTCCTAAATTATCTCTGCAAGGATGCTCTTCCTGCCTCTGCTTTTGGGCAGCTTCATCTATTCGGTTGGTTTCCGGTGTCATCTCTCTGACTTCAGTGTATATCCTAAGCTCTGCTTTCTCAAGCAGGAATAGGTGTCACAGTTAAGCCCTGGGTGAGATAGAAGGAGCTAAGACAAAACATGGCTTGACCTTACAGTTACGTACCTGGGTTTGTGAGGGGCAGGATGCCAATGAGCTATGTATAGGAATAACAGGCTGGGTTTTTCCTGATGTTCTGATGTCTGAATATGCTTGATCTGGTCTGATCAAATTAAACAAGGTAGGGCCTGGTGGGGACTTCGTATGGGGGCTCTTGGCATTCTGTGCTTAGAAAACAAGTGCAGGTTAGTGATCAGTGTGTGCCTGGGAATCAGAATGCTTGGATTCATCAGACTCTTCCACATACTCGGCTGTGTGCTCCAGCACAAGCCCTCTACATTTTCTGTCCTTTAAATGCAAAAGAGAGTCACAAGTGGCTCACTCCCCTACAGTTGCCATGAGGATTAAATGAGATAATGCATGTAAAATGCTGAGCCCTGCACAAAGAAAGGACTCACTAAATCTTAGCTCTTGCAAGTCATTTGGCTTGTTTCCCTCCCTAAAGAAAGAAGAACGTCTTTTCCAAGAAACCTGTGACAGAAAGCAAAAGGCATTAATGTGGAAAGCTCTTTCTTTGGTGAAATAAAACGCTGCCCCCAGGTCTAGGGCTTTGTGACGGGTTCCTTTCCTGCTCATTATGAATAGGTTGATGAGAAGTAGATGGGTTAAAGATGAGTGAAAAGCTTTGTGATGGAGTTTATCCTGTTTTCTGGGCCCAGCTCTCAGAAAGCTGATTAAATGAGGCCGGGGCTGTGCAGGCTGCCCTACTTATGGCTTTTGTCAGCACTTCTTTTGTAGATTCTAATTTCCAGGGCCTAGAAATGGCTGTGTTGAAAATATTCTCTGAGGGCTTGAGCTTGGTGTGGAAGATCTTTATCAGGTACCAAATAATCTTGTCAAGTTTTAAAAGAGGAAGCGAGAAAGAAAGGAAAGGACTGTTGGCAAAGGAGGATGAAAGAGGAAGACGACGAAAGAGAAAAGAGAACTGAAGAGGTAGAAAGGCGAGGGAGAAAGAGGGAGAGAACAGATTCTTTTAAGAGTTTCTAAGACTTATACTTTAAAATAGCTCCTCTATGTCAGGTATTTCTCCCTTTTATAACATCCTTATCCAGGCCCTGTGCTGTTATAATTAATTGGAAAGAGCTACACCACAGAGCTTCCTGCTGCTGGGCTGTCACGAAGGCGTGTTCCCTCTTCCTATAAGCTGAACTCACCATCGGTCGCCTGCCCTTCATTCCTGCCAGCATGTTCACCATATTGCTTTCCCATCAAAGAGCTACATCAACGTGGTCTCTGGCATCTTTCAAATGTGGGGCCAGTGTTTGTTCCCTGGAAGGATCTTTGCTTCCCTTCCTGGAGGCTCCGTGTGGGCTTAGAACTAAAGGTGAGACACCGATAAGAATCCTCAAAGGGAAATAAGGCCACAGTGAAGTCTCACTGTCTGAATACCCACCCCGGAATTGTGAAACGTTGAATGCCTTGAGCATGAGGAGACGCACTCCCTATGGCAGAATCTGTGGTGATGACTTGAGAGGGTCTGGGGTTGGAGTCACCTGGCTGGCACAAGCATGCACAAGAGGGATGTGATCAATGGTGCCTCCACCCCTACAGGAAAGTGGGGGTTCTCATCCCATCTCACTGGGATGCCCTCTCCTGCTCTGAGAGCTCTGGATATGGGTCATCAGTAATACACAGAGAGGAGCCACATCCTGGAGCTCCCTCTTCCCTTCATTGTCCAGTCTAGTTCTCTCCACACTGGAAGTGGTACCCATGAGTAAGATGCCTGGAGGATGGACTGCATGTGACTACTTTCCTTGCCAAGCCCCATGGTAACACTGCAGAGTAATAAGATTTGTACAAACTCAGAAGTACAGAGACAGGAACAAAGGGCACAGTGAAGGAAACTTTCCCTGTATTTTAGGAAGCTGGAATGTAGAGACCGCTGATGGATTCAACAAAGTGGAGTCGGTGGCAACTTAGTTTCACTCGGTCCTGTGGAACGTCAGAAAATCTTGTAGGATCTGTTTGATGGGTAAAGTAGCAATCTGTAATTAGGAACATTTATGGAAAGCCTGAGTATAGAGTAGTCTAATCCTCAGTGTCTTTCCCCTTATACAGCTAGGCTGTCACTTTTCTGAGTATGAAGGTGGTAGTAATGAAACTCAGAGCTAAAGATGGAGGAATTTAATGAACACACACACAGAATCATAGAACACCCTCAGCCTCACTGTTTCCCACAGAGCTTTTCCAGATATATTAATAGTTATAGGCAGGGCATTGGATGAGGCTCAGCTCTGAGTTTGAAAGAGTTTGGGATCCCACCAAATATAGGAGCCAGTTTACGAGATGTTCATCCTCTGGTAAAAAATTGTAAGTTGACAAGTTCATGCATATACACTGTATTTCCAGTCAGCTTTTAGTAATTCATTTCTAAATCTGAATGGCTAAGCAACAAACACAAGATATTTGATGGGAGTCATTCAGTCTATACTAAAGAAACCAAAACTAGGAAGGAACCTAGAATCTCCTTCCACCAAGAAAAAGAGAATGCAGAGAGCAAAATGAAGTCTAAAATATTCATAATTATATTCTAAGAGAGATGGAATAAATATTTTTGGCTGGTATTCAGCCATTAAAGCTGACATTTGAGGCTTCATTTGCAGGCTTCATCTGCTTCAACTTCATCTGAATCCTAGAGGAGGTCCCTTCATCTAACTCCTAACCTTTGACCCTATGGTTTAGGTGAGTCCTAAAACTGATACAGAAGCCAGATCAGAGCATATGCTTTATTAATGAGAGCTCCTCAGTTGCCAAAGGTCAGGGAAAAGCCAGGCTGTGGAACACAGTGGGGACCTGTGGCCACGGAGGAGGCTGCTTTTCCAGAGCCTGGGTGGTGGCTCCACCTTTGAGGAACTGGCTCCACTGAATGGACTCTGACAGCTCAGCCACTGCAGGACGACTACCGCCCACCTCACAAAGCTGGTGCTGGCACAGGGGATGCTTCAGGGAGGCAGGAGCGTGGTGGAAGTCTTTCAGGTGCTGACCACTTCCAGAAAACCAGGAGGAATGCTGGAAATTCCTCCTTCATTCAGGAGGCCATGTAAAAGAGGAGGCAAAGATGGTTTTCTGCTTCTGTTTCTTCTCCATGCTGGTGTGTAACTTGATGGATTGGGTTCTTCGGTGGACAGAAACCTTCTCCTCTGGGGAGGTGTGGGCAAAGTGGGGAAGAGGAACCCTAAAAAAGTTTGTTTGAATATTATTCTCTGCCTTGGAGAGGGACATGTAAACTGGCTCCTCTAGAGACCCAGAGATGATGGAATGCAAGTCAGGACCATGGGGGATTTTTCCTCTCCTACCAACAGGTAATTGTGTAAAGGCAATACAATGACTAATCATTGGTAGAAGAAGCTGGGAAGAGGAACCTCTGGGGATTTTGACCCAAGTAATCTGGATGAGAAGGCCAACCCTTGGTCTGTTTGATAGCAGGTAACATCAGTATATCGTGCGAAATGCCAAGCTGGATGAAGCACAAGCTGGAATCAAGACTGCTGGGAGAAACATTAATAACCTCAGATATGCAGATGATACCACCGTTATGGCAGAAAGTGAAGAAGAACTAAAGAGCCTCTTGATGAAAGTGAAAAAGGAGAGTGAAAAAGTTGGCTTAAAACTCAACATTCAGAGAACTAAGATCATGGCATCAGGTCCCATCACTTCATGGCAAATAGGTGGGGAAACAATGGAAGCAGTGAGAGATTTTATTTCTTTTGGGCTCCAAGATCACTGCAGATGGTGACTGCATGAAGTTAAAAGACACTTGCTCCTTGGAAGAAAAGTTATGACCAACCTAGAAAACTTACTTAAAAAGAAGAGACGTTACTTTACCAGCAAAGCTCTGTCTAGTCACAGCTATGATTTTTCCAGTAGTCATGTATGGATGTGAGACTTGGACTATAAAGAAATCTGAGTGCCAAAGAATTGATGCTTTTGAACTGTGGTGTTGGAGAAGACTCTTGAGTCCCTTGGACTGCAAGGAGATCCAACCAGTTCATCTTACAGGAAATCAGTCCTGGATATTCATTGGAAGGATAGATGCTGAAGCTCCAATATTTTCGCCACCTGATGGGAAGAACTGACTCAGTGGAAAAGATCCTGATGCTGGGAAATATTGAAGGCGGGAGGAGAAGGGGATGACAGAGGATGAAATGGTTGTATGGCATCACTAACATGATGGACATGAGTTTGAGTAGGCTCCAGGAGTTGGTGATGGACAGGGAAGCCTGGCGTGCTGCAGTCCATGGGATTGCAGAGTTGGACACGACTGAGTGACTGAACTGAATGTCAGTATTAACAAGATAAGCCGCCAGAGTTAGGAACTAGCATAGGTTCCTAAAGAGTCAGAAAAACCTATCCCTATTTCAGCTCTTCAACTTGGCTTTGCGACTCTGAGAAAGTCTATGGCTTCTCCGAGCCTTAGTTTCCCCATGTGTCAATTGTTTCTTGGAATTGTTACAAAAGTAAAATGGGAGTTCATTTACCCCATTCATTTGACAAGTCTTAACTCCAAAATTTTTGGCACCTATCACGTGTCAGGTGCTATGCTATGGATATAATTAAAGAACTTGGCACTCGTAGTAGTTAACACATGTTAGTCTCTCCTCTCAGACTATTCCAGTTCTTTCAATATCCAGCAGTCCCAGTTACAGCCTCATGAATTCAGAGCTTCAGTGTAGGAGGTTGGCTGTTTAGAAAGAGGGAGAAAGTCACTGTAGATCATCATTCACGCTCTGGCTAGGCTAGACTTGCATTAAGAGTGTTCTGTCACTATTTCCATCCATCAGAGCTGTCTGCATTGGTTTAACAGTTCTGAATCCGGAAGCCTTCTACCTGGCAGCAGCCATTTCCTCCTGGCCTTCCCAGCCCCGGCTGCTCTAAGCAGGGCTCAGCTCCATCTTCAGGACGCTGTTTATGGTTGCAGGAGGCACTTTGGTGTCTGTGGCCTTTGCACTGTGGACGACAGGAGCTGAGGTCACCTCCTTTTCTCAGAGGGGAAATGGTCTGATGAGGCACCCTGAGTCACAGGGTAGGCCACTGTCTGCTTACAGCTTGACAGAATGCAATTGAGTAAGGATGACTAGCCACTTAATGGATGTTAATTATGGCTCGCAGCATCCCTGTAGGTCAGGGGACAGGAGGACTCTGATGTCAGGGCTGACATGCTTTGGCTGGCGGCAGGCTGGCACTTACATTGACGAGGGTTGTGGCTAGTTTAGCACAGCCACAGGGACCCAGTTGGAAAGTCCAAGACTGACTTGTCTGACTTGCAGAGGGGCAGTTCATTGTTATACTCTCCTCTTCAGTGAAATTTTCACCATGTGCTTCTGTCTTTGTTTCTTCCATCCCATGCCTGCATGGTTGAACCAGTTCAAACCAGGACTCACAAGGTGCATGTCCAGTTTCCAAGCTCCCCCTTCCTTGATGGAAATAAAACCATTAACTCTGGAGAGCGTGGGATCAATCCCAGTCCTCCTTTGCCAAATCCCTGCCCTGTAACTTTGCAATGCTTTTAACTGTAGAGGCAGATTGAAAAACACAAGAGTAATTAATGTTATTATAAATTAGAGAAGCACATGGAAGTCCTCTTAATGCTAATCTCCGGTTTCTACAATAAAGCAGAGCTGTGTATAGGCTTCCATGCAGTGCATAATTTTAAAACACCATCTCCTAAGCACTCATTAGTTCCGTTTTAGCCGAGGTGGCATATGGAAGGTGTCAGTTGTGAATATTTATTGGGATTGAAATGGACTCTTAAGAGGTGAATGCTGAGGGAAAGCATCTTGTGATATTAATAGAGCCCATATATGTCACCCAGAGATGACTGATGGGCTGGCCCTTCCCTTCTTCAGGAGCTGGGAAACGGTTCCCTCTGGGACCAGAGCAGAACAATGTGAGTTGTAACCATCCTGCATCCTCTCCAGCTGTTTGGACTTGAGGGATATTTGAATTAAAGCACATATTGGGGAAAAGTTACCTGGCAGAGAAGATAAGAGGCAAGGCTTCTCTCCCATCTAAGTGAGGAGTTTGACATCACTGAGAGAGGCATCAGCCTTGGCAGCGCCCATGGGACACACTTGGCCTCTCTCCATTTCTGTGGTAAATCCATCAACATAAAAGCATTCTCGTTTCAGAAAGAGTGCTCTGGAGGTGACCACAGTTGAACCAAAGGAAGAGCTTTCAATTTTGATTTCACAAATGAATGGAAGCAGCCAAAGACACTGAAGGTGCCCTGGACTTGCTCTGAAGTTTAAAAATAGCTTCAATGAGAATCTCTAGTGTATGTACAAGTACAGATAAATAGGAATTAATACATAATACACTGTATCTATTGATAAAACCATTCCACTTTTAAAATTAAGATATAATTTATATACAATAAAATCCACCTTTTTTAGGGTACAGTTCTGTGAGTTTTACAAATGCATACAGTCATGTAACTAAGACTCGGCCCAAATATAGAATAGTCTCATCACCTCTCACCCCCCAAATTTCAATGGGCCCTTTGCAGTTAATTCCTCAGCCCCTGACAACTACTGATTTGATTTTCATCTATGCTTTTGCTCTTCTAGAATGCCATAAAAGTGTCATATGTATTATGTAGCCTTTTAGTCTGGTTGTTTTTCACTTAACATTAGAACACTGTTTCACTTAATGCTGCACTTGAAATTCATCCCTGTTGTGTCAGTAATTTGTTCATTTTTATTGCTAAATGTTCTGTTCTACCTGGATGTATCAAAGTTTGTTTATCCACTTCCTTGAAGGGGGATATTTAGATTGTTTCCAGCTTTTGGCATTATGCATAAAGCTTCCTGTATGCAGGTTTTCAAGTGAATATAGAATTTATTTCACTTGGGTCAGTTTTAAGCTGTGGGATGACTGAATTGTATAGTAAGTGCATGTTTCGCTTTATAAGAAACTGCCACATGTTTTTCCAAAGTGGGTGTACATTTTGTATTTCCACCAAAAGAATGAGATTTCCTAGTCTCCACTCCTTGACAGTACTTAATATTATCTACTTTTAAAAAACTTAATCATGATATTAGGTGTTGAGTGGTATTTCATCATGGTTTTAATTTGCATTTGTAATAACTAATAATGTTGAGCACCTTTTCCCATTTTTACTTGCCCTATGTGTAGAACATTATATATATATATATATATATATATGTTCTTTAGTGGAATATCTGTTCATCTTTTACCTATTTGAAAGCAAGTTGTTTGATAGAAAAGATGGTATTTTGTTTTATTTTTAATTATTACTGTTACTTCTGATTAGGTGTGAGTATTCAACTGTTAGTCTGACTGGCTAAATTATCTCCCCCCATTACCAACCTTTAGCCACCAGAAAGACATTGAGCTAATAGTGTAGATAGAGTCATGTTTTCTCAAAGCCAAATGGCAGGAAACTATATATGGAACCTTTTTTTCTGGATGGCTTTTTCTTAGTGTTCTAAGAAGCCACTGAAGGATTCTCATATAAGACAGGATCTGATTTGATTTTCTAAAGAAATGATAGTGGATTTAGTTGGATATAGGGAACATATGGAGATTGTTGGGATAGCTGAATTGAAAGGTGACTTATAACACAAAATGCTGTAAATTAAGAAATTGAATATATAAGTATATTCTAAAAATGGAGATATAAATGATGCTGTAGATAGGAGCATTATTTGGAAATTTTTATAAGAAATACTTGCACTCCCAAATTTCTTTCCTCATTAGTAATTAGATGTCCTTCACCATCACAGAATATTTTAGTGAATTGTTATCTAAGAGGTTGGTGACTTAAGAGATTCTTAACTCAGGGATCCAGATAAAGAGGAGTAAACCATATTCATAGGAGGAGATAATGTGAAGGTCTGCAAACAGAAAAGTGATAGCCCTTCTACTCAGTTCCAAGAACATTGTATCAAGAGTTATACTGAAAGAGATTGAAAAACTCCAAGTAAACCAATAACTGCAAGATAAAGAACAGTCAGATGCTAACAACTGGAGGTCCAAAAAGAGGTCAACTAGGTAATCCTCACAGATCCAGGACTGGTGTCTTCCTAAGAAATCTTTATTACATCACTTTCAAATGTGACAGGCCTCGAATGATTGTTAAGTACTCGAGGAAGATCTCAAATGTTAGATACTAGGAGTGAAGGAGAGATTATGTCAAAAGCTGTGACAAATGTATACAGACATAAGAAAAATTATATATTCATTAAACAGTGTCAGGTTGCTATAGAAAATGTAAATATTCAGAGAGGAAAAACAAGTCCTTGCAAGAGAAAAATAAAATAGCATATATGAAACATAAAATAGAAAAGCAGGGCTTGGAGACAATTTAACTGGAGATATGGAAAGATAGAAATAAAAATATGAAAATTAGAAAAAAAAATGATCAACTGTCTTAGTCCAGAGACTCAACATCTGAAATATAATTTGTATCTGAACATTAAAAGAAACAAAAAGAAGATAATTACTAAACAGTTGAAGCAAACCTCCTACAACTGAAGTTCATGATGTTCCAAACTGAGAGGATTGATCAATACAGTGACCAACTGTCATGGTTTTTCAGGGATCAGGAGGTTTTCAGAATATGGGACCTTTGATTTTAAAATCATAACAATTCCAAGCATGATAGGAAGAATTAATTACTGTACTCACAAAATGTCAGCCTAATGAATAAAAAGACCCATCCCAAACACAAATCATCATGAAACCCATGGGATAGAACTATTGTTCTTATATAAAGTCAGAAAAAGCAAAAGTCTTGAATATAAAGGTGATATATTCAGAAAAGCATCAACCTGCTCTAGCCCACTGGAAATTAGAAGGTAATGGTGCAAGACTAACAAAATCAGAGGATAAACATTTTCCAACCCAGTATTCTACACCTAGAGATATTGTCATTACACATGATCTCAAAAATTTTCCCTCAGATACACCTTTTCCCAGAAGTCTACTGGAGGAGATACTCCACCAAACTAAAGAAGCAAGATAAGAAATTAATAGTCATAGCATCTGGAAAACTAAAAATCTCACATATAGAAAAAGGAAAAAGAATCTTCAGGGTGATGGCAAAGAGATATCCCAAGAAGACATCCTTTCAGCAACCATAATGGAAAATGAAGACCTCCAGAAAGGAGAGCACTAGGAAAAAGAGTGTTTAAATTAATGAGAGAAAAATTTCCTTATGACAGTATGTAAAAGATAAGTCTAAAGAGAACAATCGCAAATAAAAAGAAATATTAAAAAAATTACAAATTATTTTTTTGGAAAAGAGTAAACATATACTACATGAGAGAAGTTGCTCAGTCATGTCTGACTCTTTGCAACTCCATGGACTGACTGTAGCTGGTAGGCTCCTCTGTCCATGGGCGTTTCCAGACAAGAATACTGGAGTGGATTGCCATTTCCTTCTCCAGGGGATCTTCCTGATCCAGGGATAGAACCCTGGTCTCCTGCACTGCAGGCAGACTCTTTACTATCTGAGCCACCAGGGAAGCCCCATACTGCATGAATTACTTACAAATATTTACCCAGCCATAATCATATATGTATTTTGTGCTATGTGCTAAGTCGCTTCAGTCATTTCCAACTCTTTGAGACCCCATTAACGGTAGCCCACCAGGTTCCTTTTTCCATAGGATTCACCAGGCAAGAATACTGGAGTGGGTTACCATGCTCTTCTCCAATCATATATGTTGGATATAGTAACACAACTAAAAATTATGGTCTAACTTTATCAAGTAGGAAAAAAATAAGTAATTCATGTGTATAGGTATATTGGAGCATATACTCAGATAATATAAGGATATAAAATATTTACCCAGGAATTCTGATTTATGATGAGAAAAATGGGGGGGGGGGAGAGGAGAGAGAGGAGTAGAAACCTATGAGGTGAAGGGATTGGGAAGTGCAATATTTGTAGTAGCACATAGTACAAGAATTTTATATAAAGATAAACCTCTCATTCTTCTTTCCTTTTAAATCTTTGAGAAATATAGGCCAATCTTACAAATAACTTTAGGATACAAAGTTGAAGCTGCAAGATACAGTCTGTCCCTAGAATTGGTGTCTTCTAGCAAAAGCACAGCCTTATCACAACGAAGACCAGGTGGTGCAGAGAGAACTGGTGAAGAAAGGGGATGGGTGACATGGTTTAGGAGGGAGATGGGAAACAGCAAAAGATGAAGGACCAGGACTGTCTGATTCATGTGCATGGAGAAGACAGGCCAAGTGGAGAGTTGGGGATTGGAACCTGGGGCCCTCTGTGGCTCCTAAAAAAGGCACTGTGTGGTGAGACCGGGTGTTAAAAGATGAAAAGGACTGAGGGAGAGTGGGCAGAAAAGACAGTGGAGGAGAAGAAATAACACACAGGGCAGTGTGGGATTTAAAAAACTCATATAACTTGTGCTTAAAAAAAGTTATAGAAATATATATATATATATATATATATTTTGGTTTAGGAGGGAGATGGGAAACAGCAAAAGATGAAGGACCAGGACTGTCTGATTCATGTGCATGGAGAAGACAGGCCAAGTGGAGAGTTGGGGATTGGAACCTGGGGCCCTCTGTGGCTCCTAAAAAAGGCACTGTGTGGTGAGACCGGGTGTTAAAAGATGAAAAGGACTGAGGGAGAGTGGGCAGAAAAGACAGTGGAGGAGAAGAAATAACACACAGGGCAGTGTGGGATTTAAAAAACTCATATAACTTGTGCTTAAAAAAAGTTATAGATATATATATATATATATATATATTCTGTACACAGTTGTTTTTCAGTTGCTAAATCATGTCTGACTCTTTGCAACCCTGTGGACAGTAAAACACCAGGCTTCTCTGCCCTCCACTATTTACTAGAGTTTGCTGAAATTCTTGTCCATTCAGGCCCATGCTATCTAATCATCTCCTTCTCTGCCACCCCTTTCTCCTTTTTTCTTCAGTCTTTCCCAGAATTAGAATCTTTCCCACTGATCAGGTGACCAAAGTATTGGAGCTTCAGCATCAGTCCTTCCTATGAATAGTCAGGATTGATTCCATTTTGGATTGAATGGTTTGATCGGTTTGATCTCCTTGCTGTCCAAGGGATTCTCAAGGATCTTCTCCAGCACCACAATTCAAAAGCATCAGTTCTTTAACACTCAGCCTTCTTCATAGACCAACTCTCACATCTGTACATGACTACTGGAAAAATCATAGCTTTGACTACATGGATCTTTGTCAGCAAGGGGATGTCTCTGCTTTTTAATGCACTGTCTATGTCTGCCATAGCTTTTCTTATAAGGAAGAAGTGTCTTTTAATTTCATGGCTTCAGTCACCATCTGCAGTGATTTTTGAGCCCAAGAAAATAGTCTGTCACTGTACACAGAGCTGGGTTTTGTGCCTGGACTTAGAAGATAGAAACTAACCTCAGCAAGTGTGAGTTATCGCAGTAGATCTTTTGATTAATCCATGCTAACTGTTAATGATGCTGGAGAAATCAAAGAGTGACTTTTGTCTCAAGTTTCAAGCAGAGATACAAATGAGATAGGATAGATGGAAAAAAAGTTGTTCTTATCTAGTTGACATTAAGTCACAATTTTGCCTTGTTTTTAACCCATTCTTTTTTAACACAAGGAATATTCTTGGCCCTTTGTTTTCTTGTGCTTGTTCTTCTCTTACTTCCTCTTCTCCCTCCTCTTCCTCCACTTTCTGAACTGTCTTATCTGTTGTAAGGTTGTGAGTGGCATACAGTGAAGAAAGCCCTCATCACAAGTCATTGTCTGGTTCAAAGAAAATGCCCAGTCAGTCCTCTTCCTCCCACTCCAGTCATTCATGTAATAAAATCATTCACCATTTGAAATGAGACTTTTAAAAATTGAAGGTCAATTACTGAGAAAGAAGCTATCAAGAGAATAAACTTATATTAGTTTCCAGGCCAGTGGTTAAACTCCAGGTAGGCTGGTAATACAGAAGAATATCTTCCATCTGGGTTTAGAAAATACTGTTATCAAGGAATTGATAAGGTCTGATCACAAATATATTTAGTCTAGAATCAGAAAGAGTGGTGCTTGAAAAGCAAAAGACTTTAAAAAATTTCTGTATAATTACACCTTCAAGTCTATTATTTCCCCCATTGAATTGAATTCAATTGAAGGTCCTGATTGAATCCCTTAATATGTTTTTTTTAGAAGTTGAATCTTAACTGAGAAATACAGAATTGTGTTAGTGATGGGCACAGTTTTTTTTTTTTTCTTTTATTCAAACCTTTGTGGGTCAGGTTTAATACAGTAGCACAATCTAGTCATTTTTACATGCAAATATATTGAAAGGGCAAAAGACCTGCAGTATAATTCAAATGAGTAGCCCTAACCGGTCATTTAAGCCTAGATAGATCATTTAATTGAAGCTTCTTCATCAATTTAAAAAAATAGTGATAAGATTATTTTGTATTCTCAGATTTTATTAGTTTCGTTTAAACATGGAGTATTTCTGAAGCTGGCTTTCATTGTTTGATATGGTTTCCACTGATGAAAGGGAAATTATGCTATTATGAGAATATATGCATTTGTATTCCCCAAAATGGCTTTCCAGGTGGCTCACTGGTAAAGGATCCACTCGCCAATGCAGGAGATGTGGGTTCGATTCCTGGGTTGGGAAGATCCTCTGGGGAAGGAAATGGCCACACACTTCAGCATTCTTGCCTGGGAAATCCCATGGGCACAGGAATGTGGGGGGCTACAGTCCATGGAGTCCCGAAAGAGCCAGACATGACCTAGTGACTAAACAACAATTTTCCAAAACACCGAGATCCATGATGAGCACTTAAGGAAAAGAAAGTGCTCAGTCTATATTAGTTTCTCACTGGTATTTGACCTAGGACTTGGTTATTAAGGCAAGAAAGCCTCTGTCTCAGGATAGTAATTTTTGATGCCTTAATTTTCTTTCCATGTAGAGCTACGTGTTTTGATTCTTAACTTGTAAATTTAACTTATATTTCAAACTCAAAGAAAAGAATAAGAGCAGACTGTAAAATGATATGGACATCGATTTAAGAAAAAAATGACAGCTAATGAAATGATAGAGCTGTCTGGCCTCCCCTTGAGGCCTCTGCCATCAGCCAACTTTCAAGTTGTTCTCAAATTCTAAAGATGTAAGAAATGTTTTCTTTCCCCCCGCCTCCTCCACAAAGGGAGAAGTTTTCTGTCAGTGGTACTTCTCAGAGTACATCCATCCTATGTTTCTGAGGAGCTATTTTTTGTTTGTTTGCTTCATTCTTTCCTCTGGGATCCAGTTCCATGAGAGGAAAAGCAGACCCAATGGGAAGTAGTAGTAATAGCAGGCTCTTTATGGGCTGCAGTTGATGAAAGAACGAAATGCATTAACTAATTGAGAACAGAAAATTGGAGCCCAGGATCCCCTTAGAAATCTCTTCTACTTTCTAGATATTTTTAAAGATTTCCAAAACACTTCTGGTTGGCCCCCTCACTGCTTTCCATCTGTTCTGATTTCCTTACTAGCATCCCAGTTGCCATGAAACAATGACTTTTCCAATGAGACCAAGGAGATGTGTATTTTCAGATGGATTAGAAAATGAAAGGGAATGACTTCTTAATTAGGTGGCCATCCATCACTTCACACGACCAAGGGTTTTCCGTTAGCTACTTCCAGTACGGGGGTGGGGTGAAAAGTGGGACACGATGCAGAATCGCTGGGTTTCCCTGAAGTGTAAACATTTGTCCTGAAGAGACATTTATGGTCTTCAACGTGCTCTGGAATAATCAGCTGTTATACTTTGGGTGAGAGCAGGATTGTGGACACTAATATGGAACTTGATAGTTTACACAATAGTTTGCATGCTTTATTGTGTTCAGCCCTCAAGCTGACCCTAGAAAATGGACCCTGGCATCCATCAATTTTGTGGATAAAGCATTACATCAGGAAGATTTAGGAGAACCCTCCAAGGCTATCCTTCAGAGAACATGTAAACTCAGGCAAGTGCTGTCTGTCACAGAGGAAGATGTTATGACTTTGGAATCCCTGGGGAGGAGAATGCTCAGCTTGTCCCTTAGAGCTCAAAATCATGTGTCTAGGCAACCTGTACTTGCCCTCTTCCAGAAGAGGCTCATTAGAGGGTATATTCTATTAACTGGCATTTCAATCTTATCTGCTTTATCTCCAAAAGTTACTCCGATTCCTAGGAGTTTCATTGCCAGAAGTTCAGCCAAGAGTGAAGCTGCTCAGTCCTGTACAATTCTTTGTGATCCCATTGACTGTAGCCTACCAGGCTCCTCTGTCCATGGCATTTCCCAGGCAAAAGTACTGGAGTGGATTGCCATTTCCTTCTCTAGGGGATCTTCCCGACCCAGGGATCGAACATAGGCCTCCCACATTGCAAGCAGACACTTTACCCTCTGGGCCTTAGTTAGTGAAAACAAGATTACACCAGTGGTAAAGAATCTGCCTTCCAATGCAAGAGACACAAGAAGTACTAGTTCAATCCCTGGGTTGGGAAGATCCTCTGTAGTAGGAAATGGTAAACCACTCCAATATTCTTACCTGGAAATTTCCCAGAGGAGCCTGGTGGGATAAGTCCATGGAGTCGCAAAGAGTCAGACACGACTGAGCGCACATGCACACACACACACACACATACATGCAAGTGCACACACACACATGCACACACAGGCACACACACATGCGCACACACATGCACACACGTGCACACACGTGCAAACACGTGCACACATGCACACACACGTGCACACACACTTGCACACACATGCACACTTGCACGCACACATGCACACACATACACATGCACACACAAGTTTGTGAAAATATTCTGTCTCAAATTGAGAATAAGTATCACCTAATGTTAATAGGAGATTGGATGTATGGAGATTTGTGCCAAATTTTGAGTGTTAAACAAATAGCGTTGTAGCGAGAGGACTGAGTCTAATTAGAGCTCCACTCTGGGAGCACAAAGATGTAGACTATATATGGGAATCAACTTTTCTAGTTTCAAATTCTTCACTTAGAAAAATACAGGAATACAAACCCTACAGAATATCAGTTCCTGTCTTAAAACTCAATTTGCCTAGTATCTTCAGATGGGCAAAATGTGTCACCCTGAAATGTCTCTTTGGAATGAAGGTTTATTTAGCCTGACTATTTTTAAGATCCAAAGTCACAGAAAAAACTTTTGACCTTCCCCCAACTGCCTAAAATAATTTAAATAAAGAGCTGGTTCCCAGAGTAGAGGGCTTCCCTGGTAGCTCACAGACCCAGGTTTGATCCCTGGACTGGGAAGATCCCTGAAGAAAGAAGTGGCAACCCACTCCAGTATTTTTGCCTGGAGAATCCCAAGGACAGAGCCTAGCAGGTTACAGTCCATGGGGTCACAAAGAGTCGGATATGACTGAGCAGTAACTTTTCCACAGTCTCAGTATACAACTATTAGAGAGATAGTGTCCTGAGGAAACTCAGGCAGGGGATAGATATCAAGTCTTCTCTATATCTCATTGCCTCTACATGGCCCTACAAACATTTGTTTGCCAACCATTTCCTTTTCTTTTTTTATTTTTATTTTTATTTTTTTTCTTTATTTTTATTTTTTTAAATTAATTTTTATTTTTTAGTTTGTTTTGCTTTACAATACTGTATTCGTTTTGCTATACATTGACATGAATCAGCCACGAGTATACATGAACTCCCAATCCCGACCCCCACCTCCCCCCTCCTGCCCCACACCTTCTCTCTGGATTATCCCCGTGCATCAGTCCCAAGCATCCTGCATCCTGCATCAAACCTGGACTGGCGATTCGTTTCACTTATGATATCATACATGTTACACTGCCACTCTGACAACTCATCCCACCCTCTCCCTCTCCCACAGAGTCCAAAAGGCCGTTCTATACATCTGTGTCTCTTTTGCTGTCTTGCGTACAGGTTTATCATTACCATCATTCTAAATTCCATATATATGTGTAAGTATACTGTATTGGTGTTTTTCTTTCTGGCTTACTTCACTCTGTATAATTGGCTCCAGCGTCATCCACCTCATTAGAACTGATTCAAATGTATTCTTTTTAATAGCTGAGTAATACTCCATTGTGTATATGTACCACTGCTTTCTTATCCATTCATCTGCTGATGGACATCTAGGTTGCTTCCATGTCCTGGCTATTATAAACAGTGCCACAATGAACATTGGGGTACACGTGTCTCTTTCAATTCTGGTTTCCTNTGTTTTTCCTACCTCTTTTTGAAGACAATGTTCTGCTTTTCTGGATGCCTTAGGTCCTCTGCTCACATTCAGAAGCTGCCCTGTAGAATTTACCCAGCGTTGAGATGTTCTTTTGATGAATTTGTGCGGGAGAAAGTGGTCTCTCCGTCCTATTCCTCCGCCATCTTGAAAACCGCCCCCTAGATGGCTCTTTTAAGAGGATGACTTGTTTTTTCCTAGAGCTATAAGGCACCAGAGGATTATAGGATTCTGGTTTTTAAAATAGCCCTACGATTTCCTTGGGGCAACTATTGATTATTTGTGACTTGAAGTCTTAAATCAAGAAAGGCAACATGCTTCAGATGTCACTTTAAAAAATAAAAAATTTGATGCATCTGTAAGATCTGACATAGATTCAAGATACAAATAGAAGCAACAGCAACACCTGTTTGAAGAAAAAAATCAACAAGACCTTGAACTATTTTATTATCTTGGTGGAACATACTTGTAGTGGCCTTCCTTTAGGGTTTTTCTCAGCTCCCAGTGTTTTCTTTCTTGAGATCTACCTTCTTTCTTATGTCATTTCTCATCTGCCAGAGACATAAGATCTCAGCAACTATGTTTATAGTATCTAATCCCACCCACCTCCTTGGCCAAATCACTGTGATCAGATAGTTACCTAATTCAATCCCGACCAACCAGATATGCAGTATGGATACTGACTTGGACATGTCAATCTGGGGGACATGGCATTTCTTGCCAATGAACTTGGAGTTCGAGGAGCCCATTTTACAAAAACAAATAAAAATGAGGCTGATTCTTGCAAAGTCCAAGATTAAAGACAGACAAGAGGCACTTGTTAGATTCCTGATGGTCCAGGTCTCAATTTCTCCCCCTTCCCTAAGAATCACTACACTTGCAAACCATGAAGCACTTTGATATGCTTCTGTTGAGTTCTCTCTTAGATTGAAGCTTGATTTGGCTTTTAACGCTGCAGTCAAGAGAGTCTCATCTGAGGAAGCAGTGGATCTTGGCTAAGAAACCATTCTGTCTGACCTGGGATCCTGTGAAGAATTCTGAGGTACAAGTGGCACAAATGCAGGGCTCAATAATGCCAGATGAATGACTGGAGTTGAGAGGGGAAGATATTTTGAAGGTATGTCTTAGTGAAGATACAGAATTGCTTCTTTATTTCAAACTCCAGTCAGAGTCCTAGAATCTTAGCTTTGGAATGGATCTTAGGGGTTACACAGGTAATTTTGTCCCACCTTACACATAGAGAGCAGGAGGTCTTTCTTGAAATTGGCAGATAGCCATCTCTCTAATTATATTAAATCATTTGGTTCAATGCGAGGTCTACACATACCTAGAAAGATACATGCTGTTTTATGTTCTAAAATTCACATTTCTCTCCTCACCCAGAACCTCTTCTAAATATTTTAAGACTGTTATTATTTTTAGTACTCTCTTGAGATTCCTGTTATTTACTTCTAAGGCCATGGGTAGATAATGAAGAAATTTTTGCCAGCAGGCATTCCAATTTGGATTTAGAAACACTGATCACACTTACTTTTTCTTCTTTGTTGTATGTTGATGACTGATACTCACAATGCCTTGGTTCACATCTTTTGCTTTCTGTGCACTCATAGAAAACTCTGTGTGCTTAGGCCACATCATTTTTGACAGTGTGAAAAAGACTTGACTCACACAGACTCCATTTATATCAAAAGAGTCCCACTCTTTGGGGGCTCACACAGATTAATGCTGGGAAGGAAAATAAGGAGGCACCAATAATGGTGCCTGAACATAATAGATGCTCAACCTGTTTGGTGAGCTGACTGAGTGAATTATTGCTGATCAAGTAAAAACTGTTCCATGTAGAGAAAATTTGTTTAACTCCTTCCCCCCCAAACTGGAAAGAAAGCAGCCTTGAAGCTTGTGATTAGATTTCTCTTCCATCACAACAATAGCTAATATAGAGCCTATAAGAATAGCCCCAGTTTGTAGCTAGTTTCAAAGTGTCATAGACCAGCTGGGATTGGATGCTCTCAGAACTCCAGAGGTGTTGGGCTGTGTCAGACTGATGAATTATGTAAAACCTGTTTTCTCTGAGTATTATTAATCATCCTCAAGCAAATGAAGACATGCTAATTAATTTGTGGTGGTTTTACCTGCAAATGCCAAAGGAACTAAACCAAATTAAATCTTCTATTCTCTTTAAGACCAGCACCCCGTTAAACACCCGATGACTCATCCAATTCAATTTGAAAGATGTGGTTCTTTGGAAACTTAGTCTGCCTGCAGTTTCAGATTCCTATAGGATCTTTCTTGAAAGTGTAGCCCAAAGTTTCATGCATAATGGCTTGAAAAATGAATAGATGGAATTAATTGTGATTTACAGAGGATCCAGCATACCTCTGACTCTATATTAGATAATTTACCTGTGTTGTCTCATAGGTATTATCATTTAGTTGTGCAAATGACAAAACAGACTCAGAGACTTTATGTAAATTCCCTAGGTCATACAACTTAATAGTATTTAGCTAAAACACAAATGCTAGTCTGACCCTGTAGACCCTGCTTTTTCTACCGCACCATGCTTTTTCCAAGGAGAAAATCCACTGTACCTATGTACAGTGCATTGCACACTTTGGATTATATTTGAAGGATTAGGGTTTCCTATTTTCTTTCCTCTATTGCAGAAAAGTCTTAGAGAAAAGAGTTGTAGGGTATTCTAATGGTTTCCATAGAAACAGCATCATGTGTGGTACCCCTCCTTTCTCACTCTCAGCTCCATGTGTACTCTGATGTTTTTGAACCAGGCCATTTCCTTTTGGTAACAACTAAAATATTATTGCTTGAGGAAAATATACCTTTCCAACCATGGCCATGAGTTTGCCAAATGAGCCATGTTTAATGTGCCTCTGAAATAAGTGGTCTCTGAACATCCCAGCAGGACTCTGGGGAGACTAAGAAAAAGTATCAGTCTCTTAGCTGATCCTAGATGGTTTGGGTGGGATTGCACTGGACACCTTACATCCTTGTCTAGTTCAGTTTCATGGTTTTCTTCCCCGGTACTACCTAAGTGACTAAAAATGAAATTAAAGATTCATTTTTGGCTATGTTGATTGCTATTACCAGTGTTTTTTTCCCTTGGCAACTAACTTGCACACCCACAGTGGTAAAGGTGGTGGCTAGTGCTCCATAAATTGCTTTGCTGTTAAATGGAGTCCTTTAATATATCTCCTGACAGCCAGTCCCATCAAGGATAGATGTGCTTGATTGCCATCAGCTCCAGAGCTGTTCACTCCAGAGAAGGATCCAGGAAGCAGGGTCCTGGCCCAAGTGTCTTGGGTCATTTGGAGAGGGATTGGCATTTCCTCTCCTTCATGCATGATGGGTGGTCATCCGTCCTCTTTCAAGGACTCAAAGACGCTAGGACTGCTGTTAGAGTAGGAACTCCATGGAATGCTTGACTGATGACAGAGATTATGTAAACTGATGTGCACTTTGCTGCTTTTGGGGATGACCTGAAAATTATCTTCACTCTTATTTTATTCTTCCTAAATTACAGAAATACTGGAGCTTTCAAAAGATTTCAGACTAGGGCATCTCTTCTTTTCACTGTTTTAAGCAACAGATGTCCCTATTTTGTCAGAGAGCTGGTGAGATATACAAGAGCATGTACTCCTGAATCTCCATCTGTCACTAACTGTGTCACATATGGCAAGTCACATTCTCTCTGGGCCACATTTTTTTTTCTCACCTGTGAAATGGGGTGATTATGTCTGCGTTAGAGGGCTGTTCTGAATTAAGATTAAATGTGAATGAAATTAGCACAAAGTCTGGCATACAGAGGATGCTCAAAAATGTTTGTTTTCTTTTTGCTAAATGAATACCATTTCTTTTTATTTCTAAAAATCCCTAGAACCCTCCCTTATCATCCCTTCACACCACACCACACACACACACACACACACACACACACCCCACTTCTTTTCCAGGCAAACATTTCAATATTGTGTGGTAGTGCTTGCAAATTGTAGTCAACATTATTAAGTTAAAATTTTCTTCACATTTCTTCTCTCTCACCGTCCTTCTCCACAATTGAGAATGAGAGAAATGGAAATTAGAATTGTATTGCATATTGCTTGATCTTTTTCTTGGCTCTTAATTAGAACCTCCCTGCATGCACAAATACACATGCACCTCCCCACCTCCACCTGTTACACCTTGTGCTTCTCCTCCTTCCTTTTCAGGTGTTCTCACTGCATATATTTTTCATCATTGGATGTGTTTTTGCCAGAATCAGAAATAGTGAGTGTGTCCTCTCTGGAATGGTACAGCAATGTGTTGGGTAACTGTATCAAAGCCTTATGAAAAATGTGAAAAATGTCCTCCTATCTTATGGGCTAGCTGAATGGGAAACTGGTAGAGTTTGTGGTGGTAAGAGTGACAAGTAGGAAAAATATTACTGCTTTCTCCAGGAGGAGAGAAAAGAGATAGTTACCAATGGGTAAGTCTTTATTTTCCTACAGATTGGATTGAGTGTGTCAACTATCTCAGAAAGAAAATGAAAGCAAATCCTTCTGCATCCCACGGCTCTTTGTAGGGACAGTACTAACCTGCTTCACTTTTTGGTAGGCTTTTTCCAGTGGCTTATCTAATCTTGCTGAAATAATCTCTCCTGGAGCCATTTCCAAATTTCAAGACTTTGTTCTGACTTTTTATGAGCCATTCTTTCATCAGTTCTACCTTCCCCTGGAGTGAAAATATCTGCTCATGCCAGCCAGATTCTTTGTGTGAGTGAGGAGCTCACCTGAGAGCATGGGTGTAGCAGACAATCTCCACGACAGCCCTAGTGACCCCTGCCTTGTGATATTCACACCCTCATATAGTTCTCTCCTCTAGTCTGCTGCGGTGGAGCTGTGGCACCAACAGAGTATGGCAGAAGTGATGGTGTGTCTCTTCTGAGCTTAGGTTATAGAAGAGGCTGCAGCTTCCATTTTGGCCATGCTTATTCCCGCTTGGATTGCTTTCTCTGCAGGGAAGCCAGCTGCTATGTTCTGAGCTTCTCCAGAAGCCCTCTGGAGATGCCAGTGTGGTGAGGAACTGAGGCCTCCAACCAACAGCCATATGACTAAAGCATTTTATCATTTTATCTTCCAGCCCCAGTCAAGCCTTCAGATGACTGCAGCTCCAGTCAATAGTTTCACAGCAGTCTCATGAGAACCCTGAGCCAGAGTCACCCACATAAGAAACTGTGGGCAAATACATTTGTTGTTTGAAGATTCAGTTGAAAACTGAGAAGGATGTGAGGTCTTACGTTGTCTGTAAGCTAAATCAGCCTCTAGCAGTTTTATGGACACTAGTAGAAGTCATGGGACTGCTGAATCAGAGACAAAAGACTTGCATAGTTCACAGCACAGCAGTCAGCATGAGATCATATCTGCACTGGATCCTCCTGCCCCCTAAGTCCTATGGGGCTCTTGCAGGGATGGGCATGGGTGCCCACTCCAAACACAGTAGGTTTGACTCATAGCTGAGAAACCATAGCATAGGAGACCTCGATCTTTTATAAGAGGGCTTCAAAAAAAATAAAAACTACTCAAACTTTACCTTGGAGGGAGACATTATTTTTGTTATACTGGATGGAAAACAATTCTGGCCTCTTCTCTAGAAGGATGCTGTCTCCATCTTGCAGTGTTGTATACTACACAAATACCCTGTAGAAGATAATCTGGACCAAAAACTTTCGGTGCCCCTGCTCATAGGGAACACGGTGGATCCAATGGAGACTTGTCTACCAGCAGACAAGGGGTTTTGGCATAAGTTTTTGTGCAGCAGTAGATAGCCAATGCATGGGATACCTATGTCTGTGTCTTCACCTGTCAGAGCCATTGGACTGATGGCAGATGTGGTAGAGTTATTTTTATTTTTATTTATTTGTTTGGCTAGTTGCAGCCTGTGGGATCTAGTTGCCTGACCAAGGATGGAACCCACCCACCCCTGCATTGGGACCACAGAGTTTTGTGCTCCCCACTAGACCACCAGGGAAGTTCCAAATTGTATTTATAGATAGAGAATACATGTGGGGTCTTTGGCTTTAGTAATAGGTGAAGATACAAGGAAGTCCTCTGATTTTGGAGGGTGATGAAGAGAAAGAAGGGGAAAAAGAGATGTTAGGAAAAGGCAAACAGATAGAACTGAATGTATTAGATATGCCTAGCTTCCTCTGACACTCATGCCTGGAAATCCCAGGGGTAGGGGAGCCTGGTGGGCTGCTGTCCATTGGGTCGCACAGAGTCGAACACAATTGAAGCGACTGCAGCAGCAGCAGCAGCAGCAGCTTCCTCTGGAAATAAATGTTTTACTCGAGAATAGTTAGATTTGTAAAAGGAGATAATTCATTACTTAGTATCTTGTTCTGTTTAAAAGAAGTCTTTTCATTATCACTATTGAACTGATTTTTTGGGGAATTGTGGGGTTGTTGGTAGTAGTTACTTTCCACACTATTTCCCCCAGGGAAGTAATAAGAGGGGTAGTTGATTTTGAAGCTATCTATAGCAAGCTAAATTTAGAGAATTCTCTCTGAAAGCTACATGAAAGAAGATCTTAAAAGATTCTTTTTATTTATTTGTTTTATTCTGTGAAAATGAGGGATCAAATAAAAGATATCTTGGGCTTTCTGCTATTGGGCAATATCTTCTCTTCTCCTTATGAAATCAGTTGAGGGAACTCAGAATTGAGAATGATTTTAAGAAATGGCAACCCACTCCAGTATTCTTGCCTGGAGAATTCCATGGAGGGAGGAGCCTGCTAGGCTGCAGTCCATGAGGTCGCAAAGAGTCAGACATGACTGAGCGAGTTCACTTTCACTTTAATTTGAAATGAGATTTGGCCTTATGTTTCATTCAGTTTTAAGAATACCAAGTTTTAGAAATATTAAGTGATATTCTTCATGGAATTATTTTTAGAAAGTACAGTACCGTAGCCAAAAGTGAGACTGAGTTTCCCTTGGCTCATAAGAAAAAGAGGACCTGAGATGCTTAAGAGATAAAATTACTCCAGGCTCCCCCTAGCTGATCCATTGACTGGACAAGGCTCAGAGATGCTTTCTTAGATCTCCAGTATGTACATCTTAGCTGGTTATCCAGATGTTCAGCAGAAACTCTCTGTAAAGGAACTCAGGGCAAGCTATAACCTTGCTTATATAGCTAGAACAATTTAAGAGCATAGGTTAAATGCCAGCTCTTTAATTCAGTTTGTCTTAGTTCTTTAAATCTTAAATGAGAACTGTGATGCTAATCTCTTATGATGTTGTAAAGTTTAAATATGTTAAAGGGTACAGACTTTAGCATTGTGCTTTATTTATAATAAATGCTTAATAAATTAAAGTTAATTATTAATCCAAAGATACTAGAAATGTTCCTACATGGGTTGTATTATGTCATATCAAATGCAGTAAGTCGTGTTGGATGATATCTGGCTCTGTCTTATTCTATTTGATTACATTACAGGCCAATTCGTACTTCTTGTGTGTACAGAGGTCTTGTTTATATAATGTTAATTATGTGCTTCCTTTCCCTGGCACATGGCAAATTCTTTCAATAAATACTGGCTCTTGATCTTGTCACCTTGATACGAGGAAAATAATAAATCCCACCCAATGACCAAACTTAGCAAAGCCTGGCTATTCTCAAAGGATATTGATTTTAATTTTTTCTTAAACAGAAAGGCTGTTTATGGAAGATTTTGCTAGAGACTGGAATAATGGGTTCAACCTGTTTTGTGTCTAAAACCCATGAAGTTGGTACAAGAGGAGGCCAGGGCTGTGCATTCTGCAGGTGTGAGTAGGAACATGGTGCCCAGAATCATTGCCTTTTGTGGGGCTCCTAGTGGTGCAGGCAGCAGGTATCACCACACACAGTGTTCCTAGGACTTGTCACAGTCAAGAAAATCTTGCACCTCTGGCAGCAAGAGCAGGCATTTCATATCCCAAGGGCCTCACAGTGTTTTGGGGAAGAAACTGAAGATTTGGCAAATGCTGTCGGTTCCCCAGTCACATTCCTTGGTGCCCACTCCTGTGTGTGCCTTCCTTGTGGCTCTGCTGAAAGGACCTGCAATTCTTTGCTTAGAGTCATCGCTGGCCATGGGAGTCTTCTCAGCCCAAATCAGGGACAGGTTGGAGGTGTGGTGGAGTTAGCCCTGGGGACAGAGAGACTTGAAGACTAAACGCCAAGCTCCCTTGCCCCTCAGGTGGGAAAACTCCAAAGTGTCTCCTATACTGCCTTCCAAATTTCCCAGTGTGGCTGAGCCCCATGTGCCCAAGGTGGGACCATGATGGTGGCTTAATACTCTGTTTATCTGCTTCCTTCTCTCTTCTCTCACTTTTCTCCTCCCTTGACAGTGCTTCTTAGGATCATCTTCCAAACACACTCACATTTTCATCTCAGAACCTGCTTTGGAGAAGAACAGCCTAAGACAAAGAACTCACTCACACTGCGTCACATCCTCCATCAGCAGTCAGAATGTGTCCTGTGTGTACTCATTCTCCAGAACACCCCTTCTCTCCATCTCATAGGAAGGAGAGGAAGAACTTGATGTTGGGACTTGATGTTGTAATCATCCACTCTGCAGGTGATTTCAAATTCTTCATCTCATTTATATCTTATTTTAGTGCTATGTCATAGTTCCATTTTACAGATGAGAAAATCGAGACCAGAGGATTAAGTAACTTGATTGAGGTAATAGAGCTTCTAATGGAGGAGCTAGATCTGGATCCCAGGTTTTCTGATTCTGTTCTAAAATCTTCTTGTTTCCACACTATTTCTGAAGGTGTGAACAGATCATTGGAAGAATAATGTACACCTCTGATTCTGTGTTAGAATTTCTAAAAGAAGCATGAATCGCATTATATCATGTCAAAGGTTTCATGTAACAATTAAAATAGAATTCCAACTCCATCTCATGGCCTACCTACACAGTCTTCCATGGCCTGACTTCTCTTTGTTTCTCTGATTTCACCTCTCACCTTTCACTCTCTCCCCTATCCTGTTCTGTTCAAACCATCCCTGTGTTTGTGCATACACCAAGTTCATCACACCTGTGGTCTCTGCCCTTTCTGTTTCCTCGGCCTGAATGCTCTTCAGATCTTTGCAGGGCTACCTCCTTCTTAGCCTTCTAGTCTCTAGAAGTGACTTCCTTAGAGAAGTCCTGATTATCTAAGCTAAAGTGCCTGCTCCCCTTCTTCTGCCCAGCTCCATGCATTCTCTTTCCAGTTTTCCTTTTTCACTCTGTTCAGTACACTTGTTTCCTACCCTGCTAGCCTGTAGGCTGATCGAGGGCAGAGATCTCTAGTTTCATTCATTACTGTTTTTCCAAGGCCTAGAACAGTGCCTGGCACACAGTTTTTGTCAAATGAATACATAAATAAATTAAAAGGAGGCCATAAATAAGAAATGTTCTAAGCATGTATATGAAAGGACCTTAAAGCATATTTTGTGTATAACTAAGATTTATTTACTTGGCTCTTTGTAATCAGCAGAATTAATATAACTTGAAAGCAAATGCATCTTACTGACATTTTGGAACCTGTGTGCAAGCATTAATACCAATCAATTTAAGTGTGTGTTTCACAGCATGCCATTCGGATGAGAAATGCTGGAAAGGGAGAAGGTGGACAGCTTCTTAGCTTCTTTTTTTCTGGCACATTTAACATCATTCCAGTAAACTGGGCTCTGGGTTTAATTAAAGATTGTTTGAGGTGGGGAGAAAAGATATGGAGATAGTCTTAACAGTCTTCTACATTTTAGACTTAAATTTAGAAACAATGAAAGATTTTGTGGTTAAAGACCTCTAATGTTAAGTCCTTGGAAATCTAGGTTTTTTTTTTGGCTTTCCTATCTCTTTTATTTTGATATTTGTATTTTTGATCAATGAGTGTTTTAGGGGAAGTGAGAGATAGAAAAATGATATGCCTATGCTTATAATTTTGTTTTGATATTCTTTCCTTTTTTTTGATTATGCAGTTTATCTGTATTCATTAGAAAATTTGAAAAGTAAAGAAATGTAAAATAAGAAAGTAAATATTATATTATTCATAAGTCTGTCCCTTAACAAATGACTACCAACATTTTGATGTATTTCATTTTTTTTTTTTGGCTTTCCTATCTCTTTTATTTTGATATTTGTATTTTTGATCAATGAGTGTTTTAGGGGAAGTGAGAGATAGAAAAATGATATGCCTATGCTTATAATTTTGTTTTGATATTCTTTCCTTTTTTTTGATTATGCAGTTTATCTGTATTCATTAGAAAATTTGAAAAGTAAAGAAATGTAAAATAAGAAAGTAAATATTATATTATTCATAAGTCTGTCCCTTAACAAATGACTACCAACATTTTGATGTATTTCATTCCAGGGATTTCATTTCTGGGATTGTGAATATCTAGGGCTTCCTGGTTAGCTCAAATGATAAAGAATCTGCCTGCAATGCAGGAGGCTGGGGTTTGACCCCTGGGTTGGGAAGATCCCCGGAGAAAGGCATGGCAACCCACTCCAGTATTCTTGCCTGGAGTATTCCAGAGTCGGACACAAGTGAGTGATTTCTGTCACTCATTTTCATGTGTAGTGCAGTTCTTCAACTCTACGATACTATCTATTATGAAGTATAATATTGATTGTTACTCTATTACTTTTAAAGGTAAGGATACATTTCTTTTTTTAATAAAAAATGGCAATTATGTACCATTTTCTTCTCACAAAGTTTGAGACTAACTTCCCTTCTCATTCTGAGTCTAAAGTTAGTTCCAAATTTCTTTTGGCCAACCATAGCTGTACAGATCGTCCCTATTACATGCTGCTTCCCGTCATGTGTGCATCAAATCCTGACCCCATGACATTCTTTATCTGTGGTCTTATGTCAAAGTATATTTTAAAATAATGAGATTTATCTGCATTTCTTATGTGGTTAAACTCACAATTTTTTTTCCTTATTAAATTACACGTCACAAGTTTCTCTTGAAATTCAGCCAGAAGCTTTTACTCATGAATTTTTTGGTGTCTAAATAATAGTCTTTCATAATGCATGAATCAGTCACAGCAAACTCTCCCAGCTTTAAAGATTGCATGATATATTTAGAGAGACCAGGCACCGTTCCCATATGCATTGCAAGAAATGACAAATATGTCACAACTTAATCTATTTGGCAGTTTATAAGTTCTTTTTGATATAAAGTATTAAATGCATCCAATTTTTATAAAATCAAGCTGTGAAAAAATATATGCACCATAGAATCAAATATATATGGGATATGTGTGACAATGTGAATGTCTTTATTTCAGCACAGAGTATTTCAACTCTACTGCATATTAGACTCACGTGGATATTAAAAATAAATCTAGGTCAAAATCAAATCATCAGACCTTCCAGAGAGGCTAAGGGAGTAGTATTTATTTTAAAAATCCACAAAAATACAACACTTCTCAGAAACTCCAATGGGTAGCTAGAATTAAGGACCACTGTTATAGCAGCTGATATATCAGGGTTACTCTTAGGGTAGGAACCATCTTTGTTTGGCAAAATACCCTGATAAGCAGCCTGGGATAGGAGGCAGGACTTAGAGAGGACTATTGTCTAGAACTTCAGCTACAAAAGGGATAGTTAAGTGGTTGCCTGAAAACATGATAGGATGTAGTAATCGTAAGGGAGGAGACGTGATGAGGAATAGGAGGGTGAGGAGCCATGTGCCCATCAGTGTGAAGCTGGCTGATCTAACAGGCAAATGATCAGTGGCAGTTCCATGTGGTGGTAGTGGGGGCAGCTAAAAATAATGTAAACAATAGTAATAATGTTCATTTTGAAATGGTTAACATATTATTAAATGGACTTCTCCATCTTTCTTCCAAATACTGGATTCTGTTATACTTTTGAGCATTCTGTGTGTCTTTCTTTTTCTTGTTGGAAATTGAGGAAGAAAGGAGCTGAGATAAAGACCTCAACTCTGAGTTGGTGCAGGATGAAATAGGAGGATCCTGGAGTTGAGGTGACTATATCACCCTTTAGAAAACCTTAGAAAGGGTTTTGTTTTTTCATAGGGCATAAAATTAGTGGTTTGAACCAGTTTAGTTCAATACATAAACCCAGGAATCTTCATGTGCCATGACATTCAGCAGAAACAAACATGCCCTCGTCTGCATGCATTCATATTTTAAAATCAGTTGGGATCATACTGCATACCCAATTTTGTGTTCCGATTTCTTCACTTAATATATGCCATAAAATTTTCCCATATCATTAATTATTCTGAGAGAGCTTGAATTTTAATTAATAGCCCTTATAATCACACTCTGATTTATTTGAACTTTATTGTATGGGATATTGTGTAGGATAATATGAGCACTCAGAATCTGCAGCCAGATGCTCTGCCTTCACTCTCCCAGCTGTGTTGCTTTGGCAGGCATTCCCACACCCCGGCCTCTGTGCTGACACAATATTTCCCTTTACAAAAGGATTTGGAGTTTCGATGGCTAAAAATTGTAATTGTTTGAATATACGTTTCTTTGATAATTAGTGCATTTAAACTCCATGTCAACTGGTATTAGCATTTTGCCAATTTATTCTTCCCAAATCAAAATTTTAGGATGGAAATGTTTTAATTTATTTGAAGGGCTAGTGTCCAGTTGCTCTGTTGACCAAGAAAAGTTGTAAATTATTGTAGAGAAAGCAAATCTGCTGCAGAGGAGTGATGCTGGCTCATCTGCATGATCAAATAAATTATATTCCTACCTTGAGGGAGGTATATAATTTATATAAAGAAATTGTACTTTGAGATCAAGTATTCCAGAGTTACTTACCAGGTGGAATCAAACTCATCTGAAAATATCCAGAGGAAAATTTAGCCAAGAATCAGGTAGAGAAATAGTCATGACAAGAAAAGCAGAAAACCAGTGAGCTGCCAGTTGCCAGGAGGTTCATATTAGGATCTTATTAGGGAGTGATTTAGAATAACTGAGCATATCAGCTTCATAATAGTGATAAGCGAAGCACAGGAGGTGCTAGGTACCCAACCTGCCAGACAATCTGGCCAAGTTCACTGGGCTGTGCATGGAAACCGTGGAAAGCAGCTTATACTCAGTCCTAATGGGCACTTCTCAGTGGATCATTTCATTAACAAGATTGGCATAACAATTATAATTAATGTATTTTGGGGTGGAAGGGGGGAGGAGTTTATTGAGAAGAGAAGGTTATGTTCCTTGCTTTCACTCTTTAAAGAAAAATCAAGATGATATTTTCGAGTGCCTCCAAAGCTCCTTTTTGAGGAGGTTTGCACATTCCTGTATTAGGCCACTCCAGACTATCTGTGCCCACATCAGGCCACAGAATATTCCCATGCCCCCCTTTGACCTCCCTAGCTAAAAGTCATCTATTCATTTATACCATGTCTATAGAGACACCCTGATGAAGAAGGGCCATATTTAGTCTGTGAGCCTAGGAATGAAAACAATGAGAGAGAAGGAGAGGAATTCACTGCTGAATTTTAGGTGAGAGGGAGTAAAGGAGAAGGGCAATCTAAGGATGGGAAATTTATGAGATGTTAGAAGCAAAATCCTCCCTTCCTCGGCTGGCTAGGCAGCTGGGCCGTGAGTTAAAGGAGGAAGAGATGGTGAATGGACTTCCAGTTCAAAAGGGAGGGCTGAGGGCAAAGTGGAAAGCTTTTTAAAGAGAAGGTGGATGGTCTCAGAGAGCCCTTAACCACTTGACTCTGTTAAAGATACTTGGAGAATATAGATTATGCTTAAAAATAGCAAAGCTGTACAGGTCAGGCTTTGGCTCAGGGGAGAGGTAAGAGAAGGGCATTGGTAGAGATCAACAGCCTTGGAAACAAATGCTTTCCAGGCTGTCAAAAAGCATGATCAGAGAATAAGAAATAAAGAGCTTCCAAGGATAGAACTGAAAGCAGAGACTTGAAGGGGGAGGGGGATGGGTTAGCAAAGCCACCTCACCCAGCCGGAAGTCTGGAGATGGTTGCAGTTGTACACTATTGGAATTTAGCAAAAATATTTTTATTCTGGAATCCTTCAGACCCACAGGAAAGACCCCACTTCACCTTCCTTTCTGTATAAATACTGTCACTTCTTGTCTTGCAAAATATCCCAAAGAGGGTTGCAGTCATTATATATTACCCCCCAATATGTCAGCATGAACCTCCCAAGAACAGAACTACTTCCTGTGCAACCATATTGCCCTATTGCTGCACCCGAGAAAAAGCTTTTAATTCAATAGCATTATTAACAGAGTCCAAGCGCAAGCTTCTCAGCTGTCCCTAAAATGCCTTTGTAACTGGGCCCTGTGCCCAGTCAGGTACCAGTCAAGGTTCATGCATAGTGTTTTGTAGTTAATGTCTTTTTAGTCTTTTAGCCTGAATCAACTCTTCTACTGGATTTCTGAGAGGTGATTTTATAGTCTGTCATTCCTTCTACATTTTTTTTTTTTTGCTGGCATTTTTCTATAGAGAGGATTTTTTTCTCTCTTCTCTCTCAACATTGTTTTGAATATCATGAGGACTTACATTTTTTCCATGTGTTTTAATTCATTACCATCATTGTGGGTTTCTTTTTTTTTTTTTGATGATCAAATGTTACCAGTGGTTGTCCCCTTGGGCCAGCTTGTGGGTTCATTAATTTTTAAGTATGTGCTTGCTTTTTAGTACAAGGTGTTCCAGGATCATCTTGTATTTTTCCTATTTCAGACATAGAATCAACCATTTCTCCTAGCAGTCTTGGTGACTTTTACCAGAGAATAGTGCAAGAACGAAGCACTAATTGTCCCTCATTCCTATTGAGATTCATTTCTTCTAGGTCCTTTTGAGCATACAGTTAGGAAGTTTTTTTGTTGAAACCTTTTAAATTCAAACTCATATAGACCTTTCAGTTCAGTTCAGTTCAGTTCAGTCGCTCAGTTGTGTCCAACTCTTTGCAACCCCATGAATCGCAGT